>ML784509.1:121400-155541 GCA_009831015.1 Picea engelmannii
TAATGTAGATAAAATAGCTTTAGAAACTGCGAGTAAAAAGCCACAAGCTACTACTCTTAGTACTCGCAAAAATGTACCTCCATTCCTATTAACTTTCGAGATCTTTAATAGAAACGTGCACAATTGTATGGTAGACTCAGGAGCGCCATCCAATGTGATGCCTTGATCTGTTTTCCGAAAGATTAACGTTGAAGTTGAACCCTCGACTTTAAAAATCATACAACTTGATTGGACAAATGTCAAAGTTATAGGCAAACTAAAGAATGTGCTTATTAGATTATCGTCTAACCCCAAGGTTCATCAAGTTATTGATATAATTGTTGTGAATATTCTAGAAGTGTATTTTATGTTTTTAAGCAGGGACTGGTCGGAACAACTACATGGTTATTTCGTGACAGATTGGTCCCATATATGGCTTCCGAAGAACAGAAAGCCTAATAAAATCAAAGTAAATCATGAGCGCTACCTTAAGTTCACGGTCACAGATTTGAACGATCCCAACGAACCATTTACACCTTCTGCTGATTCACCCGAAGTACAAGGGATGGACACCTTCTTTGGCAATTTCATGGCCGAGGCTTCACCTATCACCAATCCAGAACAACAGTCCGAGATTGTAGCATATATGCAGCCAACAGCTTCCACGCAAGGGTCCCATGTACCCGATGCAAATCAAATTTGGTCTCTTTATTTCGACGGGTCAAAGTCCAAAGAAGGAGCTGGCACAGGCTGCGTCATTATCGATCCGGAAGGTAACAAAACATTGATGGCATGTAAGTTGGAATTTGAATGCACTAACAATACTGCAAAATATGAGGCTTTACTGCAAGGTCTCAGAAAAGCTTCGGATATGAACATTCAAAATTTAACCGTCTTTGGCGACTTTGAAATAGTGGTTAGATAGGTAAGAGACTCTATCCACTGTCTGTCTCCACATCTCAAAAGCTACCAGTCTGAGGTATGGAATTTAACGAATAAATTTTCCACTTTCAATATAAATTCTATTCCTAGATTGAATAACTCTGAAGAAGATTCATTAGCTAATATGGCTTCTAAACTTCTTCCTGTAGAAGGCTTGTCCCCAGATGCATTCTCTGTTGAGTTGTTGTTTCGGCCATCCATTCCCGACAACATCACGAACTGGAGAGTATTTGACGACGATCAACAGATTATTAACTTTCTGCACATGGAAGAAACTTTTCAAGGTGCAGTGATAGACGAACACACACACGATGACAATTTGCACGATTTCATGGTAATACCAGATTCGAGAACTCCTGAATCTTCATTGGACATGGTAAACTCGATCCCTAAATCTGTAATTAGATTAGATAAGTTTTATGATCTTCAAGATAAATTTAAAAAGACGGTCAACTGTAAAACCAATAGTTCCTCGTTATCTTATGAAAAGGTGAACTTAAGAACCAATGAAAATCCTCAGTGCATTAATCTAGGGTTGGGATGTTCTCAACAAGAAAAAGCTGCATTTATTAAATTATTCAAAGAATTTAAAGATGTCTTTGCGTGGACGTATGATGACCTTAAAACTTTCGACCCTAACATCATACAACATGTCATCCCGATGAAGCCCCAAACCTTACCCTTTCAACAAAAACTAAGGAAAATGCACCCCAAGCTCGAAACGACCGTTCAAAAAGAATTGAATAAGATCCTAAATGTTATGATAATTTTTCTTGTTAGACACACTCAGTGGGTTTCTAACTTTGTCCCAGTTCGGAAGAAAAGTGGGGAAATATAACTCTGCGTCGATTTCTGAAACCTTAATAGAGCATCTGATAAAGACAACTATCCTGTCCCGCCCATGTAACAGATCCTTCAACAGGTATCTGGTTCTGAGAGGCTATCCTTACTGGATGGTTTCTCGGGATACAACCAAGTCTTGATGTCTCCACCATACCAACTTAAAACTACTTTCTGTACTCCGTGGGGCACTTATGCTTATCGAAAAATGCCTTTTGGATTGATTAATGTTGGAGCCACCTTTCAGAGAGAAATGGACATTGCTTTTCGAGGCTTAATCAATCAGTCCATCGTAGTTTACTTATATGATGTGACTGTATTTTCTAAAAACAAAAACAATCATCTAGCTCACTTACGAGCCTTCCTACTACGATGTCGTAAATACGGCATCTCCTTGAATCCCAAAAAATCCATCTTTGCATTAGAACAGGGTAAACTCTTAGGATTAATTGTGTCTAGTGAGGGGATGATTATCGACCCCGAAAGGACTCAAGTCATCATAAAACTTCCCCCTCCTACATCCAAAAATTCTATGCAGTCTTTCTTAGGCCAGATTAACTTTATGAGAAGATTTGTCCCCAGTTTCTCCGAAATGGTCAGGCCTTTACAGAATTTGATTAAGAAAGACACCCAATATCACTGGGGACCCCTAGAAAATCAATCTTTTAATGCAATAAAGAAGGCCATAATAGACGCTCCGTCTCTCATGAGCCCAGATTTTTCTCAAGACTTTACACTCTACACTTTTGCTTCTGAGCGTTCCTATGCTACCGTCTTAACCCAAAAGAATGTCGAGAACAATGAAGTCCCCATTGCCTTTATGAGCTCTGCTTCCAAAGGCGCTGAACTTAATTACCCAGTGGTATATCGGCAAGCCTACGTTGTTTTAAAAGCAGTTAAGCACTTCCGGTCCTATATTTTGAAGTCTAGGACGAAATTCATTGTCCCCTACCCAGCCGTGACGAACCTGTTAGTGCAGAAGGAACTAGGTGAAAAGAGGGCCAACTGGATCACCTCCTTGCAGGAGTATGACTTAGAAATCACCCCAGCTCATATAGTGAGAGGCCAAGGGTTATGCAAGTTAGTTGTTGATTTAGCAGCAGGACAACAAGAAGAAAGCGATACATCAAACCTAGGACAAAGCGATCAAAGTTTAATCTGTTGCACACAAAACTCTATCAGTCCTTGGTACGACGACATAAGATTCTGTCTTGAAAATGGGTTAGCCCCCCGTCACCTAGATCCCGCTAAAAGAAGAGCGTTGATATTAAAGTCTACCTCCTTTCATCTATTTAATGGTGTTCTGTTTCATCAAAATTTAGATGGCGTACTGATGCGTTGTCTTGAAAAAGACGAAGCAGAAAAATTCTTGCTAGACTTGCATGCAAGAGAAGATGGTGGTCATTTTGGTGGTGACACCACTGCCCATAAGGTTTTAAGAGCCGGTTATTACTGGCCCACACTTTTTAGAGACGCCCATGCCTTGTGTCGTAAATGTATCATCTGTCAGAAAGCATCAGGGCGGTTACAAAAACCAGCTTTTCCTTTGCAGCCCGTTTCGGTAGATTCCCCTTTTCAGCAGTGGGGCATTGATATCATAGGCCCAATCAACCCCCCGTCCTCACAACAGCACAAGTTTATTGTGACAGCCATGGATTACTTTACCCAATGGTCGGAAGCTGTTGTGTTAAGAATTATCAACACTAGTCAAGTAATTGTCTTTCTAAATTCAAATATCATCACTCATTTCGGTATCCCTGACTGTTTAGTATTTGATAATGCCTCTTACTTTTCCTCTCTTGAGATGAGCGAGTTCGCTTTGGAAAAGGGAATTAAGCTTAATTATTCTGCTAGCTATTATCCCCAGGGAAATGGATTGGCAGAATCAACAAACAAGAACTTAATTAAAATCATCAAGAGAATGGTGGTTGAAAACCACAAGAATTGGCACAATGCAATGCTAAACGCGTTGTGGGCTGATAGGGTAATGCCAAAAGCTGTTGTAGGTAACTCCCCCTTTTTCTCATTTATGGCAGAGAAGCAATTATGCCACCTCACATTCTTCTTCCTTCACTTCAGTTGTCACAGAAAGTCCAAGAAGAAGATTGTCCCCCTTTGGAAAACCGAATTAACGCTTTGATGAAGCTAGAAGAGGTAAGAGCCCAAGATAAACGTAAGTTAGATCAACATCAACTATTGGTTAAAAGCTGGTTCGATTCTAACTCTGCTTCTGATAGGAATTTTGAAGTAGGCGACCTCGTCCTGAAATGGGACAAACCGCATGAGGGAAAGGGAGAGCACACAAAATTTCAAAATTTGTGGCTTGGACCGTTTTTAATTGCTGAAAAGTTGGGTCCTAGTTCTTTTCGATTGCAGAATCTTGAGGGTCAGCTTGACACCTACCCGGTAAATGGCCAAGCCCTTAAAAGATACTTTGCTTGATGACAACCCTTGTATATTATGTACATATTCTGCTTTTGTTTGCTTTTTCGTTTTATTTTTTGTTCTTGATTTTTCTTTGAATTTATCAGCTTGTGTTTTTGGAAAATACACATACATGTATACTGAGTTATTCAGACAAATACAATAGAAAATTCCTTCGCTGAAATAACTACTAAGAAAATTTGTATAAACATCAATGGTATATTTTTGAAATTTTTATCCATGTTGGAAAAAGTCTGTTGCTTGAAAGAAGTTGATTGATCTCAATCTCTGAGCAAAGCTTGTCATGATCATCTATTATCTTTTTACGTTGTCCCTATTCCTCAAGGGAATGACTCGAAAGATGTCTCCCTACCTTAGGAAGTTATTTTTGTAAATGAAACATCTCTGGATCGAAATAAAGGACAGTTCCAAAAAATTTCGATGAGGTCTGAAAAAATATGTTAGAATATCATGATTTTCAGCGTCACCTCGTTGAACTATATATCTATGAAAAAACAAAACAAAATAAATTATTAAGAAGAGTTGTGGGAAGTGCTTGTAAACCCGTCGGGATGTTGAACAGGTCTGCTGGAAGTGGGTAAATGCATGCATGACGCCAAGACAACTTCGTCGGGGTACTGAACAGGCCCGATGGCAGTAAAGCAATGTCGGGTATATGAAAATTTGCAAATAATAATCCTCTTAATGTCCTTTATTCTGATCCGGAACTTCTTGGCAGGATACAGATGTCAGAGTGGGTTAAATGGCAACCCTGTCGAGGCTATGGACACTTGCTGGCAGCAGTGGCTCTGTCAACAGTATTGGAGATTTTATCTTTAATATCGTGATTCGCTGGTCTTAAGACTGTTCAATTTTCATCTTTTAAAACACTGCTGGAATAGTTGGTAAATGATGATGTTTATACGATTTTCTGGTTGTTATTTTTGAGTTGGAATTATCTTTACTATCCTAATCTAAATTTGTTCCTTTTGGCAAAGATAACTGCTTCTACCAGTGTGTCGCCATTGTTGGCAGCCAATTCACATTTTTGCATTGTCTTATAAGCTGCCTACACCAACGTTTTGCAAACATCAATTTTTTGTTGCAATTTTCAAATAAACGACACTTTTGTTTTTGCGACATTTGCACATTTACCTTCGTTTTTGTTTTCACAACTGTAAGTGTAAAAACTTGGTATTTTGAATTCACATTAGAATCATTATTTAATTGTTGTTATCCTTCTTGTTGATATGCCCATTGCGCTTACGCTTCACTTATCATTATGCAGTTGGTAAAACTTTTTGATCTGTACTCATTGGACATTCTTGGATTGATTGTGTGACTTTGTCTCATTGAGTTTGTGATGTATTGGCGATTGGATTCATATGTTATTTGATTTGATATACTTGACCATTGGTTTCATAAAGATATATAAGCATTATGATTAAACCCTTGATATATTTCATTTGATATGACACCTAGTTTAAAACGCATTGGCACGTTGGTTAAACTCTTGATATGAATTGTTACAACACATGTCACATAGTCAAAACATTAGTATTGGTTTCGATTTGTATGTTGGGTGTTTAAAACTATGGCATAACTTTGATTGCGCACGTTGGTTTACACACTTACCATTGATTTCATTGGTCGGGCGAGTGACATGATTTTTAAAACTATACAATAGTGGGTTGAACAGCTATAAGCGTCGACGGTTGTACCTTGGAAATAACTATTATGCATGGTAGAAATAAGCTCCACAACCTTCGCACGATGTCATTAATGCCTATCCCTTATCCCTGTTTCACCTCTGTTAGCTCGGGTAACCCTTCGTGCACTCTGCTCCTGTGTATGCTATCATCCAAACCCTAGATCGTTCACCATGTGCTCGGCTCCATGGCCCCGGTGGTGCGAATTAAGCCGAACGGTAGCCAAGCCTTGCTATTGTTCGACAATGCATGGAAGGACATAGAGGATAGCGGTTGGCTCACCTTCATGCAGAGGTTTGAGGGTTTTAATTTATTTGCGGTACAGTAGTTTGCCCTAACTTTTGATGGTTGTAGAGCCAAGGTGGGCGACATTCAGTTGGAAATCAGTGAAGAGTTCATTAGCTCTGCCACTGGGTTAACAACCACGGGCCAGCGTTGGTTCAAAAATTCTAAGGTGGAAGAGGTGCCATGGCCACTACTGTTCGTCTCATGAAAGGTCACATCCTGTGACAGAGGTATGCCCATTTCCATGCTTAAACCACGATGGCATGACCTTTTGATAGTAGTTAAATAATTCGTGACCTGTGAGGGTCAATATGGACTCGTTTTTCTCTACCACCTGCATTTGTTAATGAATTTTATAGGGTATCCATTGAATATGGCTTTCTATTTCCAGCGTAGCCTGTACAAAATGTCAAAAAGGTTTAAAAGGGAGAAGGCCGATAGTATCCTGTTCCACCATGGACTAATTAGAATTATCATTGTTCATCACTTAAGTCTCCACGGTGATAGCTGGCGAGCTTTTATCACTCGAAATGGTTTTGATGATACAGACCCTGTCCAGATTGACAAGGCTGTGGTTAATGAAACCAAGGTCAGGCCACTAGTGCCCTTCCATGTCCTACTTCCCTCTCCTAAGCCTTCAGTCGACCCTGATATTGACTTACCAGACGTTATAACTGAGAAGGTTGAGGCTATAAAAAAGCCTGTGAGAAAAAAGGTTAGAGGTAACCCTACTATTGATGGAAAAGGAAAAAATAATGCTCGGCTTATCTCAAGAATGGCTAGAAATAAGCCTAAACCCAGTATTGAGCAGAAGCCCATAGTCCTTAGTGAGGATTCAGACTCTGACATAGAACGCTTCCTAGCCAGTTAGTACCCTTACTCATAGGGTCTGTGCTCCGAGCCACCTTATGACTTCGTTTCAAATCTTCCCCCTTGCCTAAGAAACAATCCCAGTTACCCAGGGATCGAACTACCTAACGAAACCCTCGGCAATGTAACCAAACCCTCACCTGCATATTCGAAGCCCGGACAATCGTTGTGTGACCAATGTGATGTATGGTTGGAACGATACTATTTGGACGTTCCTTTACTTCAATCAAAAATCAAATCATGGGAATACCAAGTTGCAGTGTTGACCGGCCAAAAGGACAAGCTTCAAGCAACTGATAGGAAGCAGAGGACTACTGGTTCTATCATTTTTCGGAATGTTGAATCGGCTACAGCCGTTGTCAACTCCAAAATGTCATGATCAAGCCGTCTTCTCGTCATACAGGTATGAATTTTGATATCATTTTAGTTTTGTGAATGACCAGGATTAATATAATGATTTGAATTTCGTTTTCAAATAACTCTATCTATCATTCGAAATGGCTTTGTCATAATGTTGTTCATCCTATACATTGTTTTCTCTTTGCTAAAAATAAATGAAGTTTCGATTTGGATACACAATTTTCTCATACCCAGTTTAGCCACTGATAGATTTTCATCGGATTTGATTCGTTTGTCTGTTAAGTTAACGAAATCGATGGTTTGCTTTCAATTGAATTTGTTTGTATCCAACTTGAACAGAAGGTTTTCATGCTAAATTTAGAGCACAATCATATTTTGATTTGGTATGATTTCGTTGAAACTATTTCGTGAGTTTCGTTGTTACGATATGTTGTGTCATGTAATCTTCTAAGACAAGAATACAAATCTGTTCGGCTCTAATTTGGAAAGAATGACTCTGTTTTTTATGAAAACGATATTCTCATTTAAGCCTGTGCAAATGATATCCACGCCCGAATCATGGAGCGGTTTTGATTCATAATAACTATGTTAAACCCCAATTGTTCGATTCGCTCTTATTTTGATTGGATTATCCCATATCCTGAGTTGGTAAGATTGTTTTATGAGTTGGATTCGTATTATAGATGCTGCTCTGTTTAATTTGCAAAACGAATTGATCGACATATGTTATCTCTGTCAAATCCGGTTATAATTCGTTTTGAAAGGAACGGTTTCGTTCAATGTTAATCGAGTTTGTTTGCCCCAAAATAGCAATAACAAACGATCGAACTAATCCTACAGATCCTGTTGATTGACCTCATTATGATTTTGTTTGTGAGCATTTACGCGCCAATTTTGATTTAATTCGCTCATGGCATGGATCGTTTGTTATACAGTTATGTCGACTTGAAAATGATCTTGTCTAGATTCAATCGTGTTTCCTGTTGATGAGGCAACATAACAATTTCCTATGATTTTTTTTTATTATATCGATTCCAATTTGATATGGAACGATTCCATTATTGTTCGATATTATACTGCTCACCCAATTTTGTGGTAACGAACGAAACAGAGTATATGCATCTCTGTAGTCATTTGATTTTAGTCTTGTTTTGATCTCGAATTAGTATAACAATCTCAATTTGAATGATTCATTTGTCTTTTAATTAGCTATTAGATATTTGTTAATAGTTGAATTTAATTCTTTAAAAAGATTTGAATTGATTTTTATGTTGATTCTGTGTCTGATTTAGACTAGCTACAGAATCGCAAGATTATGTAGCTAGTCTATAGAATTAGATTTTTTATCATTTTATTAACAAAATACCCTTCTAACTTGTCCATTTTCGACCCTTTTCAGGTACATCCGAATTACATTGGACATGTTGGACAGTCTAGGAGATATTTGTGTGTTTTAGTTTTATTTTAGGTTCCTAGTTTAGTCAGACTTGGGATATCTTCTCAGATTTTATATAAACAGTTTTGATAACTTCTACATGGATGTTTTACCCTATGGAAGGTCTTTAAATACTTATTTTTTTTTGTAATAAGGATCATCCTCACTTGTGGGAGAACCAGTCTATGGATTTCTAATACAAACTGAGACAGGAGTTGATGTTTTGCTACAACTTTCGCTTTTCAGCATATCAATCTTTTGTTTCAAGTTTATGCATGTCATTTGCAGTTGATTATAGACTACTTTAGCTATCATAGTCTATTGCAGAATGATGTGATTTAATTAATGTGATCCATATCTGATTTCTTTCATTACTTTAAAAATACGGCAATTACTTTGTTCAGTTAATGAATGACAGTTTTCTCTTCTTCATCAATTGAATTATTTTGTATAAGTCTTTGCATACAGGTTTATCTAACTATGAAGATTTATAAATCATAAGATTGTTGTAATTTTTTATGTCTTGTTTGTCCTGTAATCATACTTGAAGAGCACTGCAGCTATCATTTACGAGAAGCTCCTGGATAATTCGGTGCAGGTTTCCTCCCTCCGATCAGCTGAGAAAATCATCATACACAGGACAAACCTGGAGCGTTTTTCCAGGTTAGTTTGTGATTTATTTGTTAGTTAATTTGTTTAGTATAATTTAAGTAGTTTAGCTAGATATATGTTTAGTTAAATGTGTAGTTAGAATTAGTATATTAGTTGTTTAGTTTAGTTAGTTTTTATTTTATTTCTGTTCATAAAATTATAAAATCAACAAAAAAAACTTTTTCTGTCTTGGGGCAGAATATAAATGAGTTTTTCAGGTTTTATTTAAATCTGTAAATTGTAGATATTGTACATTTTGTGAATAAGATTTATTTATGTTAGTAATTAGATAGTTAATTAGTTAGAGTTAGTATAGTAGTTAGTTAGTAGATTGTATATATAGAATAGTAAGATTAGTTTATTTTGTTTTAATAGTTATTTTAGTTAGATTAGTTTTGTTTGTTTAATAGTTAGTTTTAGTTAGATTAGTTAGTTTAGAATAGTTTTTCTTTTTTTAGTTTTCTTAGGACCTTAGATCGGCTAACGGAGCCTCTAAACTCGTCAGGGTGGTTCACCCCAAATGGCTTGGGTTATTAGACAACCCCGGACCGGTTCCACTCTTCCAGTTGACGGACAATCAATTTCGCCCGTCAACAAGGGGGTAAAAATTGGATTTTTGAAATTCTGACTACACCAGCATACTCGTCTCAGCTCAACGCATCTATTCCCTCGATCAGAATTTCAAAATTTGAAGTTTGAAAAATTAGGGTTTCCTCATAAAACCCTAAGTTGCAGTTGCAGTTGCAGTCTCAGAACCAATTGCAGTGGCAGTACCAGTTGCAGTTGGAGTCGGAAAACCAGTTGCAATCACCCTTGAAGTTTTCTTAAGAGTTGGTAATGATTACTGCTGCTACCAGATGGAGCCACTACCTGCAAATGTCATCAGAGGTATGTACTCACATATGTTTAATGGTTAAACCCTAAAGTGTATTTGCAGGAGAAGGGATCTATTTCCATAGATCCAAAGGGATCTCAAGATCCAACACATTCAGAGGAATGATGCAACCCAGGTGTGATTATTCTAATATGCATCTATTTTTCATGACATTGTTTTAATCAGTGTCACATGTTGAAGTTGTGATCAAATTACTAAAAGGATTGAAACTTGATCATTGTGCTTATCCTCTAACCTAAACTTCTGTAAATATAGTGTATTGTCTTAGTACAGCAAACAGGTTGAAGAAAACACTCGGCATCTTGAGTGAAGGAGACTTGGAAGAAAAGCAAGCACTCATTCCTGAAGACAAGGCTCCATTTTTTATTAAATCAAGTTGATAAGATTCAAAGGTACACATGACAAGCTGATGACTATAGTTAAGATAACAGTCATCGTAAAATATTATACTTGATAGCATGTGAGCATATAGAGGTAAATACTTTTCTTGATACAACTAACACCCCCTCTAGGAGAAACCTCGTGTGTTTTTTCGAGGTTGCCATGGAAGAATGCTTGGTCACAACAATATGAGAGTGTTGACCTCACTTCATATTGTATTCCTTACCTTTAATCTTTGCTTCAGATAAATTATAAGTAATAGCTCTAAAGGAGCTACTGTGATGATTGTTTGTGCTATTACTTTATATTATCATAAGGATATTACTCTTGCTTGTTTTTTTGTTGACCTTGCTCCAGGTCACGTGAGGAAGCAATAGTGAAGGTTGCAGAAGGCAACATACTAAAGGAGAAACCTTAAAAGAAGAAATCATCGTTGAAAATAAGAAGTTGCCTTGTATAAGCTAAAGGGTCACTCAAAAGATGCCATGACCCACGCTATTGAAGAATCCATGTGAACTCTAGAAGATTAGCTCACATCAACTACAAGGCGCTACCATACATATGCAAAGTGGTCACAAGTTTACCAAAACTCAAAGGTGACCATGAAGGCATATGCAATGGATGTGCACAAGGGAAGAACATCAAGAACCCACTTCTGAAGAGGGACTGCAAGGCAGAAGGGGTCCTATAACTCATTCATTCAGATGTATGTGTCCCAATGCCATCATTCTCCATTAATGGGTATGTATACTATGTATCATTCATTAATGATTATTCTTGTAAAAGACCTGGATATATTTGAAGTGTTCAGCAAGATCAAGGAATTCAAAGCCTTGATAGAAAACGCTTCTGTAAGGAAGATTACGATACTCAGGTCAGATGATGGAGGAGAATATACCTCAAAAGAGTTCATGAACTTTTGCAAAGATGTTGGGATCAATATCCCCAACAAAATGATGTAGTTGAATGGAAGAATAGAACCATACTGGAAGCTGTGAAGACTATGATCCATGATCAAGATCTTCCTATGTGCTTATGGGTAGAAGCAGCAATGAAAGTTGTTTATGTGTAGATATGAGTATCCCATAGCACATTTGGGCTCAAGACACTGGAAGAGATGTTCACCGGAAAGAATCCAGAGGTAAGCCATCTCAAAATATTTGGCTGTCTAGTGTTTATTCATATACCTAAAGAAAAGAGAAACAAGTTGGACCCTTCAGGAAAGAAGGGAACATTTGTGAAGATATTGTGAGGTCTCCAAGGCCTTCAGAATCTATATACCAGGTCAACATCACATTGAGATCAGTAGGGATGTGACCTTTGATGAAGATGCAACACTCAATAATCCTAAACGATGCCATCTTGAAGAGATATATGAAGAGGAACTCGTAATCCCCAATAATGCAATGAGGGAGGTTCCCAGAGCTATAGAACTAGTGAGGGAAGTCGTAACTTCCCCTAATGAGGAACTTCTAGAAGACCATGATATAGTAGAAGTGAAAGAACCTCCTCAGATGACGATCCTCCATAAAAGAAAGCCAGCTAGAGAGCTTATTCAAGATGGAGAGAAGTACGGTGTTCCCCAAGGAACTACGAGACAGGTGAAAAGACCAAATCCATTCTCTAGTTATATGGCTTTGATGTGTGACCTCCTAGAAGAGGAGCCTACCTGTCTTGAAGAAGCCATTTAGAAAAAATAATGGGCAGATGTTATGACATAGGAATACCAATCCATAATGAAGAACAAAGTATGGGAAATAGTTCCTAGACCGAAGAATAAAGATGTGGTATCCTCCAAATGGCCCTTCAAAAGAAAACATGCTGCTGATGAAAGTATTGAGAAGTATAAAGCAACACTTGTCACTCGTGGCTTTTCCCAGAAGAAAGGCATTGACTATGAAGAGACATTCTCTCCTGTGGCCAGATACACTTTTTTCAGGACCATCATAGCTCTTGCAGCTAAGATGAAGTGGAAGCTACACCAGATGGACGTGAAGACAACTTTCCTAAATGGTGTCATCGAAGAGGAAGTGTATATAGAGCAACCTCAAGGATTTGAGGTTGAAGACAGGAAGTCTCATGTCTATAGATTGAAGAAATCCTTATACGGATTGAAGCAAGCTCCTAGAGCTTGGTATGGCCATATAGACAATTTCTTGACGAGCTTAGGCTTTACCAAGAGTAAATCAGACTCAAATCTCTACTTCAAAATTATGAATAATGAGCTAGTAATCTTACTGCTATATGTGGATGACTTATTCTTAACTGGAGAAGAAAATCCCATCACTGAATGTAAAAGGAGACTTGCCTCGGAATTTGAAATGAAATACCTTGGCATAATGCATTTTTTATTAGGTCTTGAGGTATGGTAGAGTCCTGAGAGGATCTTCCTTAACCAAGGGAAGTACACAGTCGAACTCTTAAAGAGATTCGACATGATGGAATGAAAACCCATGAATACACCCATGGAAGCGAAGCTAAAGCTGTTGGTCGATACTTCGTCATACTTGATTGATGCCACACTATACAGACAGATTATTAGATCACTGATGTACCTGATGAACACCAGACCAGACATTTGTTTTGTCGAGAACACCTTGAGTCAGTTTCTGGTAGAACCCATATGTGTTCACCTAGTGGCTGCAAAACATGTGATGAGGTACCTTAAAGGTACAATAGATTATGGTCTCAGCTATGATGGAGATCATGATTTCACATTGAGTGTATATACTGATGCAGATTGGGCAGGAAGTGTTTCTGACAGGAAAAGCACTTCAGGATGTTGTTTCATTTTGGGATCAGCCATGATCTCGTGGTAAAGTAGGAAGCAATCTAGCATTGCTCTCAGCACAGCAGAAGCATAATACATTGCCGCATGTTCTGCTAGCTGCGAAGCTATATGGCTTCGAAAGTTGTTGACTAGCCTATTTGACTTAGATATGAGGGAAACCTTGATTGTATGTGACAACCAGAGCTGCATAAAGATGACAGAGAATCTTGTATTCCATGACAGGTCGAAGCACATATAGATTCGCTATCATTACATTCACGGCATGGTACAGAGAGGAGACTTGAAGCTCCAGTACATTAGCACGAATGAACATGTTGCTGACATATTGACCAAGCCTCTATCTCATGTAAAGTTTGAGTACTTTCGAGATAAGCTTGGCATAGTCCTAAAGCACCTTCCTTAAAAGGGGGAGTAGATGTGATGTTCCTTGCTTCTGACCTAGCTAACAGACATAAAGCAAGATGTGATGTGTTCCTTGCTTCTGACCTAGTTGTCAAACGTAAAGCAAGATGAGATGTTCCTTGCTTCTGACTTATCTAGCAGACGTAAAGTAGGATGAGATGTTCCTTGCTTCTGACCTCACTGTTAGACATAAAGCAAGATGACTCCTTTCTTTTGGTCTAGTTGTTAGACGTAAAGCAAGATGATGTGTTCCTTGCTTCTGACCCAGTTGTTAGACATAAAGCAAGATGATGTATACCTTGCTTCTGACCTAGTTGTTAGACGTAAAGAAAGATGATGTATTCCTTTCTTCTGACCCAGTTGTTAGACATAAAGCAAGATGATGCATACCTTGCTTCTGACCTAGTTGTTAGACGTAAAGAAAGATGTGACTTGCACTGAGCTACCAGCTTAACAACTGTGACATAAAGCCAATCTTGTAATATGATGAGCCAGCCTTGTGCTATGATGATGATGATGTATTAGTTTTTATACTAATACATATTGATGCAGATGATGATGGAATTCCTTTGAGAATGATGATGTTGTCGATGAAGAAAACTTTCGATGATTTATAGATACGCCAACCAAGATGATATTGATGATGTTGTCCTCCCACTTGATGTTGTTGATGATGTTATCCTCTCTCTCTCGCATGATGTTGTTGAAGAATACCCTTCTTGTTAAGGGGGAGTGTTGAAATAATGTAATTTCAAAGAGTATTCTTATTATTATTGATATATTATTCATAGGATCAATCCCCATTGTGGATTGATCATGTCGGTTATTGTAATAGGACCAAATCCCCTTTTGCGGATTGGTCAAAAGACAATTGTAATAGGCAGAATAAGAAGTCGGCCCTAGAAGTTATTAAAGAGACCCAGAAATATAATAAAGGTGGGTTTACCCACCCAGTTTGAGAAATCAGCCCTGCCAGTGAAGAGACACTTCACACATGCCAAACTTGTATAAATAAAGGAGGCTAGTGCCTCACTTAGACACAACTCACTTGCTCAGTTTGAAGGAGAAGTTTCGATCTATTACCGGCAAAGGAGAGAGAGAGAGTGGCGCATATATAGGAGAGGACTTTTTGCATTAGCATAAGAGATCTCTTGGCATTGTATTGGCTATCTATATTAAGGAAATTTTGCTGGGTTTTCTTCCCCTAGAGGGTTTCCCAGGATAAATGTTGTGTCTCTTGTGATTGTGTATTTCTCAGTGATCTTGGATTATGTTATTGTTATCTAATGAAATGAAAGCATATATAATAATGGCTTAAACATTAACAATAATTATCATAAACAGAACCCATGGGAAAGATTTGACCTTGGTCTTCTGCAGGCCCAGGATGGTTGATTTCCATACAATGTTTTTACTCAATGTATAAAGGAAACAAATATGTTGCATGCTGCTAGAAATCCTTCATATCCAACTCAGAATTTGATTCATATCTGTCATACACAGGCTAGTTGCTCCCCAAATCATCAAAATTTGATGCAGGGATTTGTTGCTCTTCATCTGAATATACAATTATTTCTTCATTTAAATCTGAGACAACTGGTGCATCAGGGGAAAAATATGCTACCTCTATTGCTATGCAATCCTCAACCTTACTCTCATGACAAAGGCAGACAAGAAAATCTACTCCTAGGACCGGAAACCTCTCTGCGTCCTCTTCAAATGAGCAACAAGCACGTTCTGCCTTCAGTTTTTCTAATTCTGCAAAAAGTGCTTTTACCTGCTCCACCAACTCACCCAAAGAATATCCTTCATCTTCAAAACCTTCATCCTCATAGCTTCATCAAACACAGCCATATATTGAATACAATCTTTATATTCCTCACAACAATTATGACAGATTAACTCAGAGGAATAAAATTTTTGACAATGCTTATTGAAAGTTGCATGAAATTCTCCCAGGGAGGAGATGCTAGCAGGGAGTAAAGAGTGATACCATTCACGAGCATTTCTTGCTAATGAGAACATGAACATATTAAACAATAAATCATTATGATGTATCTCCCACGGATGCATGAGTTCATGAAACTCACGAAGATGTTGAGCAAGGTTGTCCTCTTTACGCTCTTTAAATATGGGAAAATAATCAACCCACTCGTCTGGAGTAGGAACAACATTAGGAAAACTAGGAACAACAGAAAAATTGAAGAGAGAAAACCTTCGAGCCAAGATTTTGTCCATTTCGAACCAGTGGAGTCACCAATCGATTATTTAATCATGGAGTCGCCAGGTGAATGATATGCCGAATGAGTGTGTCTGGAGACCAGATCTGGTCATTGCGTTCTCCCAGGGAACTTCAGGTGTAGCCAAAAGCATCGGCACTGAAATAGTGGAGTCGCTAGGTGCAAGTGCAATCTTCAATGGTTCTGAAATCTGATGCACCCTCAGAATCAAAAGCTCATTGTCATTCTACCTAGGGAAATTTCTTCAATCCATTCCCTAGAAACGATGCTAGAAATGGTAGCACCAAAAGTCACCTCTTGATTGTGGCAGAGGTAAGCCCAGTACCCATCAGTGTGTATGTCACAATGGATAATTTAAAGGGGGTCGAATGGGCACAGACTCAGGATAATATCACTTAAAATCATAAAGTTGGACCACCATGCACATGAAAATGAGGTCTTGATTCGACTTTAGTTAGTAATTTGTAGTAAGGGTGATAAGGAGGAATAAATTGAGGAGAAAATGAAAAGGTCTACTCTGGACAATAGGCCTTCCAACAACCTAGAGAGGAAAAACTCAGAAAACAAGATCCTCTTGGGTTCGAATTTTAGGAGACTAAAAACGCTATAATCATGTTATAATCCAAAATTCATTACCATAGAGTCATAAACATCCATGTGAATCATTCAATCACGAACATTGAGTATCAGACGCAATAAAGCATGGAAACAGGAAGCTAAATTTCATCAAACAAGAAATCTCAGATCGAATTACATAACTAGATAACCAGAGTGCTTTATAAAAACTTTACAATCCAGGAGCTCAGCTCAATCATCAACCTCTAATAAAACTCAAAAATACATACATATACTCAAAAAATATCCCAGTAGAGGCGTTCTTGAGCTTCTCGTCTAATGCCAGACATTTGTGTCTTCTCGGTCAAACTGCGCATGCAGTCCAGGGATGATTTTAAGGATGGAAATTTATTTTAAAATGTACAAACCTTGGCGAATCTTAATAATCCTTCATATGCTAACTATAAATGTTTGGCGATATTTTTGTAAAAATATTCAAATTTCTAAGGATTTTATATAATTTTTATAAAATTTTGGCAATTTTTAAGGTAAAATAATTTTTTCCTATAGAATTTGGGCAAATAATTTTTAAAATAGTGAATCTTGTTTTTGGAAAAAACATGGAAAATTAGCCCATGAGCAAAATTTAGCCCATTGCAATCTCCTCTGTGCATGCCTTCCTCTGTCAGGTGTAAGCTATGCTATTCCATTCCTTTCTAGATTTTCATATATGAAGTGAGACGAGGTTTTAACCAAATTCCTCACTACCATTAACTGCTTTCGTCAGGACCAGGATCGGGCATGGATCAACTCTACACCTAGAAAACGTGGCGTCCTCACCCTACTCTTTTTCCATCTGGATCTTTTGTGGATTAAAATTTTAAAAAACTCATATCAACGCATGCCTTAACGCAACGCGCCAAACCATAAAATCAAACCCCCAACTTAGGATAAACGCCATTTGTGTTTTTTCAAGCCCCCTATTCTCGCATTTTGACCAAGGTACCACTTCCTTAGGGAAAACAACCCCCCTTACAATAATATGTCTTAACAAGGTCTACATCAATGATGTTTCTATTTTCAATAATTTCTAGATTGGATTCTAAATCAGGTTTCGGCTCCGTGTCTTTGACTTCGGCCACGAATGACTGTTTCAAGCGATATTCATCAGTGTTGTGCCAAGGGATTTTTTGGAAGTCACACCACTTCCCAGTGTAATTATTTTTCTTTACTTTACCCCTTTTGTCTTCTATCTTGGACTGGTTGTCTAGAGGTTGTTGGTAAGGGTCATCTTTACCGTTCTTTGGTTGTTGCAGATTTACAGACCCGAATTCCCATTTATTCTGGTGCCTAAATTTCTACTCGATTTTGACAGCATATCGATAGGAAACTCTCAAATGATGATATGTTTAGGAAATCCATTTTGGTTTGGATGTACCTATGAAACACCCCATTTTATTTTAGAACTAGATGTCGCTCGAATTCTTTGATACCCAGCTTGGTGCACAAGGTATGGAAAGTATTTGTGAAATCTGACATTATTTGGCTCTTCTCTTGTTGTAGTGTGGTTCATCTCATGTATTAGTCTTCATAGTTATCAACAGGATAGTAATTTTCTTTGACTGCATCCAAAAAACAATTCCAAGTGAGCTCAGCCCCATATATTCCATATTCCTCTATGGAATTTTTCTCCTAGTAAGCTTCCCACCAATGTTTGACATGGGGAAGAGCCTTGACGAGTGCGAAGGTGATCTTTTCCCTTTTGGAAAAATTTTGAACAAAGAAATAAGCTTCTAATAGATTTAACCATTTTTTTAGGGCATCCATATCTATCTGGTCTTCAAATATGGGAATATCAAAATCAACTTGTACCTTGAAGGGAGAGGTTCCTCCAAAATGGACACTTGATGAAGATGCGCCTGATACAATTGGCAAGAATTGAAGGATGTGTGCAAAATTATCCATCATTTCATCCCTCTATCGTGTGAGATATTTCTCAAGAAACAGGTTAATAGAATCTTTTTCTTCACCATTTTTGTTTTATGCTGCCATCGAGGGTTTTTCGGGCATGAAAGAGTGATTTTCCTCAAGAGAGACAAACTCGAGACCCAACATACTCGAACATTGTCGAGGACATGCGCTGAAAAATTATCAATAGCAACCTTCTCTGATACAATTAATCCGGATTATTTTTGGAACGAATGAAAGAAAAGATATTACGGTGAAATACTCATGAAAATTGCCAGAAACAGAGAAATACACCAATACTTTATTTATGTTAATGAAATAATTGTAAAGAGACTGTAAAAATACAAAGTGCAAGACTCGCTAGAATGGTGGTAGCTTTATCTCTGAGAAGAGATGTGACAACTATTCTCATTCGCAAGAAGATGATTACAATGAGGCTATGAAGGCCTTTTTATGATAAACATGAATGTCAAAACCATAGACATCCAAAAACCTAACCCTAGGAGATGAAACCCCAAATGTCATGTGGGCCATGTTTGGGTAAGTTAGTACATTAACTTCCCGGGGTCATAAATTTTTCATACGATCTTCGTATTAGGAATGTGATAGCCTGTTGGAAATTTATTTTCAAGAACTATGCATTACACCATCAAAATTTGACTTTATCTACACTTTTACTATGGAAAATGTTATAGAAATATTTTCCTCACCCTATGCAAACTTGCACAGAAGGCAAGTTTCCATTTCCCTATGTGGACTTGAAGTCCCTTTTTTGCAAATCCCAGAGCAAAAAAAAAATATTTTTCCACATATACGCATCCAACCTATAGTAAAACATGTGTATACACAGGATACACCACTACCTCCCACATACATTGAGATTTGTGCCAAAAATTAAAAAATGGCGTCGGGTTTCCATGTCACATCATGAGATCTATGATCCTTGACCTTCCATATATTGGAAACATTTTGACTTGACCCTTCAATTCCAGTTGAAGGCTACAAATGGGGCAAATCCGAGTTATGGAAAAGGAGAGATAAATTCAACTTTGAGAGCAAAGTTACTCTGGAGAAATTATTCACTTTATATTGAGTCTGCATCCCTTTGTCCTTTTAAGTCTAAACACATTGTTCATCCCCCAAGCTCTTCCCTACATAATTGAGAACCTCATTGTCTCTCTTCTATGAGCTTGCCTTTGGTGGAGGATTGAAGTGGTCGATGCCCATCTAGAATGGACTTAGTTTCTTGGTTATGAATAGTGTCGACACGGAAGTTTGTAATTCATTCACTTCTACTAATTACATTTTAATAGAAATACTTTTTTCTCGTCCAATTAATATCTTGCAAATTTTTGAATTGTTATTCCATGGACGTATTTGTTATGAATGTTGATGGATTATGCTATTGAATGTGATAGCATTATATATTATCACCATAGGCTTGAATTTCTTGGTTGTGGAGGACAATTTGCAGGTGTGTTACAAACCTCCCATTTCGTTACGACAACAAGCCTCACATAACAAGTGCAAAAAAATATTTTTTGGTGTGTGTATGTAGGAAGGTAATAATGACATTATACTCAACATCACAACATGAACACAAACAAAACACATGCAACTCACGCCACAACAAACATAACGACCTAACATAAAAGCACATCAAGCACCTGGAAGTAATGTACAACATTCAACCGACAAAGAATAAGAATGACTACCCGCCCATCCTACCCTGCAATGGTTAGGACCTCCAGGACACATAAGCAACGTTCAAGACTAGGTTCCCATCGATTTTGACCATTTAAGGTCTCAAGGCTGGCGATTGTTCTGAGGAACAAGGAGGTGTCTACATCCCGCTCGACACAAGCAGACCAAGCCTACTAAGCTAAGGACAATCATCCTAACAACCCCACACACCCAAAATTAATTACACAAGTAACTAGAACCCTTACAGTGAGCAACCAAGCACATTAAATGTTTACAGAACCAAGTACAAACATTAATTAAAATGAACAACAACACCCTCAATGGGAAGCGCAAGCTAAAAACGACTTCGTCAACAACCCAACCATTAATCAAGGCTAAAAGGTCAATATCTATGATTTAAATTGGTGTTAATTACAGATCAATTAACCAGTCTAAATTCCATTAGTCAACGAGTTACCAACCGGACTTAACATGAATTACGTCTCAATTTAGTGTGTCTGAGTTACCAATTAGGCAGTATCTATAAATTCAACTAACATCAATTACATATCTAAATTAGCAAGTCTAAAATTTACAATCTAGTCTTTACTCACCATACAAATTTTAATATTTATTACAACCTAAATGGACAATTCTATATTAATCTGAATCCCCATCCAACTAGCCATAAACTTGAATAACAACATTAACATTCTTAAAGTGGAATGCTACCATTAGCACTTATAATAAATTAAATCTCAACATGTAGTCTAGCTATATTGATCGAACTAACAATGCTAGAGGTCTACTATCATAGAGAAGGGAACTGCTAACTATTAACAATGTTGTAGCAATTTAACATGGTGATTATCATAGCAGTTACATGACAATTAATATAGCATTAACAAGATAGTTTACATGACTATTTTCATAATAAGTAATATAGCAATAACAAGGCATTTAACATTCTAGTTAACATACAATTAACATAACTTTAACAAGGCAATTTGTATGATTGTTAACATAACCATTCATAGCGCAATAACCAGGAGATTTATATCACTGTTAACTATTTAACTCACTATGGCATTTAATCAATAGAAGGAATCTGTTGACCAATAACATTGCTATAGCAATTGTTCTGGCAATTAATAAGGCAAAATTATAGCATTTCATATTGCAATTAACGTGGCCTTTAATCGAAAAAAGGAGGTTTCTAACCATTAACATTGTTGAAGCAATTATTCTAGTAATTAATAAGGCAACAAAATAACATTTATTATTGCAGTTAACATGATAATCCACATGGCCAGTAACATTGATGTGGTAATTAAAGCTTGGTAGAGAGAATGTTGGGTATGCGTTCAATGTGAAGGAGGATAAAAGGGACAAACAAAACTGCAGAAGGACCAAATCGTGGTCGGTCAACAACAACTCAAGCAATGATTAAGGCACGTCATGGTCAATTAAGATAGAAACACAGTCAATTTCTAATTATCAAAAACATGGTCACTCCAACAAGTAGAGTTGTGATTTAAATGGATAAAATCGTGGGTGATTTCTACAACAACATAGTCAACTTCTGATAAAAAACATGGTCATTCCAACAGGTAAAGTTGTAATTTAAATGGATAAAATTGTGGATGATTTCTATAGCAACACAGTCAACTTCTGATTATCAAAAATGTGGTCATTTTGGCAAGTAAAGTTGTGATTTAAATGGATAAAATCATGGGTGATTTCAACATGCAAAACAGTCCATTTTTAATTTTCAAATCGTGGTCTTTCACAGCAGGAAATTTGATGAATTGAAAAGCAAAAACGTGGGCATTAACAAGAATCAAATGGCAGCAAAATTTTAAAGCAAAACATAGTCTTCATCAAGGGAAAAATCGCCCCAAAGGTAAAACGAAATGCAGACAACAATAATTCCTCTTTTCCATCGCCATAATACAAAATAAAAATGCAGACCGGAAATCATTTCGTTTTTCATTGCCAGAATACCCAATGTAAAAAGCAGAGATGAATTCATTTCATTTTTCATTGCCAGAATACCCAATGTAAAATGCAGAGATGAATTCATTTCATTTCTCATTGTCAAAATACCCAAAATAAAAATGCAAACCAGAAATCATTTCGTTTTTCATTGCCAGAATACCCAATGTAAAATGCAGAGATGAATTCATTTCATTTTTCATTGCTAGAATACCCAATGTAAAATGTAGAGATGAATTCATTTCATTTCTCATTGGCAGAATACCCAAAATAAAAATGCAGAGATGAATTCATTTCATTTTTCATTGCCAGAATACCCCAATACAGCGCAGACAATAGTAAGAGAATGCAAGGATCCAATGGGAAGGGTCATGGAATCATTGCAGGGGTTCTATCAGTCAAGGCATAGATAAAAACAACCAGGACACAAGATAATCCACACATAGAGGTCGTTGCTAGATGGCGGAATCAACAATCATCCAGGGACAAACATCAAGGGTAGACGGCTAACAGGTTCATCCTTTGCTCATCATTCTCGCACAGAAAAGTAGGGTGCTGAGATCCATAGGTCTTTTAACGCTAAGGCGACGGCCGTAGATTAGGCTCCTGACCAACTTCTCAGGTGAGGACTGGTGAGCTAGGGACGAAGGTTAAACAACCATGAAGTTCATAATCAATACATCAAGGTGGTCAAGATGTGTGGGGAAATGAAGCCATGGGAGCCGATCTATCATCGAGCTAGGTTAAGAAAAATTCAGAAAACCATCTAGACAATCAGTTCACTCACCCAAGTAAAAATGCATATTCAAGCGTAAGTTATAAAACAATTTACCATACAAAATGAAGAAAGTGTACCGTTGCCTGTTAGGAGTGGACGTCCAGCGTGCTCCTTGCAACTCCCGTGTGTCGACCGACGAGACTACACCGGTACCTCCCAACCAATGCTAGGGGTACTCTTCTTCCCCCTTAGCCCCCCGAGCCACAAAGGGGCCACACACTCACTATCCATAGATTTCGACTAGCTCCCAGCTCACCTCGCTAGGCCGAGCTACCACTCCTCACCGAGCTGGGTATCCCAACTCCCACAAGTTAAGTCAGTCAAGTAGATATTTCTGCAGCGTAAAGTTACGCAAACAGAAGAGATCCAACCTCCATCTCCTCCCTTCATTATATAGAGTTTCGTGGTTCCTTACTTTCCAAAAATCTTGTTTAGTTAAGTTTTTAAAATTTAATTCCTAAAAATTCCTCCTTGTACAAGTGTCACCCATCCCCTTCATTCCTCCATAAATTAATTTCTTTAATTAATTAATTATCTTCATTTCCCTCACCCACCTAGAGTTACTGCTAGAATCACTCCTAGGTGTCCCAAAATTCTCTTACAGGTTTTAATGACTTTCCCCACCATTAAATTGCTAGTTCAGTTTAAATTAGAAAGCTCTTAAATGGTAGATACTTTACTAAGTTTGACTTTCCGCTTTTTCCCTTTTTATGTTTACCTCTTTTCTTAGTTTCCTAATATTTTGGTTTTTCCCTCTTTCCCCTTTTTAATTAGAACTCAAAAAGGCAGGTGTGGAAATTAACTCTTTTTCCCTTTTCTCATTTAATTAGTATATTTTAAATTATCAAANCAACAGATTTTTTATTATTTTTTCTTGAATATATTAAATTTATTACTTCCTTCGTGTTACAAGATTTACGAAGATCATATTCTTTATTTATTTTGTTTTTCAATTTTATTTTATATATATATCAAAATTCTTTTAATAAAAAGGATAAAATTTTACCACTAGCATGATTTAGACCTAGACCTTAATTTTCGTGATGGGCGACATTTTATAAGGGAAAAAGTTTTTAAAAATTCTTATCACATTATTCATCCTAAGGCTATCTAGGTTCATTCGTTTATCAAAACAATGCGTCGTGCCCTTCAGGATGCACTAGGTGCTCTATAACACACCCACTACGAAATTCGAAAATTTTCGGCCTTTTTCATCTTTTCTCCGATGAACAGAATCCCTGAATCCCTACAAGACCTTATACAGACCCTGCTACCCCTTAACCGCACTAATATGATCGACGGCTATGACCACAGGTATTATAGGGGAGGTGCTCGTCGGCTTTCACGATTCGGAAAATCGTGGTGCATGTATTCCACTTTCTCTCTTGTCTTTCGAAGGGCCTAAATACAAAATGGATCTAATCACTTAACATGGTTAATAGTGACCCAGGTTAAGTCTCGGCACTCTACTCTTCAGGATTTCGCATAACGGAACTTCAGGGGATGTGATGACAAGAGGTTTCACATTTGGGTCTCCCGGGAGCCGAAACTCCAAAAATGACAATTCTAAACATGCTTCATTGTTTCGGGGTTTCCTCCATCGGGATTTTGGGGTATGCAATGACAGGAGGTCTTGCACCTAGTTTTCCCAGGAACCGAAACTCTGAATCATACATACATACATACATACATACATACATACATACATACATACATATATACATATATATATATATATATATATATATATATATATATATGTCGCTCAACCCATTTTGGGAATTCACAAACTGGATTTTCGAGACTGGCGAGCACAAGAAAACTTACCGTTAGATATTTGGGGGGGCGAAATATCGAAGCACCCTACCTCATCCGTGCTATGATTATTTTGGGGTTGTGTATGCCGGTATTTTGAGATATGCGTAGACAGGAGGTCTCGCACTTAGTTTTCTCGGGAGCTGAAACTCTGAAACCGGTATTCATTTCTAAGCTCATTTTGGGATTTCTCCTTTCGAGATTTCGCGTTATAAAACGTCAAAGGGTTCATGCCCTTCAACACTCCGGAAGATGAAACACCGAAGTATCATATTTATGCACACTAGGCCATATCAGGACTTCGCCAGTCGAGATTTTGGGACTTGCGAGTACAAGGGAATACACCCTTGAGTATTTCGATTTCTGAAATGCTGAAATATCGTAACATGTCCACATGTTGTCCTTTTGGGATTTCACCCATCAGGATTTCAGGACTTGCAAGTACAAGGGAATACACCCTTGAGTATTCTGATTTCTGAAATGCCGAAATATCGTAACATGTCCGTGTATTGACCTTTCGGGATTTCACCCATCGGGATTTCATGACTTGCAAGTACAAGGGAATACACCCTTGACTATTCTAATTTCCGAAATGCCGAAATATCATAACATGTCCGTGTGTTGACCTTTCAGGATTTCACCCATCGAGATTTTGGGACTTGCGAGTACAAGGGAATACACCCTAGGTATCCCGGGTGCCGAAATACTGAATCATCTTAACTTGTCCACGCCTCGTCATTTCGGGGTTTCATATGTCGGGATTTTGTAAGTCGTGAGGACAAGGGTTCTTATCCTCTAGTTCCCCGGGGGATGAAACGCCAAAACGCTTACCAGCCACCACGTGTACTCTACAGCTGGATGGTCCATGCACTCCCATGGGTCTTGGGATTGACAGTTGTTATTGGATAAATCCATAGGTGCGGACACTAACCGATCTCCCTAGATCCACCTGGATCTAGAACAAAGCAAGACAGGACATGACTCTTTCCCTAGGTTTTGACCATTGAATTAACTAGGAAGCAAGAACAAATAACATACCTTATTATCGCTTCCTATGGTCTTTGTTGCTCCTGCTCCGCTCCAGTGCTCTCGTGCAGTCAAGACCAAGACAACACAAACCAACCAAAGTGAAGATAGCACAATCTATTCAACAATCAACCTATGTATATGATCAAGGAATTATACAATAAAGTGGAAATAGCTTTATGGGAAAGGGACATGCCTCTGTATCATATTAATGGAAAGTAATTATTACAACCTGAGCCTTGATGTCACAAACTTCCTTTCAACGGCCCTTGGCTCCGACACACACACTTGCTCAATCCTTGCATGAAGAAGATCAAATCCTCTTGATAGACTTGTTGGAGTCTCCAAGCTATTGTTCAATGCTAAATCCTTCACACAATTCTTTCACCAATTCTCCAATGAATCTTGCTTAACCTTTTCCATGAGAATTCCCTCAATATATAGGAGAGAATGAATTAGTTACTTGGATCTTTCCAACCCATCCTTCTAGAAGATTCCCTTCTAGAAGCATCGAGAATTCATCTTTTTCCTTGCTTTAGGAAGATTTCTCACCCTAGCAGTTCAACACAGTGTGAGATGTTCGCACCCTGGCTTAAGGCAGCCTGCGAGAATGGGTCATTCTCGTAGCCAAATATACTATCAGCCTGCGAACCTTCTTCAAAAATGAGATTTTTGTGAAGAGATGAAAGTAACTTTTCTCAGTAGAAAGTTCTTATGAAGAGCCTGAGTACACCATCATCAATACACCATCATGACGACCAAAATCATGAGTAACATAATGCTTCCCAAAGTATGAGGTTGGAATCAGTGACAGCTGAAATACTTTGTAAGCTGCATGTGTGTGTCGAGAATTAGGAGCACACCTAATCGGAAACCTGCGAACAACCAAGCATCTGCAGAATATCATATATACCAATTCCGAGGTAGGCATTCCCATACTCAGATCATAGACTGATGACAACTGTAGACCTGGGTCATGGCCACCAATCATACACTGTGGATCCATGCCATCAAAATATAGCATAGCCACCAAGAATACATTATGGATCTATGCGAAAATATTCAAATTGAGATGACATAGCCACAAGACATACACAGTGGATCTATGTGTCGCAGATTATACATACTCCATCGCAACCTGGACAAAAAGAGATGATGTCCAGGGTCTTCAATCTCTTCACCCAAAGTACGAATCTAACCATGTGATTACATGTGTTGAAGTCGAACATGGCAGAAACCACTTGATTACCGGTCATTGATGAAACCATTAACAAGTGCGAGGGAAATCACCATTGATATCAATGACTCCCAAGGTACCCTAGTACAATCCATCGAGTGCGAATGAATGAGTTGAAGTCGAACACCTGATGGAATCTTTCGATCAGGGGTCAATGATGTAAAACCACTGTCGAAAGCAAAGAAACATGCCATTGAGGCATGCAAGCTCCAAGGTACCAAATGATTTCTAAGTCTTGATTCCGGAGAATGAGCTGAAGTCGACGGAACAAAACTCGTCATAGTAGGGCCTTGATGTATCCCCCATCAATGAAATGAAATGAGTAACATATTTTGAAGGTGAAATAGAGTATTATGCAAATTGAACCGGACACAGGGAAGGCCGACATGGAGAGAATGGACAACTACAGATGGTCGACTCAATATAGGTTACAGATGGACTTCTCTTGAACATATGAACGACACGACCAATGATTTGGCAGCATTGACTCAAAGACGACACAGGGAATGACCTTGTAGAAAATCGAATGAGAGGCAAATGGATTTCCCAAACCAGCTTCAAATGATGAATAGGGGGTGTCATGTTCAAGAGCGACACTTACTGCCAATCAATATGAATATGAAAACATATCCCTTTCCCAAATTTTCCCCCACCATTTCTGGCGAGTACCTCTTTATTTTTACGCAAGCTTGAGGAGGATAACATATGCTTGTTGATGTAAGATCATCCTTTAGACGAGTCCCTTGGAGTATATTTAACGAACCCTAAGAAGGAGTGGTTCAGTCCCATTGAGGGTCTTTCGATGTTTATTTAACGAGTCCAAAGAAAGAAAACTCATGGATTTTTCATGTTTAAAGAGTCTGAAAAACACTTAAAGAAAACTCAGGTCCCATATGGTCCTTTCAATGTTTGTTTTATGAGTCCAAAGAAAGAAAACTCGAAGGTTTTTCGTGATTATAGAGTCTAGAGAAACACTTAAAAGAGAACTCTCTCAATTCCTTTTTCGTAAAATAGTCCAGATGAGATCAAAAAAGAGATAAATTATCGCTCACTAGACGCTTACTTCAAATGCTTTATCGAGCGTGAAAATAGCAAGGTCGCTCGACGATATTTTCATGTTTAGAGAGTTTGAAAAGAGCTTAAAGAGGACTCTAGGGGGGTTCCTTTTTCGTATAACCTTGTTGAGCCCGAAAAAGTGATAAAAGTATGCTCGATCGCGTTCTCATGTATTTTCGAGCGCAAGAACGGACAAAGACCATGCTCGATATGCCCCCAGCTTGAGAACTGGTGGCTTAGCTCCAAAATGATCATCAAAGACTGGAGACATTCCCTCCAAGCTTCGATTCATTCACCGGCTCTGTGGTCGTCACCAATTTCTCTAGGAGATGAGAAAAAGGAGAAGGGTGGATGAAGAGAAGGTTCAAGAGAGGTGACTGTTTCATTTTTTAACAAACTTGACAAAGGAAAAGAACTATGCTCATAATCTCTATTTCATTTTTTAACGAGGTAGCCTCAGAGACACAAAAACTATCCTCGGACCTCTCTTCTTGATCATGGATTCCAAGAAGACAATGTTCTGGAATGACACCATGTCAAGGGACAAAACTCGATCATGGATTCCAAGAGGTCTTCATTGAAAGGAAGAAACACACTCTAGAAGGACACCATGTCGAGGGTCGCGACAGGAGTTAAGAGATTAGGCTCTAACAACCCTATCGAAGAGATTACCATGTCAACTACTGGATCTAAGTCATCATAAGTTGAAGCCATGGGTGACAACGCCACATAATTGACCTGTGGCAGGGGTGATACTGTCTGCATACAAGAACCATTCAGGGAGGCAATCCAGGCGGGGTCAATGAATGAAATTTGATCAACAGTCACAACTCGTCCATCGTGAGGGAAAGAAATCACACGAAAAAGAGTAGATACAATAGCTTTCATGGCATAGACATAATCTCTCCCAAGGAGTAAAGAAAAATACAAGGGGTCTTGGACTACCATGACATCGATAAAGACAGTTTTCCCTCCCAGAGTTACAGGAAACTGGAGAAGGGTCCCTAAAGGTTGACTGGTTCTTCTGTTAAAAGCTAACAGATTATGCGTAACCGGTGCAAGTGGAGGACAAACCAAAGCTTGCCAAGTAAAAGAGGACAAAATACTAACGGATGAACCTTCATCTATCAACGTTTGAGGAACATCCCGACCACAAACCTGTACTATAATCTGGAAAGGAATGTAAGAGGGAAGACAAGGTCCAGTTAACACACCCCAATCAAAACAAATGGCCTCATTACTTGGAGGAGGTTCTACGGGAGGAGGCGGAATACCCATCGACATGACAGAGTCTGTATCAACGAGAAAAACGTGGGAAGTATCGGGTTTACTCTCGAGCAGGAGAGTAGGATCGACCAATGGAGAGATCAAATCGACCACTTGAGTTTCATTCTCCAAAGAGAGAATTGGGTCGACAGATGGACACAGATCGACCACTTGGGTGACACTCTCTGACAGGAGAGTGGGATCGACCGAGGATGGGATCGGATCGACCACTTTAGTTTCACTCTCTGAGGGGAGAGTGGCATTGACTGAGGATGGGATCGGATCAACCACTTTGTCAACTGGTTCGACTAAGGACGTGACCAGATGGACCACATGATCAACAAGATTGACCGGTGAAGGGACCGGAGTGATCATTCCATCAACTATTGGAGGGTTGAGTTAAAGCTTATGGTAAGAAGCTAGAAGTTGAGGCTGTGAAATAGTCATGTCTTCTAGTAATTTCAAGGCTTCGCCCATATGAGGGCAAAGGTGAGAGAAATGACTCCCTTTGTATAGCATGCACGAGAACTTGGCTCTACTTTTCTTCTTCCCAACTATATCTTGACTAGTCGACGAGAAGTCATCAGCATGCTGTTCAGAGGCTAACGGCATGGGTTGGCGAGGATGTGTAGACCATACTTCTATAGACTTGGATAGACCAGGGAAATCCTTAAGAAGATGGCTACCCTTACAAAGCCTGCAAGGGTACTTGGGCTTATGAGTTGTTTGGGTGATCTTGACATCATCAACACTCCCAGCACGAGTAACAGTAACTGGTTGTTTTCCAACATGTTTGACAGTGGTTGGAGGTTTGGATCCTTGCTTAATTTTCTTCTTCTTATTCTTCCTTTTCTTATTATTCTTATTCACCGAGTTACTAGCTTCGGAACTTTTGCTCGATGAAGAAGATGGAACAGAAGGCGACCTTGCAAGTGAAGAAGGCGAAGAAGACCTTACTGGTGAGGAAGGTGAAGGATCAACATGAGGTTGATGCTCTTGGGGGTAAGTTCTTACAACTAAAGCACTTACTGCATTTGGGATTACCTGAGTGGAAAACAGCCATACCGGTAATCCAATCATGAGACCTGGAAGGCTCAAAGTAGCGATGTGAGGAGGACCAATGTTTCCATAAGAAGGAAAAATAACAGGTTCCCCTGGAGTAGAGGTTCCTTCATTGTTCATTTCGGGAACTGATGCCATGAAAAACAAAAATCCAATCTAGAGTCCACTAGGGAAAACAAATAGCACACGCTAAAAATCTAGGAAGCAAGCAAACAAACAAAACCTTCTCACAATGAACGCACTAGTTGGTGATGAAATCCAACATCGCGGGAACAATGTAAGAAGGGGCTGAGATAAAGCGGGTGGAAAAGTTACGTTGACGAACTACTTAACGGAATTACACCCTGGTACAAGATCCCACACATAATCGTGGGTATACCCTCCAAGGAGCCCGAGTGAGTTTGGCCAACGTCAATTCTAGGTACTGTGAAGACTTGCCCCTCCATAGTCACCTTGTGTAAATACCTTAAAGATATAGGCCACTAAGGTTACCACTGACAACAATAAATCATGGGGGGACAGTCGACAGTCCGATCCACATGCAAGGGCAGGGTATCTAGCCTGAAATCAACTTGAGAGGCTTCCACTCATCATTGTGGGTATACCTTCAAGTGACCCCCGTAATACGTGCAATCTCTACACCAAGACCAACAAAGCAGGGTGAGTAACTTTCCCAGTCTCAATGCGACCTCGTGATTGACCCTTGTGTTAGAAGGGCTTCCCAGGACAAAATGTAATAAGTGGATTTAACCACTCCCTAACTCAAGATTCTATGTTTTTTTGCAACTTTGGAAAGTTATCTTTCACACCTATTCTAAAGCCCTACAACTAATCTAATGTAGGTTTTCTACCAGAAAAGATAAAAAATATCTAATCAATTTTTATAAGCGCTTTATTTTATGGTTGTTGTTACTCAATAGGAAAATGGTGTAGACAATATGGTGTTTTGACCGACTCGAAAAATATGAAAAGATATGAAGATGCAATATTTTCATTTCGATGAAAGCTATGCTACGAGAAGGAGAAAACATTTATCATTTCCATATGCACAATGTCCCAAAATATTAAAACTCATCAATATCAAAATTCTCAAGAAATGAGAAAAATGTACTATACACCAATGCACGATTCATGGCCCCCCCCCAGCCATGAGGGGGAAATGTTTTCATAATTTAAGATCAAAAAATGCCAAGAATCATGCAATTTCGCTACTTGAAATGAAAGGATACCCCCAATCTAATATAAAGCAAGAAATTAAATCTTTTTGTTTCAAAAATTTCACTAAAAGCAATAATGAACTTTCTTAAAACAAAGAAAGCCAAACTAGTCTTTTCAATTGCCTAAGAAAAATGATCTTTCAAACAATAAGCAAATGATAAAAAACCAAGAAAAACTCAACTTTCAACCGATCACCGGTTCTTAACTAATCAAACACACTCAGATCCCGAAATCAGAAAGTATGGTTTTGCCAAGAAAAGTCAAGAAATGAAAGTCAAGACAAAAGTGACAAGAAGAGCCTTGAAATCCTAAGACTGTTCATGCATGAAAACAAAGAAAAGAAAGACACCAATCAATGGTCCAAGAAATTCTTATAAGGGACCTAGACTGATCTGGGCAGTTGAAGATGCCAAAACTCACATCCAAAATTTTGAACAAATGAGTTCGCAGGCTGGTAGTATTACACAGTGCGAGAATCACTGATTCTCGCAGGTGACCCTTGAGCAGAGTGCGAGAACCTCGCACTGAACCTTAAAGGCAAAATGCGAACCCTACCAATTCTCGCAGGATGCAATGAAGTGCAGTGCGAGAATCACTTAACATAATCAAAATTTTGGAAAATGAAGCAAAATTTTAAAAGGCCTCTGGACCGAAAGGGTCTATCAGGATATCCTGAAGACTCAAAGATTGATAGAACAGGAGAAAAGTGAAACCAGAGAAAATGGCCACAGAAAAATACCAAAATCCACAAAGAAAATGGGATGATCCCCAGTGGAGTCGCCAATTTTGTTATTGGATAAATCCGTAGGTGCGGACACTAACCGATATCCCTAGATCCACCTGGATCTAGAACAAATAAAGACAGGACATGACTCTTTCCCTAGGTTTTGACCATTGACTTAACTAGGAGGCAAGAACAAATAACATACCTTATTATCACTTCCTATGGTATTTGTTGCTCCCGCTTCGCTCCAGTGCTCTCGTGCAGTCAAGACCAAGACAACACAAACCAACCAAAGTGAAGATAGAACAATCTATTCAACAATCAACCTATGTATATGATCAAGGAATTATACAATAAAGTGGAAATAGCTTTATGGGAAAGGGACATGCCTCTGTATCATATTAATGGAAAGTAAAGATTACAACCTGAGCCTTGATATCGCAAACTTCCTTTCGATGGCCCTTGGCTCCGACACACACACTTGCTCAATCCTTGCATGAAGAAGATCAAATCCTCTTGATAGACTTGCTGGAGTCTCCAAGCTGTTGTTCAATGCTAAGTCCTTCACACAATTCTTTCACCAATTCTCCAATGAATCTTGCTTAACCTTTTCCATGAGAATTCCCTCAATATATAGGASAGAATGAATTAGTTACTTGGATAAGAATGATCCCAAAATATCAGGGAATCCAGTACTAGGATAACCATTCGAATGCCAACCCATCCTTCTAGAAGATTCCCTTCTAGAAGCATCGAGAATTCATCTTTTTCCTTGCTTTAGGAAGATTTCGCACCCTAGCAGTTCAACATAGTGCCAGATGTTCTCACCCTGGCTTAAGGCAGCCTACGAGAATGGGTCATTCTTGCAGCCAAATATACTATCAGCCTGTGAACCTTCTTCAAAAATGAGATTTTTGTGAAGAGATGAAAGTAACTTTTCTCAGGAGAAAGTTCTTATGAAGAGCCTGAGTAGACCATCATCAATACATCATCATGACGGCCAAAATCATGGGTAACAACGGTCCTGATTTTTTCGTTACTTGCGAAGGTTAAAATGGGGTCGAGGCACTATCGCCTACGTTACTTCATTCAATTTTTACAGTCGTAACCTGCCTTAGATCCTTCGAAAGGATCTCATTCATGCATTTAGCAAGAGGGAGGGTATCCTGGGTACCTAACCACCGAAAGGTCCCAACTCATCCACATGCTAGCATTTCGGGATTTCGCAAGTCAGGATTTTGGGACTTGCAACTGTAAGGGAATTCACCCTTGGGTTTCCCAGGTATCGAAATGCCGAAATGTTGGAGTCTACGAGGACCATTCTCCCTCGTGCAAGATTTCAAGATTTAAATTATAACATCCTCCTTTGGGTCCTCAGCCAATTTACACCAGGTTTTGAAGACCAGACTAGAAGGTCATCTAGAAGGTAAAGGAGTGGTCTCGAAAGGGTGCCTTCATGGAGAAATCTATCCAAGGCATTGGGTAAGACAAAAACGGGAACAAATCTCCCGAGAGCAGACTTGAAAAATCTGTATTAGTTCAATATATATATAT
>ML784509.1:169626-183623 GCA_009831015.1 Picea engelmannii
CAGGGTGTTACAATTCCCTCCCCCTTAAAGGAACATCGTCCTCAATGTTCTATCTATCATCATGACATGTATGTACAGAGGTAAACAAAATTGGATATGCCTATTTCATGGCATCCTCCATTTCCCATGTAGCCTCATCTGGGACAAAATGTCTCCACTGCACTTTAACCTGTGCAATGGTTCAGTTCCGGAGCAGGGTTTCCTTTCTATCCAGTATCCATTGAGGTTCTGGTAGGAATTCTCCCTCCGGTTCCACCTAGATCATAGACCGGTCAATTATATGATTAGAATCATGTACATATTTCTTCAATAACGAAACATGGAAAACATTATGTGCTTTTACTGTGGGAGGAAGTGCTAGCCTGTAGGCTATAGGTCCCACTCTATCTAGTACCTCAAAGGGTCCATAGTACTAAGGTGCCAACTTGGCACAAGCTCCCATTTTTAGGGAACTCTTCCTAGGCCTAACTCTAAGATATACATGGTCTCTCGTCTTGAACTCTCTTGGAGTTCTCTTTTGGTCGGCGTAACTTTTCTGTCAATTCTGTGCGACCTTCAGGTTTTGTTTTATCTGAGTCACTTGCTGTTCCATTTCTTTCAACATGTCGGGTCCAAAAGAAATTATGTTTACGGGATTAATCCAACTAACATGAGTGTTGAATGGTCTACCATAGAGGACTTCAAATGGACTCATCCTTAAGGATTCTTGTAGCCGTTGTTGTAACTGAATTCCACCAGTGGCAGGTAGTCTTCCCACTTCTTGGGTTGATGCATTACATGGATTCTTAACATTTCTTCTAGTATTTGGTTCACTCTCTCTGTTTTTCCATTGATTTGAGTGTGATAGGCGGTGCTAAACAACAACTTGGTCTCTAAACCAACCATTATTGACTTCCAAAAGTTGGAAGTAAATTTCGTGTCTCTGTCAGACATGATCTCTTTCATTATACCATGTAGTTTGAATATCTCCTTCATGAATACATTGGCGATGTCTATTTCCTTGCAAGTTGACTTGACGGGGATAAAGTGAGCGGACTTGCTCAATTTATCCACCACTACCATGATGGTGTTATTTTGTTTGGTCGAAGTTGGTAATCCGGTGATGAAATCCATGGAGATGGTTTCCCATTTCCACTCCGGGATTGGTAGAGGTTGCAATAATCCTGCTGGGTGTCGGTGTTCTTCTTTAACTTGTTGGCACTCTATGCATTTAGCTAAGTACTCAGCTATGTATTTCTTCAATCTAGGCTAGTAGAATTGTTTCTTGGTGGCCGTGATCATTTTCTGATATCCTGGATGACCAGTATAGGGTCTTCTATGTAGTTCATCCATAATGAACCTCTTCAAGTTGTCACAATCTGGAATATACAGTCTACTTCGGGAAGTGAGCAAACCTTCTTTTGTCATCTGGTAGCCTTCATACTTTATCCCTTTGGGTTCTTGTTGTAGGTACGAGGTCACGGTCTGGACAAAGGGATCTGTTTCTTACATATTTCTAACTCTTTCCTTGACATCCGTCTTATAGGTGCTCACCGCGGCCAGGTGAATTGTTTTCATACTTCTGCTAAGGGCATCAGCCACCCTATTATCTTTTAATTTAATGTGTTTGATTTCGAAATCAAACTCGTTGAGGAGGGCCATCCACCTAGCTTATTTGGCATTGAGCTTTGGTTGGTCAAACAGATATCACAATCCATAGTTTCTTGTCATAAGTACAAATTTTCTTCCCATGAGGTAATGCCTTCACATTTTCAAGGTGTGCACTATGGCAGCCAACTCTAGATCATGGGTCACATAGTTGACTTCATGCTCATTCAATTTTCGGGATTCATAGCAGACCACACTTCCTCCTTGCATAAGGACTCCTCCGAGTCCTTCCTTATAGGCATTTGTGCACATGAGGAAGTCAACTTCATTATCGACGATCTTCAACACGGGTGCATGGGTCAGTAGATGTTTCAGGGTCTGGAATCTTCACATTTTTGTGTCCACATGAATTTTGTCCCCTTCCTCTGGAGGGTAGTGATTGGACAACCAATCTTGGAGAATCCTTTTATAAATCTCCTATAGTATCATGCTACTCCCATAAAGGATCTGATATCTGAAACATCCTTTAGGGTAGGCCATTCCATGATAGACCTAATCTTATCAGGGTCTACTGCTACCCCTTCTTCAGATAGGACATGCCCCAAGTAATGTATTTTCTTCTGGAATAAGTCACACTTGCTAAATTTGGCATAGAGCTGATGTTCTCTTAGCACTTGAAGCACAAGCCTAAGGTGTTCCTCATGTTCTTCTCCATTCTTGGAGTAAATTAATATATCGTCAATAAAAACCAACACAAATTTGTCTAGGAATTTGTTGAGTACATTGTTCATCAAGCACATGAAAGTGGCAGGGGCATTGGTTAACCCAAATGGAACTACCACAAACTCATAGTGACCATACCTCGTCCGGAAAGCAGTTTTATGGATATCTTCACACTTAATTCAAACTTGATGGTATCCCGACCTCAAGTCGATCTTTGAGAAAATAGACGCACCCCCCAATTGATCGAATAGGTCATCGATCCTAGGCAAGGGGTATTTGTTCTTTATGGTTACCTTATTGAGTTGTCTATAATCTATACACAGTCTAAGGGTACCATCCTTCTTTTTCACAAATAGGACTGGTGTGACCCATGGAGACACTCTGGGTCGGATATAGCCCTTATCCATCATTTCTCTTAATTGCAATTTGAGTTCAACTAACTCGGGTGTGCTCATCCGATAGGGTGTCCTAGACACCGGCACCGCTCCTGGTGAAAGTTCTATCAAGAAGTCTATGTCTCTTCTCGGAGGTAGACCCGGTACCTCCTTCGGAAACACATCTCTGTATTCTCTCAGGGTAGGGTGGTCTTCAAGGCTTGGTTTGTCATCTTCAATAGTTTTCAACACCTATATTGCATAAAGTGGACATCCTTTTTGGCAATACTTTCTCATTTGCAGAGATGATATTTGTCTCACCGAGATAGGTGTTCGGATCCCTTGAAGAGTTATCCTTTTCCCTTCTTTACTTACACATTCTAAGGTTTTATGGTAACAGTCCAATCTGGCTTTATGGGCGGCTAGCATGTCCATACCAATCAACAAATCATACGATCCCAGGGGTAATAAGTTAAGGGTTGCTTGGGTGGGGAATTCACCCAACATTAATTGGCAGGTTGGTATGACCTCTGCTACCCTTTTTTTGGTGCCAGTGGCTAACTGTACCAACCATGGATTGGTAGGTTTTTGTGGCTGTAGTTTACACTTATCAACAACATTAGGGGCTATATAACTCAAATTTGAACCAAGGTCAATCAAAATAGAAATCATACCTTCTATTTCCACCACTGAAGCTTGGTGGTCAGCTTGGTTATTATCCAAGGCTGCATAAATTTGCAGCACACTCCTGGCCACATCATTGATGGTGGTAGCTTCCTGGATGTTATAAATTCTCCGACTATTCTGTTGTCGGTGTGGAAAATCTCTCAGTAGATGTTCTTCTCTCCAACCCCAGCATTTTAAAGGTTCTCTCTTTGGGTTATCAATCTTCACTGGTATGGATCCAGAAGTTTTATTTCTATCCAAGGAGGGAAAATTCTGGTGGTGTACACTCCGGGCTGGGAAGCTCATTCTTGGGTTCTTCTTATAGTTCTTAAATCCTGGGGAATTAATCTCATTTTTCTGAAATCTCGAACTATTCTTCTGCTTCCAGCCTTCGTGAGGTTCTGTTCGAGGTCCAAGATGTTCATAACAATATCTTGCCTTTCGAATAGTATCTTCTAGGGTCTTTGGTTCGTCAAATTCAATCATGTTCTGATAGTCCTTAGGTAGTCCACTGATGAATCGTTGCACCTTTGCCTTTTCTTCTTTTATGTAGGGTACATACCTCAGCAACTCAAGGAATCTCCTGACATATTCCTCTATGGTGAGTTTCCCCAGCTTAAGTTCATAGAATTCTTTAGTCTTTTCATCGAAATATTTTTCCGACAGATACTTCTTCTTGAAGTATTTCTCAAACCGTTCCCAAGACAGGTATTCTTTGTGAATCCCTTTTACATTCTTAAGGTCTTCCCACCAAATGGAATCCTTTCCGTTCAAGTTGAAGGTGGCCACTCGGGCCTTCAAATTTCCTAAGAATTCATGGACTCTGAAATACTTCTTTAGTCCAAGCAGCTAGGCCTCTCCTTCCTCTCCCTTCTTTATTTCACCGTCGAAGGAGGGTGGTTTGGCCTTCCTGAATTCTTTGAATTTATGACCCTTGGAAAGCTTTCGCTTCTTCTGTCTTCTTCGGGAATAAAAACTAGTTCTACTGCTAGAAGATTCCTCTGAACCGCCAGTTTCCTTCCCAGAGGAGTCGTCCGACGCTTGTCCCTTACCTCTGGGATGGACCTTTTTTGAGGTGCTCCTCTCAGTGTGGCCACTAATATGACCATGTTTCTGTACTTTAGGTTCATGTTGCATTTGTCTTTGTAGGTCGGATAGGCTCTGCAGTAAAACTGCGTTAATTTTTGTTTGCTTTTCTTATTTTTTCATCATCCTCTCATTGTCAGCCTTGCATCTTTGTAATTCGACCATGAGACTCCTCACAGTATTGGCTAGATCTGGAGGGGTCCCTACTGCCCTTCTTTTGTTAGACTCTTCGTTTCTATTGTGGGAGCCCTCCCCCACTTCATGGTGAGTCACCATTCTCTACGTCTACAATTTTCAGCGGTTGGTCTTCCACTTTGTGTGCAAAAGAAAAACGTTGGTTGTTAGTCAATATTTATATTTATTATAACCAGTACATAATTCATATATCTTTCACATGCATCCAAACAATCGGGGTTTTCATTCTGAACTTTGACCTTTTTATTTAGGGGATTAAGATAGAGGATTACTCCTTTTAGGAGTGCTTCGAACGGAGCTTCTGCACAACTTGTTCATGAGCCCAAGCAGACCAAGTGTTGTAACCATGCTCTGATACCACTTTGTAACACACCCACTATGGAATTTGAAAATTTTTGGCCTTTTTCATCTTTTCTCCGATGAACAGAATCCCCGAATCCCTACAGGACCTTATACAGACCCTGCTACCCCTTAACCACACTCATATGATCGGTGGCTACGACCACAGATCTTATCGGGGAGGTGATCGTCGACTTTCACGATTCAGGAAATCACAGTGCATGTATTCCCCTTTCTCTCTTGTCTTTCGAATGGCCGAAATCCAAAATGGATCTAACCACTTAACACGGTTAAAAGCGACCCAGGTTAAGTCCAGGCACTTTACTCTTAGGGATTTCGCATACTGGAACTTCGGGGGATGTGATGATAGGAGGTTTCACATCTGGGTCTCCTGGGAGCTGAAACTCCGAAAACGCCAATTCTAAACATGCTTCACTGTTTCGGGGTTTCCTCCATCGGTATTTCGGGGTATGCGATGATAGGAGGTCTCACACCTAGTTTTCCTAGGAACCGAAACTCTGAATCCTACATACATATATATATATATATATATATATATATATGTCACTCAGGCCATTTCAAGAATTCACAAACCGGGTTTTCGGGACTGGTGAGCACAAGAAAACTTACCGTTAGATATCTCGAGGGCCGAAATACGAAAGCACCCTACCTCATCTATGCTATTATTATTTCAAGGTTTCGTATGTCGGGATTTTGGGATATGCAAAGACAGGAGGTCTCGCACTTAGTTTTCCCGGGAGCCAAAACTTCGAAACCGGTATTCATTTCTAAGATCATTTTGGGGTTTCTCCTTTCAGGATTTCACGTTATAAAACGTCAAGGGGTTCATTCCCTTCAGCACTCTGAAAGCCAAAACACCGAAGTATCAGATTTATGCGCACTAGGCCATATTGGGACTTCGCGTCGTGATTTCAGGACTTGCGAGTACAAGGGAATACACCCTTGAGTATTTCAATTTATGAAATGCCGAAATATCGTAACATGTCCGTGTGTTGTCCTTTCGGGATTTCACCCATCGGGATTTCAGGACTTGCGAGTACAAGGGAATACACCCTTGAGTATTTTGATTTTCGAAATGCCAAAATATCATAACATGTCTGCGTGTTGACCTTTCGAGATTTCACCCATCAGGATTCCGGGACATGTGAGTACAAGGGAATACATCCTTGAGTATTCTGATTTTTGAAATGCCGAAATATCGTAACATGTCCGCGTGTTGACCTTTTGGGATTTCACCCATCAGGATTTTTGGACTTGCGAGTACAAGGGAATACACCCTAGGTATCCCAGGTGCTGAAATACTAAATCATCTTAACTTGTCCATGCCCCGTCATTTCGGGGTTTCGTATGTTGAGATTTCACGAGTCGTGAGGACAAGGGTTCTTATCCTCTAGTTCCTTGGGGGCCGAAATGCCGAAACTCTTACTAGACACCACGTGTACTCTATAGATGGATGGTCCATGCACTCCCATGGGTCTTGGGAATGATGGTCCCGATTTCTTCGTTACTTGCAAAGGTTAAAAATGGGTCAAGGCATTATCGCCTGCGTTCCTTCATTCAATTTTTACGGTTGTAACCGGCCTCAGATCCTCCGAAAGGATATCATTCGTGCATTTAGCAAGTGGGAGGGTATCCTGGGTACCTAGCCACTGAAAGGTCCCAACTCATCCACACGCTATCATTTCGGGATTTCGCAAGTCGGTATTTTTGGACTTGCGAGTGCAAGGGAATTCGCCCTTGGGTATCTCAGGTATAGAAATGCCGAAATGTTGGAGTCTATGAGGACCATTCTCCCTCGTGCAAGATTTCAAGACTTAAATTATAACATCCTCCTTTGGGTCCTCAGCCAATTTACACCAAATTTTGAAGACCAGACTAGAAGGTCATCTAGAAGGTAAAGGAGTGGTCTCGAAAGGGTGCCTTCACAGAGAAATCTATCCAAGGCATCGGGTAAGACAAACACCGGAACAAATCTCCCGAGAGCAGACTTGAAAAATCTATATTAGTTCAATATATATATATATATATATATATATATATATAAACATAAGCCATACGTGGTCTTTCTAGCAAAATCATGCAACCATCCTTTCTGATCAAAACACCATGCAGACAGTCTTATACTAAAACCATTCATAATTGCACAGACTATGAGCATACATGTCATCATATAAATTTCAAGATACAAGACATAAAACACTTATCATAAAAACACCAGGTGTGAAGCAACTGCTGAGAGGGGTGCTCGTTTCCACCCAACCGTAGGCTCAGTGACTCCGAATGGATTTACCACTAGCCACCCCCGAGCTAGACCACGATGCTTGAGACTCTCTATCTCGGTTCTTCAGCGATCGAGAACGAAGGTTACTCTCCTTCTTCTTTGCTATCGCTCACTTTGTATTTTGTTCCAGAGTTCTTATGATCCCTTCCCCTACGATCTCCCTCGCATCCCCCCTTCCACACATTTTACCTACCTTTTCTCTTTCGGCGAGGTTGCGTGTGGCACGAATTTCCCAGCGGTGGTCAGGTCTGAGGCCTCCACGGATGGGCGGTTCACCCCCATCCCTCATTAAATCATGAGGAGCCTCTTCACCTACCATCCTGGTGAGTAATTCATTTCGGGGCCAGCGAGCCGCTCTTGGTTCTCCAGGCCATTGAAGACCATATATGGTTTGGTTCGGTGGAAGTTAATGCCACCATTCCAGGTGCCTTCCACCACCTTTCTTCAGCCATTGTGGTCTCTTTTTCGGCACATCCCCCTCTCAGCAGTCCTGCAATATATATATATATATATATATATATATATATATATATATATATATATAATGTTAATTTACATTCGTTGACCTTGTATACTAAGGTCTATTCAAAATCACACATTCACATCTTTGAGTTTGCCACAGTTCTTGGCCAGCATAATTATTTTTACAGACTGGGGGAAACAGGGTGTTACATGCTCCAAGGATGCCACTCACCTCATCTGTTGCCTTACGCGACGTGCCCTTCAGGACGCACTACGTACTCCAAGGGTGCCACTCGCCTCTTTCCATTTTTCTTGTGTGACGTACCCTTCAAGATGCACCACGTGCTCCAAGGGTGTCACTTGCCTCTTGACTAACTTGGTAGACATCAAAAACCCCTGGAGTCAATACTCCACCAGGTGAACTTGTGGGAGACTAAGGGCCTCTAAGGAATAAGGCACCTGCCTTATTGCGTTCCCCTTAGAATCATTGTGAGCGACTATCCCAATCTGCCCTCACGGCATCATGGGTCCTCTCGAACTAGGTAAATGTTAACCTATAGTTCGAGCCACGACGAGAGTGCTAGTCGACTGTGGCAGGGTTGCTATCCACACTTCTCCCTCAACATCTCTGGTAGTCATGCATGACCTCTTTACTCCACATGTGAGTCTGGTCGGAAAGCTATCGTCAACCTGCATCATCGACAAATCATGTCAGAACATATGCATATCATATCATCTAATCAGATGCACTAATATCATAGTAAAATAATCAAACCCCAATGTTACACTCCCTGACTCGATCTAGAGTCCAAGGGGTTCCATCGATGCATCGGCATCCTTGAAGTCCAAAATCCTACACACTTAGTAAAACTGAGTCAATAGCACCTGTCTATGTCGAGGTGGTAAAACAACATGTCATCATCCCATAACACCTCATAATCAAAATCAAATGTTTTAATAGCATAATAATCTGGATCACTTGTGAGCAAGTGTCCTCAAAGAATAAGTTCGCTCAGTGCGCCAGAGCGGGATGTTACATACACCCCCTCTTGGTCCAAACTTCATCCCAAAGTTTCACAGTATATATGCCGAAATAAAGTGTATCACAGTATCATATGTCTATCTATCAAACAAAAATGGAAATTGTTGGCGCATATCATATGCGTCCTCCCAGGTCACCGAGTGCGGACTATAATTGTCCCACTGGACCTTGACCTGCTCTATCATTCGATGTCATAGCTGTTGAATGCGATGATCCAAGATGCGGATCAGATCAGCGGTGAGAGCCCCCTCGTCTGATACCTGCAAGGAACTCATGTCAATAACATGCGTAGGATCACTAATATAATGTCTCAAAATAGATACAAGAAAAACGTCATGCATACGCCTCAAAGAATCAGGCAAGGCTAGTCGATAGGCCATGGAACCCTTTCTCTCCACAATCTTGAAAGGTCCCACGAACCTAGGAGAGATTTTATCTCCCTTCCCAAACTTGATCAAACTTTTATGCAGTTTAAATCGCAAGAAGACTCGATCGCCGACCTTGTAACTACGGTCGACACGATGCGCATCGGCATAACTCTTATGTCGATCCTGTGCTTCTTTAATCCTTTGTCTTATTGTTTGCATTTGCTCTTCCATTTCTTGGATCGCTTCTAGTCCTACCAAGACCCTATCCTCAAGCTAATCCCAACTCAAAGGCCTCTGACATGGTCACCCGTAAAGAAACTCAAAAGGCACCATCTTAATGGTGCTCTGGTAACTGTTGTTGTAAGCGAACTCCACTAGTGGCAAGAATTCTTTCCAACAGTTTTGTTGGTCCATCACGTACATGCACAACATGTCCTCCAAGGTCTGGTTCATTCATTCGCTCTGCCTGTTAGTATCCGGGTGATATGTAGTACTAAAGTTAAGTTGGGTTCCCAAGGCCTCTTGGAAACTCATCCAAAAACGTCCAGTAAACACCAATCCTCGATCAGATATAATCCTCTTAGGCACGCCATGCAGCCTCAATCTCACTGATGAAAACTCTATCTATGTCAGGTGCCTGATATGTCATATGCACAGGAATAAAGTGAGCACTCTTCGTCAGAGTGTCTACTACTATGAAAATCGAGTCATGTCTCCTTGCTATTAGTGGAAATCCAACAATGAAATCCATTGAAATAACCTCCCATTTTGATTCTGGAATAGCGTGTGGTTGTAGTAATCCTACTGGGTGTCTATGTTCAACCTTTACCTGCTGACATTCTAGACATCTGGCCACATAGTTGACTATGTCTGCCTTCATTCCCTTCCAAAAGAATAAAGGTTTAAGGTCTTCCCTCATCTTCGTGACTCCTGGGTGAGCCATGTAAACTGCTATATCAGCCTCGCTTAGGATCAACATCCTCAACTCGTCGTTCAACGGTACGTAGATCCAAACTTTTAAACCTCAATAAACCATCGCTATCAAATGAAAATCCTTCAAATCGTGGTACCATCATTGTGTTTTGTCCAGTAAAACCCTCGACCTCTTTGTACCAGTCATCATCACGCTGTAAGGTTAAAATATTTTCACGTAGATTCGTCTGAAGAGGTAGCACCGAAAAGATGTGTGGTCTCTGACTTAATGTGTCTGCCACTCGGTTCAGTGTTCCTTTTATGTAAGTAATCTCGAAGTCGTACTCTCTAAGAAATTTTGACCAACGTCGTTGCTACGCATTCAGGTCGCTTTGTGTAAAGATGTGTTGTAGTCCACAATGGTCAGTCTTTAGTTCAAATATTTGTCCAACAAGGTAGTGTCTCCAAACCTTCAAGGCATATACGATGGCTAACAACGCAAAATCATGCGTCGCGTAGTTATCCCCATGCATTCTCGGTTTCCTCGAAATGTAAGCGATTACTCGTCTGTCTTGCATCAAGACTCCGCCTAAGCCTTCCTTGGATGCGTCAGTGCATACCAAGAAGTTCGCATTCATGTCCAGGACCTTTATTATCGGTGATGTTGTCAACAACTTCTTGAGCCTCCAAAATGTTTCCGCGCATTTCTCGATCCAAACAAACTTCTGGTTTTTCTTCTGCAATTCCATGATCGGATTTTCTATCTTCGAAAACCCCTCGACGAACCGTCGATAGTATTCTTCTAAACCCATGAAGCTATGCACTTTCGGGACATTTGTCAGTGCAGACCATTCCATAATGGCCTCGACCTTTGTTGGATCCATAGTGATACCTTCACCGGAGATGACGTGCCCTAAGTAGTGGATCTTCAATTGATAAAATGAGCATTTGGATAATTTCCCATACAATTTGTGCTCTCGTAGACACTATAGTACCAAGTGCAAGTGCTCATCATGCTCCTTCATCGTCCGAGAGTAATCAAAATATCATCAATGAATACTTAGACAAACTTGTCCAAGTACTCGTGAAACACCCCATTCATCAAACTCATAAATACCCCTGGGGCATTTGTCAGTCCAAACGGTAAAACAGTAAACTCGTAATTTCCAAACCTCGTCTTAAAGGCGGTCTTAGGGACGTCATCTTCCTTAATCTATAACTGGTGATACCTATATTGAAAATCGATCTTTGAGAACACTATCGTGCCCTTCATTTGATCGAACAGATCATCAATCCTCGACAATGGATATTGATTCTTGATCGTGGCCTTGTTCAATTGACGGTAGTCAATGCAGAGCCTCCACGACCCATCCTTTTTTCATATGAAAATAACTGGTGCACCCCACAGTGACACACTAGGACATATCAGTCCCAGGTCCAGCAACTCCTTCAGTTGCATTCTCAACTCCTGTAATTCCGAGGTTGACATCCGATAAGGTGTTCTAGCTATCGGTTATATTCCCAGTTTTAGGTCTATAGTAAACTCCAAATCCCTCTCCGGTGGCATCCCAGGTAACTCCTTCGAAAATACGTCCACAAACTCTCTCACCACCGGAAGGTGTTCTAAACCTTCCACTAATCCCTTCTCGTTTAATGCAAGGATCGCATGAAGCTTGCACCCCTTGTGCATGCTCTTCCATAGCAGTAAGGAAGAGATGAACCTCAGGTAAACTCCTTGGTTCCATCCTACAATAACACGTCTCTATCCCTCGTCATCAACCAAGCTCAATTGTTTCATCTTACAGTTGAGTATCGCCTCATGCGATTCCAACCAATCCATACCAATTACGACATCATAAGATCCTAAGATCATGACGCACAGGTTAGCCCTTGTGACAAACTCTCCCAGGTTAAGGATACAACCCGTAACCTTTCCTCCAACCTTTTGTTTGGCTCCCGAGCCCATCCTTACGAAGCTAAACTCATCTTGTTTGACTGCCTTTACCTTAATCCTTTTTAGCGCTGCACCAGAAATGAAACTCTCGATAGCACCGAGATCTATCAAAATACTAAGGTTCTGGTCAGCGACGGTACCTGTCATCTCGAACATAGTCGACTGATGCTCTTCCTAGCGGTTATTCACCACTGCATGAATCCGATGGGCCTTGCCCATATCTCCCACGGTAGTGAGTCCGACTGATCCATATGCTCTAGTCCTCTCCACCGGGCAGTGGTGTTGGTAGTGTGGCTCCCCACACGTCCAACACCCCTTCTTCGGCCCACTATTCCTGGTACCCGAAGTAGAAGGTGATGGCCCTCTGGCTTGGAATCCTAGTCTGTTCTGTTGAACAGGCCTAAACTGCTACTGTTGCGGTCGATGTTGTTGTTGATGATGTGGTCCCCGATAAGGTGTTCACTGCTGAGGCGTCGGTTGCCGAGGTGTAGTGAAAGGAGATCCCCTCTAGAAGCCACGATATCTTGGCATATGTCTGGCTGGTGTCTGATGCTACTGTGCTTCAGAAGACACCTTCCCTGCTGGTCTCGCTGGAGTCCTAGTCTGACCCCCGCTGATAACCTCCTCCTCTCCTATGAGAGCCTTCTAGACGACATCATGCAAGGTTTGAGGCATCAAAATCCTGGCCTTTGCACGTATGTTTCCATTAAGGCCGAATATGAACCTGTTGACCTTAAGTTTCTCAGTGTCAAGATGCGGAGCATACCGGAGCAGCTCCATAAAATGGGCCTCGTACTCGGCACCATACGAATGCCTTGTCGTAAGGCATTGAACTCATTGAGGTAACACTCAATGAATTCCTCTGAAAGGTACCTCTCTTGGAACCGTTCCTCAAACAGTTCCCATGACATGTCTTCGACAGCCACGTTCAGCTGTGGTAGGAGCGTCTTCCACCATAGAAGAGCGCTTCCTTTTAGTTGGAATACCGCCATGCGGACCTTCATGTTGGAGGTATAATCGTGAAGTGCAAAGCACATCGCCATATTCTCCAACCATGCCTCGGTAGCTACGTCGTTCGGGGCACCAAATAACTCAAGAAATTTGACCTTCTCGAGTTCACGGTGAACGCTACCAGTACCAACCAGAGCGCGCGGCGGAACCTCAAGGGGTACCAGCACCCTGGCCTCATCTCTGTCTAAATGACTGATCAGTGCCTCAAACATGCACTGAAAAGATCTCATCATTCCTACCACATCACCAACTGTTATCTGCTCCTGCCCGATAACATGTTCATCTCCCTGGGGGTTATACCCCTCAGGCATAGATGCTACTGAAGGCGTCGTGCATCCTCCCCTAGCACCCCGTCGTCTGCCTCCGTGGCGTCCTCTAACCATGATTACCTACACAAATACAAGTCAACTCAATTAGCAACATTATAATCAAATCATATCAACGAAATCTGGATCGATCCCAAGTCGTGGGTTGAACCCGTTTTGATACCATCTGTAACGAACCTCCCATTTTGTTACGACAACAAGCCTCACATAACAAGTGCAAAAAAATATTTTTTTGTGTGTGTATGTAGGAAGGTAATAATGACATTATACTCAATATCGCAACATGACGACGAACACAATGCATGCAACTCACACCACAACAAACATAACGACCTAACATAAAAGCACATCAAGCACCTGGAAGCAATTGTTGGGTATGTGTTATATTCTTTGCACGAGTATTCTTTGCACGAGTATTGTTGGGTATGTGTTATTTTTGGGCCGACATATTTTCGCCGGTTTCAGGCCGACATATTTTCGCCGGGCCGACATATTTCCGAGACGACTTATTTCCGGGACCACGTGATATTAGGTGGTTTTTCGGCACATGGTTTTTGCCGATGGTTTTCTATTTCCGGTTAAGGAATTAGGGTTTTGGACTAATCCAGGTCATTGGGTTAGGGTTTTGGATGCCACTGGCTCCTATATGT
>ML784509.1:206375-221669 GCA_009831015.1 Picea engelmannii
TATTTTATGCACTTTTATCCACTTAAAAACAAACCTCACGCATGCACTCCAATTAAACCTCACGCATGCACTATATATCCGCTCACGCTCACCGCACAAAAACTCACGCTTTACCTTAATTAAAAACTCCACTTAATTGCAAGTGCATCTCTTTCTCCCGTCGGCTCCACGCATGAAACTCACGGATCTTCTTTCTCGCACCTTACGACTTAGTAGCGTGCGAGAAGTCTTTAAAAATTCATGCACCAGCTTTCTCAGTTCTCGCACCTCACATCTACTTCGGCTGCGAGCTGTTCGCACTCCACGCATACACCGGCTGCGAGCTGTTCGCACCCCACGAATTGACCGCCTGATGCGCGAGAGGCGGAGTAGTATTCCCCCGCACCCTACCTAGGAGGGACCTGCGAACCTCTTGAATTATCGCACTGCACTCCCGTGGATCTGATACCAAGATAAAATATGCGAGGCAAACAAACACGGTGAGGCTACGCTCACTTCTTGATATTAAACGAAGACGGATTACATCCTTATATAGGAAAAGACTCTCCCGAGTCGGCTACATGCAAACCATAAGACAACTAGACAACTGACTATGAACTGAGAACTAACTCTTCTAACTGGCGCTTACAACTGGCGCTTATTACTGGAGTGAATAACTAGATAACATCTCCATTACTTCCAAGTATGAAAGCATTTAAAGAATATGAGAGTGTTACCATTGTGGGATCATTGGGATTGTAGAAGAGCATGACGGCTCTGGCATCTCTGATAGCCAAAGTGTAGTCAGGATTGGCCTTAGAGCAGACCCTCACGATCTAGCCTTGTGGAAGTATTTTCTGGCCGCTCATCATGTAGCCTCCTGTTGCATTAAACTTGTTACTAGCTGTGGGGCTTCCATACTCGTTAAATCCATATCCTCCTTCTGTTGCATTTAGGCATGGGTCGAAAGGGGGACGTGCCGGCTGCTGGTGATAGCCATAGCCTGAATTGGGCGGTGACTCGTAAATCCTATCGTTCCTCCCTTGGCATGAATCATACTGCCCATTGTATGCCATGGATTTGATTGATTGACAATATGCCAAACGTCAATTACTCTTAAAACAAAGAAAAATGAGCTATCGATCTGGTGGTGCTTGTTCTATGTTTTGGGGTGTCCTTTTATAGATGACGAGCGGTAAGTGGACAATATTTTTAGCTGCTACTAGAGTTGAGCAATATTGACGATGAAAGGGAACAATAGTATATTTTTGAAGTGACATCAATCGATTTAGGGAAACATCAAACTTGTATCTTCTTCCTCTTTTATATTCTTCGCTTTCGCTTTCACTTTCCACTTATATTCTTCGCTTTCAATCGATTTAATCGATTTGGGGAAACATCAAACTTACATCTTCTTCCTCTTTTATATTCTTCAACTCACTTTCCAAATGTATGTTTGATCACCTTTAGATCCTTCTCACGGAGAGGAATTACACAACTTACTAATACCTTCCAGTCGGTGATACACGATAGCTTGTCTGTGAGCAATGTTGATCTATGTTAACGATGAAGGCCATCTCAGAGTAACGTGTGAATAACGGAAAAGGATTCTAAGAATAACAAGATTTTTAAGGAAATGAGAATTCTTTTAGGATCTCAGGACTACACCTATAATATGCTTTGAAGGGTGACTTCTTCTTTACGTAAAGGGAAAATAAAAATAATTTAGTATAAGTTAGATTCCAATTATGTTCTTCAACCTTAATGTTGCAGAAGATTACACGACACCGTTAGTAGTTTTTGGTGTTGAAGGCAATAGACAGTACACTTTGCTCTAGTTTATATCCTCCAAAGAAAAGGATGGTCTGGCCCCAATATCTGTCAACTATGCTATAGGGATGAAGAAACAGTCAATCATCTCTTTACACATTGCAATTTCACTCGCCTTGTCTGGGACACGATTGTACAGGACAATAACAATAACACTGTCTGGAATGGGCCCTCCATTTCTGCATGCTTTGAACATTGGACATCCAACGAAGGCAACTATAGGATTCTCCCACCACTGGTTAATTGGTTTATTTGGCTGGCTAGAAACATTAAATTCTTTGACAATAAGCCACCCTCTATCAACACTGTTTCCTATAAATATCTTGGACTGTACCAAATCTAGAAAAACATACACCCAGACATTGTGAAAAAGAAGACATTAGTCAGACCTTTTATTACCGAGAATACTCCAGGACAGAATAAGATCACTACAACGCCACTTCAAGAAGCTCATTTTCAGTCATACCTCTCGAGAGTACAACATAGAAGTTGACCTGCTATCAAAGACAACATTACAAGGGAAATCAGGTTTTATCACATACAACCATTGGCTGAATGGTCATGAAGGCCCCACACTAGCCACCAAAATATTTTAGGACTAGATTCTCCATTATTTTGTTTTTTGGCAGTTTGGCAGATTTCATTATGGTAACAATTCTCTCCTAGAACACATGTAGCAGCAACTCTTGGTCTATTCCTCAAAATTTGTACTCTTTCTCTCAGACTTGTAGTATTCTAAAATATCTCTCAAAAAACCCGTTCTCTTTCCTCCTTCTAATTGGTTAGTAGACCAATTGTAGATGAAAGATATACCCGCAAGTGGTATCTATTTGTTGATATATCCTATCTGAGAAAACATTGTATTTTAAATATAATCGAGTATTTTTTTCTGCTGGAAAAAGTACAAGTGAATTCCTCATAATAATAATTACAAAACATTCTCTTTACAAATATCGTATTATTAGATAAATACGATATATAATGGATAATTCATTTTTGGATCCTCTAAAAATAAATACTTTTAAGTGTATTTTTTTATCACATTCATAATTCATTATCAATTGTAAGAACCTAAGTGCAATGTTTTTTTAGTTTAAATAGATATACAAAATAGAAAAAAAAAGGATCTACAGTTTTGTTGTCCATTGTGATATATATAAACTAGTTCTATTAATCACCAAGAGACATCAAATCTATAGAGTTTAAAACCTTTATATATATAAACTAGTTCTATTAATCACCAAGAGACATCAAATCTATAGAGTTTAAAACCTTTTCGAGGTAGAAAAACTTGTGAGAGGTTTGCACCTCGATGGATTTGATCCCTCTTAGTTCTTGCTTGAGTTGGAGTTAAGATGTGTTTGTAATCACATCGATGGATTTGATCCCTCTTAGTTCTTGCTTGAGTTGGAGTTAAGATGTGTTTGTAATCACAGATGCATTCCTTTGTGTATTAATAAAAACAAAGGCCACAGGTAGTATTATATGGGAAAACCACACAACTCATTTCTAGGTAGAGGAGGTGTGATTATAGGAGCAACTTTGTGCTTTTGACTGCCACGAGGACATTTCTAGTGTTTGGAGTTTCCACATCCACCAAAATTGTCATGGGTAAATTATAAACCATTTATCTATACTTGACGCTTTACCAATAATAGACATATTTTTTATTTATTTAATATATTTGGAAAACTCAGTTATTGCATGCATATGGAAACATTTTTTCATATATGTTCCACAATTTATCCTTGAAGTTAAATAATATTCACAATAAAAGATATCGTAATTTACAATTATAATGGATGGATTCAAGGCCTCTCCATTATCTATATGAGTTACATATTCTCTAAACATTATGGTCAGTATATCACTCACTAAAGTTATTTTGCAAGAATGATTCATGTTGCATAGAATCTACAAGAAGAGTAAGGAAACAAACTCAAAAACTAGTACACACATACAAATTCAATAAACTAAGCCTGCAAGAACATAATTTGATTAACTCTAGGGAGGTTAAAAGTACACTATAGTGTTGATATTTTGATGTAACTGCATAAGATATTATTTTTTATTTGTAGTGGTCGAAAGGTTATTGATATATTATTGTATAAATTGGCTCAAAAGAAATTATTATTTTATTGAAATCTTTATTGTAAAACTCAAAACGACCTCTCTTAGGGTTGCGTCTTTTCGAGAGTCAAGTTATGTGTATAAATAGAAGTCGAGTTCCTCTCATTTGTACACACAGACAACTCATCTTATCTTGTGTATTTGGAGCATAGCAAAGGAGGTCTGTCGAGGAGGTCTTGGTTTCTTGGTCTTTGGTAACTTGGCCTTGGTATATTTGTGGAGAGTTATAACATGAAATTCTACTGGTTGAATGAATCTATACTAAAGAATCACTTGTTCGTTTTTCTCCCCCATGAGGGTTCATAGGATATGTCTTTTGTTTTATTATTGTTTATCTTTCAATGATCCTATTGCATGCAATTTTTAATGAATGTTAATGAAGATAACTGTAACTTCTAAAATTCTAACATGGTATGACAGTAGGCTTGAATATAAGACAGTTCGCAGATCTAGAAGAAAAAATGAGTGTTTTTCTTGATAGGATTGGTTTCCAGACAAGATAATACCACCAACAAGTGTACGCTAGTGGAGCACATATTTTCCCTCGATCAGATATTCAAAATCCATAATTTTTTATTTATGGGAAGGATGACTACTAGAACCAAGATTTATGAGAAGTTGGAGGGATATGACAACTTCAGAGCCTGGAGGTACAAAGTATCCCTCCTCCTAGAATAACATGATCTAGAGAAGTTCACTAAAGAAGAGGTTTCAGAACCAGAGGGAGATGAGGCTAAAACAAATCATAAGAAGGATATGGTCAACGCAAAGATAATTATTGCAAACCCCATTAAGGACCATCTTATTCATCACATATATTCATTATCCACTCCAAAAGAAATGATGGATTACTTAACCCGACTATTTGAAGGAAACAACATCAATCGAAGAATGACCTTGAGAACTCAGTTAAAGAACGTGAGGATGCAGAATTAAAAAATCATCCCCTCTTTCTTCTCAAGAGTGAACCCGATTAAGGAGAAGATAGAAGCCATTGGTGATATTGTGAATGGAGAAGAAATGGTGATGACCACCTTGAATGACCTCCCAAAGTCATGGGATGCATTTATTCAAGGGATGTGCTCAAGAAGGAAGCTACCCACGTTTAGTAGGCTATGGGAAGATTGAAACCAAGTAGAAGAAAGGACGACAACAAGAGAAGAGAAGATGATAGATGATGATCAAGCCCTAGCCGTCCACACTAGGAAAGGAAAGAGAAAGAAAGAACCCTCCTCAACCAATAACTTTCAGAAGGGCCGAAGAAATAACCCAAATATCAGATGTTTCTGTTGTCAGAAAATGGGACACATTGCTAAGAATTGTTCTCTCATTCAGAGACCAAGGAAAAACAAAGGAGGTAAAAGGACTCATTTTCATACAGCTGAATATGATGAGCCACCTAAGAAGGTTGCAAAGGAATATGAATCAAGTGATGAAGAGTATGTTCGTATCTCATCCCTTACAGGAACTGTCAATCATGGAAGTGACATTTGGCTAGTGGACAATGGTGTTTCCAAGAACAATATAGGTTATAAAGACTCCTTGCCTAACCTTAGTCATACGGATTCACCTCATAAGGTGAAATTGGGAGATGACTATCAATATCAGATCAAAGGAGTAGGAGAATCCTCCTACAAGTTGGACTCATGAAAGCCAATGAAGATGAAGGAAATTCTCTATGTTCCTGGATTTAAGAAGAACCTTCTCTCGATTTCAGAATTTGATGAGAAGGGTTACAGAATTGCATTTTTTGATGGAAAAGTTCGTATGTGGCCTAGAGAGAAGAATTTTGATGATTCTATGGTGATTGGATTTCAAGAGGGAGGACTTTACAACTTGAAAGAGCGATCGGATTCAACATTAATTCACGACACTGTGAATCCCAATGAATTATGGCATAGAATATTTTCTCACCTACATTACTAGGCCTACCGAGTGTGAGCAAGATGGTGATAGGACTACCAGAGATCCAAGAAAAACCAGACACCGTATGCAAAGGTTTCACACAAGGAAAGAACGTGAAACACTCCTTTCCTAGCAACAATAGTAGAGCCAAAAGAGTATTGGACATCATGCACTTGGATGTGTGTAGACCAATGTCAACAACTTCACTAAGGAGGTATGTATATTATGTGTCTTTTATCGATGATTACTCACATAAAACTTAGATATATTTGTTGAAGGAAAATAATGAAATTTTTGGAAAATTCAAAGAATTTAAGGCACTGGTAGAAAACATGAAAGAGCAGAAGATAAAGACCTTCCAATCAGATAATGGAGGAGAATTCACTTCATAGGAATTCAAAGAATATTGCAATGAAGATGGGATTAAGAGGGAGATTTCTACTCTCTACAATAATCAATAGAATGGAGTAGCAGAAAGGAAGAATCAGACAATCATGGAAGCAATGAAGGCTATGATCCATGATCAATATCTACTTATGCATTTGTTAGTAGAAGCAACAAAGACTGCAGTGTACATGTAGAAACAAAATCCCCACAAAGTACTTGAAAACAAGACACCAAAGGAGATTTTTTCAGGAGAGAAGTTGAAAGCCATCCATCTAAGGCTATTTGGATTCCTCGTATCTGTGCATGTCCCCAAGGAAAAGTGGACAAAATTGGATCCATCTAGAAATAATGGCATATTTGTTGGTTACAGTGACACATCAAAGGAATATAGGATATATATTCCTAGTCACCGGAAAGTTCATATTAGTCGAGATGTCACCTTCGATGATAGTCCAACATTCAACAAATCAAACTAGGACTGTGCAAAAGAGCTTCATGAGGAGGAGAATGGAGTTACTAGAGTCCCAGAGGCAGAAGAAGTTGAACCAGAGGAAGTTACTCATGAGGATAATGACATGGAAGAACCTTAGAGACAAACAAAGATGCCTTCTCACAAGATAATACCATCTTGGGAACAAGATCTCATCAAAGATGAAGAATGATATGGTGCCCCAGAAAAATATCTCAGGGAAAGTAAGAAGTTGAAACCATATTCCATCTATGTGGCATGTTTGTGTGATATCATGGATGTAGAGCTGTCCAATTATGAAGAGGATGCAAAAAACAGGGTATGGAAGGATTCCATGGATGAGGAATATCAATCCATAGTGAAGAATGATGTCTGGGATGTGGTCTCCAGACCGAAGAGGAAATCAATAGTAAGTTCAAAATGGATCTACAAGACGAAACATGCCGTTGATGGAAGTATTGAAAAGTATAAGGCTAGATTTCTGGCTCGAAGATTCTCTTAGAAGGAGGGCATTGACTATGAGGAGACATTTTCTCCCATGGTGAGATATACTTCGACCAGGCCTATACTTTTGTTTGCCACAATAATGAAATGGAAGGTGCATCAGATGGATGTGAAGACAACTTTATTGAATGGTGAAACAAAAGAGGAAGTATATGTGGAGAAACCAAAAGGGTTCGAGGTACATGACAAGGAGACGCATGTATGCAAATTGAAGAAGGATTTATATGCATTAAATCAATCACCTAGAGCATGCTATGGTAGGATCAATAGTTTTCTGATGAGCTTGGGATTTATCAAGAGCAATGCAAATCCTAACCTTTAATTTAAGGTTGTGGATGATGGTCCGATAAAATATTTTTGTATGTGGATGACTTGTTTCTAACATGTGTGGAAAATCTCATCTTAGAGTGTAAGAGAAAACTGTTTGTTGAGTTTGAGATGAAAGATCTCAGGATGATGCATTACTTTTTGGGTCTCGAGGTATGGAAGAGACGGGATGAGATCTTTCTGAATCAAGGGAAGTATGTATTGGAAACCATAAAGAGGTTCGAGATGTTGGATTACAAGGCAATGACTACACTTATGGTATGAAATATGAAGTTGTTGTAGGACACAACTTCAAATACTGTGGATGTTACCTTATATAGGAAGATGGTGGATTTTTTGATGTACTTGACAAACACGAGACCAGATATATTTTTTGATGTGAACACCATGAATCAGTATATGGAGCAGTCCAGGTAGGTTCATTTAGTCGTAGAAAAACATGTTATGAGGTACTTTAAGGGTACATTTTATTATGGTCTCATGTATGTGACAGACCATGAGTTCGGGTTATATGGATATTCAGATTTAGATCAGGCCGACAGTGTTCCTCATCGGAAGAGTACATCAACATATTTCTTTAGTCTTGGCTCCAATATGGTTTCATGGAGCAGCAAGAAGAAATCATGTGTAACACTAAGTATGGTTGAGGTCGAATATGTGGTAGCATGTACAAGATGTAAAGAAGTAGTGTGGCTTTAGAAGCTATTGTATTGGTTATTTGGTCTCAAAATGGAGGCGAGCTGCATTTGGTGTGACAACCAGAATTGCATGAAGTTGTCATAGAATCTGGTGTTCCATGACAAGTCGAAGCATATCGAGATAAAATATCACTATATCAGGGATATAGTGTAGAGGGGAGCAGTGAGGCTCCAATACGTGGCTACCGAGGAGAAGGTTGCAAATGTGTTGACCAAACCACTGTCGAGGATGAAGTTAGAGCACTTCAGGGACACGCTTGGCGTGGTCCCTCTTTAGAGGGAGTGATGAGGTACATATGCATTACAGGGTAGTGGATGTCTTGGGGACATGTTGTAGCTATTTGAGAGCTACCCATAGGCCTTTGATGCATTGGTTGTGAAGTCACATGGATGCACATGATGAGGTACATATGCATTGTAGGGTAGTAGATGTCATGGTGACATGTTGAAGCTATTTGAGAGTTACCCACATGCCTTGGATGCATTGGCTGTGAAGTCATGTTGTACTATGGATATACGATGATGTATCGATTCATATATTCAACATTCAATGGTCATGATCTTGTGTGGCAATAAAGAATACCTACTTAGTTAAGAGGGACTATTGGTATTTTGATGTAACTATGGAAGATATTCTTTTGTATTTATATTGGTAAAACCTAGAGAAGGTTGTTGTAATCTTATTGTATTAATTGGATCAGAATAAATTATTATTTTATTTCTATCCTTATTGTAAAAGTCAAAACGACCCCTCTTAGGGTTGCGTCTTTTCGAGAGTCAAGTTATGTGTATAAAAATAGGTCAATTTCCTCTCATTTGTACACACACACACAACTCGCCTTCTCTTGTGTATTTGGATCATAGAAAAGGAGGTCTAGCACATGAGGTCTTGGTTTCTTGGTCTTTCGTATCTTGGTCTTGGTCTATTTGTTGAGAGATATAACATGACATTGTACTGGTTGAAGGAATCTATACTAAAGAATCAATTGTTGGGTTTTCTCCCCCATGATGGTTTTCCATAATATATCTTGTGTACAATGATTGTTTATCTTTTAGTGCTCCTATTACATGAAATTGTTAATGAATGTTAAAGAAGATAATTGTAACTTCTAAAATTCTAACGTATAACACAGACCAATTTTTCCTTCAACTTATTTTTAACCATCTCCAATATCTAACCTGCAAATGGGAATGTAATAAAAATACAAATATTTTTTTCATAATTGGATTTTCACAATGGACAATGACTTAGACCTATCCAACCTCTTTTAAGGAGGTTGTACCATGTCAACATCTTGTTGTTGAGGGCAAGCCACATGGTTACTTTGCATCTAGGGGGAATTTAAACTTCCAGTGATATGTTGATATTATTTTGGAAAATATTTCCAAATAGATTGGCTAAATTTGGGCTAGTCATAAGGGTCCTATTATTAGAGGGAATGTTTTTATTCCCGCTTTTAAAAATATGTACAATAAGACTTTGAGTCCAAGGTTTATGGATCCCTTGTTTAGATACTAAATTCAAGAGCTTATGTATGTGAGGGATGGGGATAGGGCCCTCCAATTTTTAATATTTTAGATTGGTAGCATTCGATGTCCTTAGCTTTCCCTTTTGCAAGGTGCTTAACTCAAAATTTTATGTCTTTTATAGAAAAAACTTTAGCCTTTGTAGAAATGTTTGGAATTCCATCTATGACATTAGGGGATTTTTAAAGATTTTAAAGGTAGGAATTCTAATGCCTCGGAGGAATCATATTTTCGTCGGATCTAGAATCTATAGGTAGAAAAGATTATATATATATGTATGTGTGTAGTGTATTTTCTTCTTTTTATTAGGGATTTTTATGTATTTATCTTATTATATTTTAAGGATTCATTGGAAGCATCCCTAATAACTTTTCTAGCAATTTTACACTAGTTATCATACCAAGGGTTGGTTGTCCTATTTTTCCTTTTACACAATACTTTGATAGAGAATTTTTGAATAAAAATAGAGAAAATTGTCTTGAAATTATGATAGAGGTATTCCATATTATTCTTATATAATAAGAGATTTAATTCACTATTTAATTCCTTTAAAAAAATATCAACATTATTTTTACCAAAAGACAAGTATCTTTAATTATAATTCCAATAAAACTTTTATATATGAATAAGTTTAGAATTATTATTAAAAATATATAATCTAATATCACATAACCACAAGATTACTACTACAACACTTCCATGTACTTAAAAACTTCAATATAATTAAATAACTTTCGCATAGTTATATATAACTCATCATGGTATCATTCTAATAACAATTGATTTCTCTTATTGTAGCTTTATTACAACTCTCACCACTATAACTAACACCCATGATGTTACATTCATACTATGTCGTATGGCTTAATCATTTGGCATTGGAGATATTAAAAAGATTAAGAACTAAAAAAAATTAAAAATTTAGACTTTTAATTTAAGAGTACACTAAATATCTCTACCGAAATAATTAATCTGTTATACATTTTACAAAGGATCCATCATTCTGCACTTTTAATATTATAAAAAACATTTTCAAACCTAAAAACAATATTTATGTGGATATTCAGGTGAAATTTCACATGATTTGGTTAACGGCTATTCTGAAATCCATACGGGGTGAAATGAAAATATTTTAGACTAGAAGATGCCATCCAACATAAAATCATATTTTAGACTTAGAAGATGTCATCCAACATAAAATCATAAGCGAAAACTATCAGATTTAGAGCTATGTAGAAGAACAGTACAGAAAATTTCCATAGCGGTTATTCTCAAATCCTTTCGTAAGCAACAACAATTGAAATCGGTTATTCTCTACACTAAAACATTAAAAAATAATAAATAAGGACGAATAACCTGCTAACCAACCTTCTCAACTTGGACAACTACTAGGAGGAATTCATAACGTTGGAGACGACTGGGATGAAACTAGTCTTATTCTGCAATCTCTGTGCCCTTTCTTTGCTTCGGTTTACAGTTGCTTAAATTGGGCATGGCACTATTGTTTCCTACCTGATGAAGGCGGTTAATTCTAGGCTTCAGCTCTTCAAGCAAGCCATTCTCTTGGTACCACTGTCAATTTGTAAGGAAGAAGAATATTTCAATTTCCATTGTATAGTTGTGCATTTGTTTATGAATTTAGATAATTTTCCATCAACCTTCATGTACATCAACCTTCATGTACAATGTGGATAAAATAACACCTAACCATGAAATTAAAATATTATTTTTTATAAAGAAAAATTAATTATTATTATTATTATTATTTTATTAATTTTAATAATATATATTTTAAAATTTTATAAAATTTATTTAACTATATACTAATAACTTAAATAAAAACAATTATTTAAAAATAAATAGCAAATTATTAATTTTAATTTATATTTTTTAAATATTTTTTTTAATTTATTCAATTATATATTAATATTTTATTTTCTAAATTTAATAAATAAAACTGTTTAATATAAAATTACAATGACACATTTAAAAGGATTTATAAAAAACAATTAAATATTATCTATAATTAAATATAAATGTGTGAGAGACAATAATTATCATATCAATTATTATTTTTTCCTTTTTTCTTTTTTGGGTTACAGGAAGTTGCAATCATAATTAAGACATAATAAATGATCAAAAATAAATTTCATTTGGACATTAATCATAGTGACAATTGAAATCACTGAAAAGAGTTAAATAATATTTCAATTAGATGTTAATAAGGTCAAAATTGATATCATACATGAACATAATTTGTGATATTAATATGCTTGTAACATGCAATGTTTATTTGACATTATTATGAATAATATTTCAATTAGATGTTAATAAAGTCAAAATTAATATCATACATGGACATAATTTGTGATATTAATATGCTTGTAACATGCAATGTTTATTTGACATTATTATGGTATCAAAAGTGAATGTCTACTTCATCAAAAAATGCGTGTTTTGTAGGGTGACAAATGGGGTCGATAAATTGGTCACAAATAACATCATTTGTATTAGCAACCACATGAACATTAATAGGGTCACAAATGTCAATGTTTCTATAATCGTAGTTTTGGTCGCAAATAAAATTGGCAATTTAGCTATCCATGTTTCCATGCAAATTACATGGACGAAAAGTTTGGTTGAAATTTCTCTAAAATCTAGGAGTGGATACAACACCAATATTATAAGTATTTTCCTTTCTAACAAGTTTATTATAATTTTGAATTTGAAAATTATACAAGTTAGCCATGTGTATTATTTATCATGTTCTTTTCCTTCATTGATACAATATTTGAAGTTGAAGAACATTTTGGGAAAATTTCTTTGGGCCAAGTTTGGGGAGCCATAGGATTGACTATGGTCCTTACCACTAATGTGTTATACCAAAGTAAGATGGTAGGCTTGTTCTCTTTGATGTTTGTACACAATGGGATATTTTATTAACCAAATAGATTGTAAGTTGTTTTGAAGGGGATGTCCCTTGGAAATGTCTCTTTAGTTATATGATTCTTCATAACATCCATATTGGTAAGATATGTGGATTGTTTGAACTTTGTGACATAATTGAATCTCCCTATACCTTTAAGATTAAGGGGTCTTTTTTGCATAAAGGATTTGGGAGCCTTAGAAATGGTTGACAAAATGGTTGTCTTGGGATATTTTGGGGAGTAGGAAAGAGTGTGATTTACCTTTCATACCTATTTGCACTTGGAGGATTCATGGATAATGTATTTCCATCATTTTGCAGTTTCATGCAAAAATGTCCTATAAAATGGGTTTTTTTATTTGGAAAGATTAAATGGGAGGAATGCAATAGAAGGTGGTTTTATTAGAGGGCATCTACTTGTACTTAGGTGATTCTAGCCTCAAATCGATGTATTATTAGAGATTTACAAGCTCTTTTTAGAAGGACTGCCCAAGATGAAGGATCGTATATAAGGCATCATTTACATAACTCGTTGGTGGTCCTATCACAATAATATTTTGAGTTTAACAACAAAAAACTTTACAAAAAATTATGCACGAGTGTATGCAAATTTGGATCCTATTTGAATGCCAAATCATTAAGTAGATTGACACTGAGTTTTAGTGGATCACTACACTAAACGATGCTTGGTTATATAGAGATTTCTATCACTTGAGAGTGTTTGTGTAATTGATGATTTATTATGGCTTTCCCACCATACTCATGTTGGCCAAATCCATATTCATAGATGACATGATCATAGTGTAGGGTAGAGACAATTAATTATATATTTTAGGAGTACTTTTTATTAAAACACATTGGAAAAATCTTCATGATATATATAATGATCCTACATGGATTTATCCATTATTCTCTTATTCCTAAATCTTATAGTAGTGCATTAGTTTTAATCCTCTTGCATTGGTCTCTAGCAGTATGTCAGGATGATGACATTATATTCTTTGTGGCGTGACATTCATTTTGAATGTTTTTTAGAGGGTGTGCTTGGATGGAAGGTTGTTTTTGTTGATTTTTCTACTCATGTTAGGCCAAAGCATTGTTAGCTCCATGAGAGCCCCAATCGGGGGTTGATTCCTCAAAAAGGTAGCAAGTGCACCCCATAAGGGGACCATTAACTAGCAAAAACCATCGTGACATTAAGTCAATTGGGTGGTACCCCCTTCTATAAAAGTTTAATAATGGAAGCACACTCTTCTTGATAGGCAATGAGTGTTCAATATTCAAGTTTAAAGAAAACATTTACAATGTTTCTAAAGTGTTGTTTGCTAAGAAAATGTGCTAACTTGGTTAAGGCTTAGTGTGATCTCATAACTGCATTGGTCGTTGTAAGAAGATAGAGTTTTTTTTGGTATCTTTACATACACACAATTCCTAGTCCTTTAACAACTCAATCATCTTATAAACATTTCTAATGAAAGAGCCCCTTTAAGGTTCAAGAGAAAGATATTGAAGATACAAGTAGATCTTATGTACACAAGTATGTCCTAGACGATGTTTAATAATTAATACTCAAAATACCCCATTTCTTATCATCTATATTTATATTTGGAAAAACACTCTAATCAAAGTTCTTATTAATCTAATAATTTTTTTTTAGAATTTTGAATCGATTGAAAAACAACCAAAAACCTTAAAAACACAACACAATTATCAATATGTTCAATGTCCCTTATCATGATGGTACGTTATCTCTTCTCCTATGCTCATGGAAGGTGTTCTGTGTATGACAAGGATTGTTGTAAGGGAGACATGGTCAACACAAAAGTCCCCTGTCTAAAGGCATTGCCACATCTGTCTCCCTTAGATTATAAGCTCTTCCATGTTGCCAAATTTGTCAACCTTGTGTAATGTATGCCTCCACAACGGCAAATTCTATTGGTTGCCACCCTTAGTTTAGTTGGCATAGGATTTCATGTCATTGACAAGGTTGAGCATCCTTAGAGGACACATGTCCACCCCAACATATAAAATGGATTCTCTCATAAAGACCCGAAAATGGTCCAATAATCTTGGCCGGTTTCATTAGAAACTCCACCCCCTCGGCCCCCGCTAATCATTGAGAGCTCTTAATCCGTGGTGGGCACGTGTCCACGGAGGCCGTGGGGGCCATTGTCAGGCACCGTCTTAAATAGTCATCAGGTTTTGTTTAAAATTTAAAAAGCTTTAGAAGGCGGTGACGCGACCCGGAAGGCGTGGTCGAAACGTCAAATGAGGCCGTGCTTCCAGCCGTCAGTAGAGGCTGACGGTCTTAAATTCTGCACATGTGAACGCGCTACAGCCACGTCTGGTGCCGACAGTCCACTCGCTTTTCCCCGGCAGTAAATGCTGGAAACTTCTTTGCACCGATTGGCCCACGCATGGCGCTAAGACAATAGGACAATTTACCGATGATTGGATAAGGTTGATATATATAGTTAGAGGGACGGCTATTATTAGAGGGATTTTGTTGTGTGCCTATGTTTTTATCTGGTCTGGCATGCGTGATTGCGAGTGATTTGAAGTGTTTAGTATTAGTAAAATCTGTTTTGGGTTGGTTGGATCCCGGCCATATC
>ML784509.1:230031-246569 GCA_009831015.1 Picea engelmannii
TTTTTTTCTCTATTGAATTATCGTATTGTGATTATATGTGCAGGTGGTCCACAATCGCTACCCATCTCCCAAAGAGAACAGACAACGAAATAAAGAATTACTGGAACACACATCTAAGGAAGCGGTTGCTGAAAATGGGAATCGATCCCGTGACCCACAAGGCCACATTCGACCCTCTGAATCTGAGCGAGGGTCAGAAGTCGAAGGAGTTCAGGGCCCTGAGCCACAAGAAGCAGTGGGAGAACGCCCGGTTAGAAGCCGAAGCTCGTCACCGGGAGACGAACCTTAACCCTAGAGCTCCCAAGGGTTTATGGATGACGGACAACAACAATAGCTCAGACGTGCTTAATATGATAATGTTACGGGGTAATAACACCAGAAGCACCATGAGTAGTGCTTCGACTAATACTTCCTCTCACATTGATCACCTGATCGAGTCTCCTACGTCGTCTCTGAGCTTCGTGGAGTCCTCAGATATGCTCCCTCTGTTTCACCATTCGATTCCGCTCGGCCACCGAGAACCCTTCAGTGAGTATCTACAGAAGAAGCCTTTGTGCGAACACTTCACTGGAATCGATATCAACATCGACAACAAAACTGACGGGGGACAGAATCCGGTCGACACAAATCTCCTCATTCCCTGTAGCTTCCATAATCCGATATTCTCAAGCAAACACTGCAATTACTCTAGCACGCACTCCGTCTCCAATGAAATCAGCAGCCATGGCGATCTGAGCTCCGAAATAAGCAGCCATGGCGATCTGAACACTGATTTTCTCCAACAGTACTTATCTAAAGGTCCGAGTTGTGAGCCTGCAGGCCGTTCAGAACTTGGCCCAGAAGACCAGAGCTCCATTGCAAATCTTGTCTCTGGAAAAGATTACTACTGGAATGACATTCTTAATATGGTAGAACAGTTCTTCCAGTGTTGACAACGTCTTTTAATCATAATAATTTACTCCATTACATCTAATTCTCATGTTCATGAATTAATAATTTACTCCATTACATGTAATTCTCATGTTCATGTCCATTTTTAAAGGTAAATAAAAAAATCCCAGCAGTCATACTATCTATAAGTACTATCAAGATATCAGTGTCAATCAGCTTTTCTTTGTGCACTGTAAATTTAAATCTAAGAGGGATTCGTACATTTATTTCTATACAGTATCATTATTATTTTTTTATCTATTTTATATACTATCACAGCCGCAAGTGGCTGTGTTGCTGCTGGTGAACCTCCAAAGTTATCTGGTGAACGCCAAAATAACTAAGCCTTGGGCATTAAATAACCGCAGAACCCTGTGCATTAGTAATTAGATAAGGCTGTGCATTTTGCATTAGATAGAGAGTCCGGAAACTATTTATATCTTATTTAATTTGGTCCTAATACTAACCCTAATATTATTTAATTTAATTTGGTTATAGTCCTACAAACCTTATTATTTAATTTAATTTGGTTAAAATCCTACAAACTTTAACCCTAACCCTAACATCTATAAATAATTTGGTTAAAATCCTACAAACCCTAATCAACAAAGGCATTTCTGGACTTTTATAATAACTATCAAAGATTACCTTGAGAAAACTTTCAGTGATTGGACATAGTCCCCGTGAGGAGAATAAAGCAGCTACATCGCAATTCGTTCTGGGTATAACTTTTTAGTATAGTTACAACTGGACCTCAATGTATGAATAAGTTCATCGAAATTATTACTTTAATGGTTCAGCCTAAAACAAATTATTCAAATTACACATTAAAAAACCTAACCTCCTGCATATAATTGCATGCATATGACTACAATACATGTGTATGTATCAATGTTAATTAATTAAATTAAAAATTTAGATGTACAAAAATAATTTACTTCCATAAATTATCAAAAATCTATATACTAAGGCTGTGTGCTCACCGATTATTAATGACCCGTTCAAATCTGTATAGCTATACCAAGTAGATTAATCTATTTCTCTCGCAATCCCCTCCAGATATAAACAAAGAAAAGACTATCATCTTTTACCTGGTGGAATTCATGGTGGAATTCATGTAGGCTCTGAGTTCATTTGCTTGATTTCTCTGTCTCTGTATCCAGACTGAAGGAATGATGGAAGAATACGAGGCGTCACAAGGAGTGTAGAATATCCCGAGGACTCCAGGAAGCTTCCATCTCCACCTCCCTCGTCACATACTACAATTTTTCCAGCCACTTTACTGCGATCTAATGAATTTTCCAAGCAATATCTGTGAGTTCAATTTTTACATATTAAGTCCCATGTCAGTTATAAATGGCATGCTTGATAAAGAAAACTCGTATCATAATCATGTCCAATCATGGATACCTGGATTGTTACGAAGTAAAAACTGCAATCATGGATACCTGGATTGTGTGTCTCCTTCATAAACTAGAGGATACCATGGTTTGTCCATTGAAAATGTATTGATTACATTTCCATGATCAGAAGATGATTAGCCATGTAAACGGATGTCTTTATAATAGTGAGGAAGTTAGTGGTTGAAATCACAACCATTGATTTATTGGGACGACTAAGAATATTCCAACAATATTTAATCTTGTCCATACAAAACTGATTAAGTACTAAAAACATATTAAATGTGCCCATTGTCAATAGGCGTACGCCTTTCGGCGTAACAATTAAATTATTACTATAGTTATCACAATTAAATTAATAAAAGTATGTGGTTATAAAATAAGTAAACTTTATTGTTTTGTTCTTTTTGCTTGATTTGAGTATTATTAAGTTATTTGTAACTTATATTGATAGATGATAGTGGTGGTTAACATCTAGTGAGATCCAAATTGGTCTATAGAATCTTAAGAAAAGTAAAAGATTATTTGTATTTCTTTAAAACGATGTTTCCATGCTTGAAAAACATTACGAGAAGCCTCCCAAGATCACTAAAGTTTTGATAACTTAGAATGTTAAGAAGGTGGGTATTGTGACAAATATTTTGAAATTGAGATCTAATTTGGGTATACTGTAGGGAATTTTAGAAGAACTTTCTTTTCATCTTCAACCCTGTATGTGTCACAAATGTGAGAGATTATTTCTTGTCATGGTGTTATGTGTCACAAATGTGAGAGATTATTTCTTGTCATGGTGTTTTGGGGATTGGACAAAGCCTAGTTTCACAATGCACCTCATGAGAATTATTTCTTATTTTAGCAATATTGTTTCTCTTCTTTACTCTTGTCAAAAGAGAGAGATGCTTTTGATTTTCAAGGTTAGGGTCACCTCCTTATAATATCTTAATATTTTTTTATCCTCTAATTCTTTATCACACCATAGATTCTCCTTAATTTAGCTTGTACAATATTTTTAATATCATCCATATTCTGTAGAATAACTTCTTCTTTTATTCCCCAATTATTTAGCCAAGAGTTGGCATCATTATGTCATCCCCTCTTGAACCATTGATGATATTGTATAGAGTCTGATTTTTTTTGGGGGAGCCTCTTATTATCCATTTTTTTTATTGTTCTTGTACATTAAGTAGCTAAGGAAATGATGGCTTCGATGACGAGGATATGATAAGGTGTATTTCCCTTAATTTTGAGATTACAAGTTATAAAAATTCTTTTGGATGTGCTCTATTTTTCTCCACTATTATTGAGAGATATTGCATCCCCAAACTTCACATCCATATAAGATAACTGTTAGAATTGCAAATGCAGAAAAACCAATTCACATATGATAATTAACAATCATACAAATAAGAACACAAGGATTTCACATGGTTCACCCAAACGTTGGGCTACGTCCACCAAGCATATGCATCGGTTGTCTTATTATTCAGATCATGGAGATTACATCATATTTGCAAGTTCTCACTCTATCTCTCACTTAGTCATTTTTCCTTTACTGGCTTACATGAATTTATACATTCACACAAGAAACTGATTATTAGATGAAATCCCTGTCCATATTCTAACTTGGTCTATTTGGTTGTAACCAACGCAGAATAATAGGATCCAAATCCATCCTTTGGGGAATTTTTTGTTGCCAGATCACAACAATCTCCACCTTGGAAACAATTAACCTGATACCTTACTTCTTCCTTTTGTTCATCACCTTTTCTGCAAGCCAAGAGAAGCCAAGCACCACTGCAACTTCTCTAATAAAATTGGTTTCATGATCTCGCCTATGTGACTTGCACGAGTTTGGATTTCATGAGGGGTCACTCCACCTCCAACATGTTTTCCAAAACTATGTTGTGAGACATATTTAGTGATAGATCTCCTTCTATCCAAGAGACATGTATTACAATTATCACATAAAATCTCAATGTAACCATTATAGGTAACATTTGTGCTTCTCAAACGTTGAAGCACCCATTTCACTGCGACACTTGAATTTGTCATGTATCTGACAACATAATTAGCATGTGAAACATCTAGTGTTAATCATTTCATCACATACAACAGACCTCCTACTGAACTTACATGAGACATAACCTTTTCTTCTTTATAGACAGGCCCTATGCTTGAAGAAAACTTATAATGCAAAGTAAGAGGGATAAAAACTGGTTTTACAATGTTCATACTAAACTCCAACCACAACTTACCATTACCATCTTTGTGTATTTCCATGCCCATAATTTGTTTTGTTGCTCCTTGATCCCTCATCTGAATTGTCCTATCCACCTGAGTCATTTTCTCACTGATTTTATCCATGCTTCGGCTTGCATCGAACATATAATCAAAAAATAACATCAAGAATGTGAATGTACTATAAACTGTATAGTCATTCCTACCCTTTGAAAAATTATGAATCACTATGAAGGATTCAAACATCTTGTATATTTACCTGGGTACCAATAGGCCATTCAATGAATTATCTAGCATACAAACAAATTTACCGTTGCGATATTGAATCAACCCTTTTGGTTGTTCCATACATACTATATATTTGTCAATGATGACCTTGTGAGAAGTAGGATCTCAAACACAACATCCCTTTACACCACCATCATATCTTGCAGAGATATAAAACAAGCAGGAATTCAGAAACAAAGATTTTAAGTCTGGAAATGATTTACCACTTACCAATACCTGCAATTCTTTCTTTCTCTTATGACTTTGATGATTCTGCCATAAAAAATAAGAAACATATGTCACATCAGATGCCACTTTAGTAACCCTTCCAGCTTATAAAGGTTATCAAACTTTGTTGCCTTCATCACTACTAAACTACCTTTCGACAATGTGAGTGCTCCACCTTGACCTGTATACTTATATCCACAAGAATCCAACACTCCCAATGAAATCAAATTTGATTTAATTTCATGTACATATATAACATCCGTTAATTCCCTAACAATACTATCAAACATCCTGATTCTAATACTGCCAACCCCAACAGTTTTACAACGAATACCATTTCCCATAAACACTACACCCTCATCAACAAATTGGTAAGAAATAAACCAATTTCTATGTGAGCACATGTGGTGGGAGGCACTTGAATCTAACTGCCATTATTCTTGATATTGTAAATGATTAGAAGCGGATAAAAATTGATCAATCATACTTGAATTTGTTGCATCCAAATTTGATTCCTTCGTAGAGTTTTCCTCAGATTCCTTTCTCTTCCAACAATCTTTCTTGAGATGTCCTATTTTTCCACAGTACCAACATTTTTCTTTACGCTTTTTGTGTCTTGACTTAGATCAATAAAAACTTCTCTCATTCTGCTCTTTAGTTCGACCTCCAACCATCATCGCTTCTGAAGTTGAGGTTTCTTTACTAGATTTTCTCCTCATCTCCTCAGCCAACAAATCTCCCACAACAGAGTCATAATCTAAAACTTATGATGAGATAAAACTAATAGAGGTGACTAGATTATCCCAAGACTTAGGCAACGAACACAATAGTGTAATAGCCTTATCTTCATCTTCGAATTTAACTTCCATACTAGTCAATTGAACTATAAGGGTATTGAAGGTATTTAAATGGTCAACAATTTTTGTACCTTTTTTCATCCGCAAACTATACAACTGTCTCTTCAAGTAGATTTTTCTTTTCAAGGACTTCTTCATATATAGACTTTCCAACTTGCTACATAAGTCCGATGTTGTATCATCTCTTACAATATTAAACATAACCTCATCTGCCATACATAAACAAATGGTACTAAGAGATTTCGCATCCAGATCTTCCCATTCCTATTATGTCATGGCTGTTGGTTACTTTAACTTTCCTGCCAATGCTTTTTGCAACCCTTGTTGCACCAGTAAATCCCGCATCTTGAGCTTCCAAAGCTCAAAGTTGTTTTTACCGCTAAACTTTTCAACTTCAAACTTCAAACTCTGCATCTTAGCCATTAATGCAAAAATCTCCTAATGTCCACTGGTTATAAAATCCTTTTAAATGTGGAGGAATAATAAATAAGGTTAAATGTGGGTCCTTAATAAATAAGGTTAAAGGTTAACCGCAAAAGGTTTATAATAATAAAAAATTATATATTTTCCATAAAACCTTTTAATAATATATATAAAGGTTTAATAAAAACTTGTATAAATAAAAGTTTTACTCCATAAGCATTCACCTTTTTAACTTATCCACCCACGTGACTCTTTAATTAAAAAAAATAAAAAAATGCTTTAATTAAATCCTCCACCTTTATTTTTCCAAAGAACCATCCCTTAAAATTTCCAAGAAGAAAAGCATGCGTGTTTCTGCACCTCCCACTACCATTGGAGTGCAGCCAGTCCACATGTCACGATTTAGTTGGAGTGCGGCAAGTCTGCACCTCACGATTCACTTGGAGTGCAACTATCTTTAAAAATTTACGCACTGTAATACACAACTGGAGTGTGGAAATTTCATGTTTTCAAACTTGCGTAAAGTGTGAGTAGTATGTTGTCCCACCCTTCCAGAGGAGGGACCTGCGACGATGTATAAATCGACGCACCTCACACATATTTAACTTTTGCGTCTCCTCCAAGAATTTCAACCTCATCCAACCAGCTTTGATACCACTTGTTAGAAGTGCAAATGTGGAAAACACAATTCACATATGATAATTAACAATCATACAAATAAGAACACAGGGATTTCACATGGTTCACCCAAACGTTGGGCTACGTCCACCAAGCATAGGCATCGGTTGTATTATTATTCAGATCATGGAGATTACATCAGATTTGCAAGTTCTCATTCTGTCTCTCACTCAGTCATTTTGCCTCTACGAGCTTACATGAATTTATACATTCACACGAGAAACTGATTATTAAATGCAATCCCTATCCATATTCTAACTTGGTCTATTTGGTTGTAACGAATGCATAATAATAGGGTCCAAATCCATCCTTTAGGGAATTCGTTGTCACCAAATCCCAACAATAACAGGGGTAACAAGATTCTCAAAGAAAAGCTTTTTCTTATCCCATAGCCAAATGTCTGCTAATTTATTTGAAGCCCATAATAAGTTTTACACCCTCCATTTATTTTTTTATAGATGTTATAGTTCCAATTGATCTTATGATAATATCAATTCCAAGATACTTGTAGAAAAGTAGTTCCACCAAGATATTATTATCATATGAAAAAATATTGTACATAATCTTGTTGGATTTAATGATCATTTGTAAGACATAGTTTATTATTTATGTCTTTATAGTTTATTAATATTTATTGATATATTGTTTTCTTAAATTTAATATTAAATTATTATTTAATTTTAAATGAAAATTTTTACATAATAATTTTAAATTTTAAGGTTTTGATTGATTCCTTGACTTTTTAACCTAATTTTATAATTTATTTATATTTATTTACATAATGTTTCATTGAATTTAATATTAATTTATTATTTAACTTTGATTGAATTCAAATATTAAATTTATGTTAGTGATAACATTTGATTCTTTTACTTTTTATTTTATTTAATAAATAACAAATTGTATTTAAATATAAAAAATAATTAAAAACTCTCATTGTAAATAGTTTAAAATGTTTTTTTTTTTTAAACACTCAATAATAATTCATGATACCTATACCATGTTGTTTCATAGTATTTCTATCACTTTGAAATATTCTCAGTTTGAATGTGGTAATGTTGGTGTGTCATTATTAATAAGTTGTTTTGAAATTTGTATATTATTACATAATATAAACTAAAGAAACTACTGAATAAAAAATAATACAAAGAAAAAGTATTTATATGTTAGAGGCCCATTATCACTTATGAGTTCATCAGGTCTCCCAATTTAGAAGCTATCACCACCATTACAAAGGCCATTAATGTAAATACTTCAATGTTTTTCACAAGTACTTTTGTGGCTATGGAGATTCAAAAATAACAAATAGGACTAATGAATCTTTATAATTGGTTCATAGTGAAATTCCTTACCACATAATTACTATAAAAATAATGAAACCACTAAATTACAATTACCATTTTTCACTTTCATACTTTTACACATCAATTTTTTTTTACAAAACTAGTGATAAAATGGGAGAGTAGAGACAAATGATTGTCAGGATAATAACATAAATAAGGAATCAACAATGACTGCTAGGCAGGAATGGGGTTCGAAAAATGATCAATCGCCCTCCACCATCCATGCTTTTCACCTATGTAGGTCGTCGCTCCTTAATTTCGATGCCGCTCACTCCTTTTGTGAGCCCAACAACATTTTCGTCCAACCTGCATTTTGTGTAGAGGTTGGTGGCTATGTTCAAATTGGTTTCACTACTATCACGAGGCTATGGTATGCTTTCATTAGCCAATGGCTCGAACCAGAAACACAATTTAGATGGAAGTGAACAACACTCTCATAAATAAGACAACAAACTGTAATCCAATCTCCTTCACACAGGATAGTCACAGTCCTTTTCTTACTCACACCTTCTTCTTGTCTCTTACACGTGAAATCATCCTGAGCACATCATTCAAGACTTGGTAAGTGCATACGTGATTCAAGACTGTTGCAGTTCATGAGGCTATGTAGCTAATATATAGTTGTGATTCCAAGCTCTGCACTCTTAGACTATCTTAACAATGTTACATGAGCAATGAACACAACACAGGTGGCTCCTGTGTCAATCAACAATGGTTGTAGATAGACTGTAGAAAGAAATCACAAATACTCTACTCATCGCATGATCTTGGGCACTTCCACGAGGGAGTCACGCCCAACCATGATGATCCTGGGCTCTCCCGTGAGGGAGTCACGCCCAGATCTGATGCTATGATACCATGATAAAATGGGAGAGTAGAGACAAATGATTGTGAACACAAAGTTCTATTGAATTAATGAATAATTGTACAATGGTTTATGACTCATTATATTGAGTTCATTGTTTTTTATCAGATCTAACTTATTCCAAAGATAAATGGAGAGGTTGAGATAATATCTCAACAACACACCAAACATGGATCTCACAAATCCATATCCCAAATAACCTCCAAAGATTAAGATCACACAACTCACACTTAGAGATTAACTCAACTTCTCAATACATTAAGAAGCATATTAGATAAGTAGGAATTATATATTCCAACAACTCGGACACATTATACACAATATTCTTGCAAATATATCCAATAAAATGATTACACAATTTCTAATATCTAGAGTTGTGATAATACATTGTATACACAAAATTCTTGCAATGTATTCAATAATGTGATTACACATTATTTCTAAAATCTACAGTTGTGATAATGTGATAATGAACTCAATTTGTGATTGTTTCTCATAAGAAAATCTCCATTTTTTTTGAAAGAAATAAGGTAGTTGGATACAATACACCCATTGACTCATCACTAGTGTATAATCCAATTTGATGTTATAAGCCTTACAATAAATCTTTAATTAATTCGAGTAACACACAATTCTTGTTCACCACCTACTCAACGGGGCTCCCAGTATTTTATACCAAGCTTGGACTGCTAGGCGGGATCCTGCCTAGGCTGGGCTAATCAATTGGGATAGAAGCAATCGAACATGGCTCAATCGATTTTCTCGTAAGGTAACAACATGAACTCCCTCTCCTTGTATGGTGAAACTTGTGTAACATAATTAATCTCGTTCGGTGTCTCGATGGGGTAACCTCAATATCTAGTATTGTGTAACCTTGGATGCAATGGGTGTTGTATATGACGGGTCCACTGGTCTTTCCAAACTCTCATACATATCGAACTAATTGAAAGTTTTAGACTGATGAAAGTCTTTAGTTTTGATGAAAAACTACATATTAATAACATTTGTTACTAAAACTCCTTCAAGCAATATTGAAGATATTATTAGAAAGTAATTGTATAAAGCAATTGTTTATTTCATAATGCAAATATATCCAATAAAATGATTACACACAATTTCTAAAATCTAGAGTTGTGATAATACATTGTATACCCAAAATTCTTCCAGTATATTCAATAAAGTGATTACACATGATTTCTAAAATCTACAATTGTGATAATAAACTCTGTTTGTGATTGTTTCTCATAAGAAAATCTTCATTTTTTTGTTGAAAGAAATATGGTAGTTGGATACAATACACCCATTAACTCATCACTAGTGTATAATCCGATTTGATGTTATAAGATTTCATCTCAAACCAATTGAAAGTTTTAGACGGATGAAAGTCTTTAGTTTTGATGGAAAACTACATATTAATAACATTTGTTACTAAAACTCCTTCAAGCAACAATATTGAAGATAATATTAGAGAGTTATTTAATCAAGCAATTGTTTATTATTTTGTTTATTTCATAATGCAAAGAAAAAGAAAAAAATAATTTAAATTTGAAGTCCCTTCACCTAAATTTATTTTTTTCTAAAAAAAAAGAAAGACTTTAAACTTGAAGTCCCTTCACCTAAATTTGTTTGTTTCTAAATTTCACTCGCTGATGATAGTTGAAAACTATTGAATATGGTTAAAAAACCTACATTTATTTGTTTCTAAAATTTATCTAGCTAATAATAATTATTGTAAAAATATGCACTAAAACGTGGATCAATCATTTCAAATATCTACAAACATATTAAATTGGAAATGCCAATGAACCCAAAAAGCTAACCATCCATTTTAAACATCAAAGCACAAAAATTCTCGAGATACTATAATGTAAATAAACACAAATTTTAATATACTTTTTTTGGTTGTAACTTTTGTGTCCATAAAATAGAAAATTCGACACTACAAGTATGTAGTGAAAAATTTCAATTCACATTTTCAAGCCTTATGAATGCAAGGGTCCTCCTCTTAGTAGCAGTTACAACAACAAAATGTCAAAAGAAACATAATAAACTGAATGAAAGAAATGGTAAATCACTTTCTCACATTCTAAGACACTTTACATAGATTCATGCATGCGCCACAGTTATCGTCCACTTCTCTTAGGAACCGATATAATCTATATCTGCTTTTATATTCAAACCAAGTCTAAATCACTTTCTCACACTCTAAGACAGTTAACATAGATTCATGCACCGGTGTTGAAATAACCCATAACTCTTCCTACATAATTTCCCATCTCTCTGTAGAAAGAGAGTTATTTTAATGACTTTTAAATCGATATATTTTAATGATTTTTAAATCGACAGGTGTTTAAGATGAATGGTGTTAGATTGGCATATGATTATATTTTTAATAATAATACTTCTTTTAATTTCCACATCCAGTAGTTTACTCATTCAATTGTTAATACAAATTATTCGTCGTTCCTCTTTCAACTGGAACAAAACCAAGACTTCTTAATGAGACGTCTTGATGTTTTAGGTCTCATAACATGGAATCCAAATGACTCCAACTTTTTGTTTTACCATTGGAGCCAAGTTTCTATCCATCATTATGGTCACGATTCTGTGCAAAATAAGTTGTCTGTTAATACATTTGTTTGATCTAACAATAGAAATAATAGAGCCATTAAAGATTTAGGCTAGATTTGAAGCCTCTCCTTTATGCAAAACCATTTATAATGGGCTTCAAAATATTCATAGTTAACAATTTGGTGGGTAGGAAAAGGTTCTCTCCGAGAGCTTGTGAATCTGTCCTGAGTTGATCATCTAATTTCCCGTCTCCTTTATTAGTTGATAAGCTGATTTTCTGCCCCTTCGCTTGTTTTCTTTTGGGTGTTTTTGCAAGATACCAGATATAATAAATACACAGAAAAGAAATAAAATGCTAGAAATGGTGGAATAACAATAATATAAGCAGCATAATCTCCACAATAACACAGAAATAATATGAGAACAACAACTGAAATATGACTTTGATTCAGAAAGCAATGTTCACAGGCCTCTTCGAGGGGGCAACCTCCAGTCCAGCAACGCTCTGTTACAATAATCTCCAAGCTAGGGTTTTCATACCCTCGACCCTTATTTATAATAAATATGTCTATTAAGAGAAGCATATAGAGGAATATCCTTCTAGAAGCGGAAGCTTCTATTAGGTCTTCTTACATCCGCCTTATTCTATTTTATTGAAAGGCCTTATTAATATTGACCTTTAATACATCTGAATACATTGATCTACCTATGTGCAGGTTAGGACCTTAACATGTCCGCCCCCTTAAAAACATCCTTGTCCTCAAGGCTTGAGATGTGGAAACTGCTATAGAATGGTAGCTGGTTTCCAAGTGGCATCTGCTAGAGTCATATCTTTCCACTGTACTAGCACTTCCTTGATGGTTCTCTGACGCAGGTGACACTCACGCTGGTCCAAAACTGCTTCTCGTTGTAGCCAAATGGATCCTTCTTCAACTATCTCTAGAAGGTTGGTTTGAATTTGGCACCTGGTTCCAATCACCTTCTTCAAGTATGAAACATGGAAAGCAGGATGTAGCTTCGACTAACTGGGTAGAGCTAACTGATATGCGACTTGTCCCACACGCTTGAGAACTGTGTAAGGACCATAAAATTTGGGCTCTAATGTCTGACAATACTCGACCTTGAGGGAAGTTTGCTTATATGGTTGCAGTCGCAGAAACACCTGATCCCCTTCTGCAAATTGACATTTAGAACAACCTTGATCTACTTGTTGCTTCATGCGATTTTGTGCCATGACCAAGTTCTCTTTAAGGCTATGAAGAATATCCTCTCGGACTGTAAGTGTTTGGTCAACCGCCTGGACCTTCGAGGTACCCGGTAAGTATGAGAGAACTGAAGGTGGCTTCTGTCCATATACCACTTCAAAAGGAGTGATGCGAGTGGTTGTATGGTATGTAGTGTTGTACCACCATTCGGCTAGGGGTAACCATTGAGCCCACTGGTGTTGTTTTTCAGAGGCAAAGCACCTCAGATATGTTTCCAAACACTTGTTGACAACTTCTGTTTGACCATCCATCTGGGGATGATAAGCTGAGATGAGATGCAATTGTGTGCCTTGTAGCTTAAACAGTTCTTGCCAAAAAATGCTTGTGAAAGTTGGGTCACGATAAAAAACAATAGAGTCCAGCATGCCATAAAGCTTGAAGACCTGGTCCATGAAAATTTGAGCCACCGTGGATGTAGTAAATGGGTGGTGAAGAGCGCAAAAATGAGCATACTTGGAAAGGCGATCCACCACCACCATTATGACTGATTTATTCCCCAATTTGGGTAAGCCTGTAATAAAGTCCATAGATATATCCTTCCAAATAGAAGGGGGAATCAGAAGCGGTTGGAGGGTGCCCAGAGATTTGACTGTTTCTCCCTTATTGCGTTGACACACCTCACATTCAATGACAAACTTACGGATGTCCTGTTTCATACCATCCCAGAAAAAAGAACGTTTGAACCTGTCATATGTTTTGATGAACCCTGAGTGCCCCGTTGTGGGTGTAGCATGAAGCTCAGAAAGTACCGTGGATTTGATCTTGGATTGTTTACTTAAATACAAGTGGCCTTTGTATCGAAGCTCATCCTAGAGCCAGGAGTACCCTGGGGGAGCCGGAGCCTTGGTCTGAAATTACTGGATCAGATGTGAACTTTTGAGATCTTGAAGCCATTCCTGGCGCACAACTTGGAGCCAATCAGGTACAATGAAGGAAAGAGAAAAAATGGATCCTTCGTCTTCATATTTTTGGGACAGTGCATCTTCCACGACATTGTCTTTGTCCTTCTTGTAAATGATCTCATAATCATATCCAAAGATCTTAGTCACCCATTTTTGTTGCTCCTGGGAGGAAATGCGTTGTTCCAGAAAGTACTTGAGGCTTTGATGGTCAGTCTTAATTTGGAAGCGTTTCCCCAAGAGATAAGGACGCCACATCTCAACGGCATGTAGAATTGCCAACATTTCCTTTTCATAAATGGGTTTTCCCAGATTCCTTTTAGACAGTTGCTTGCTGGTGAAGGCCAAAGGTCGACCCTCTTGCATAAGGATAGCGCTGATTCCTTTCCCTGAGGCATCACATTCCAACACAAAGGTCTTTGTGAAATCGGGAAGGGCCAGAACCGGAGTGGTGCACATGGTCGTCTTCAAGGTTTGAAAAGCTTGAGCAGCTGTTGGAGTCCAAGTGAAAGAGTTCTTTTTGAGGAGAGCCATGAGAGGTGCTGCAATCTTTCTGTAGTTCTTAACAAACTTGCGATAATACCCTGTTAGGCCCAAAAATCCATGCAAGATTTTGAGAATATTTGGGTGCGGCCAGTCTTGCATAGCTTCAATCTTTTTCGGGTCCACCCTGATGCCATCCTTTCCCACCAGATGACCCAAGTATTCTACTTCTGAGGCACCAAAATCACATTTAGACAGTTTCAAGAAAAGTTGGTGCTGAGAGAGTAGGCAGAGAACTTGATCCACATGAGTAAGATGATTTGTCCAGGTTTTGCTATAGATGAGGATATCATCAAAGAAAAATAAGACAAAATGATGGAGAAAAGGGTGGAAGACATGGTTCATGAGGCTCTGGAAGGTGGAGGGGGCATTACACAAGCCAAAGGGCATGACCAAAAACTCACAGTGGCCCTCATGAGTGCAAAAGGATATCTTGGGAATGTCTACCTCTTTCATATGTATCTGGTGATAGCCCAAGCGAAGATAAAGTTTGGTAAAGAATTGGGTGCCACTCAATTCATCCAGGAGGTCGTCAATGACAGGAATGGGAAATTTATCTTTGATGGTCAGTTTGTTGAGAGCACGGAAGTCAGGACACATTCTCTAAGAACCTTCTTTCTTCAGTACCATGAAAACTGGAGACGAGTAAGGGCTCATACTAGGACGGATGACTCCTGTAGTAAGGAGTTCCTGGACCATTTTCTCAATTTAATTTTTTTGTGCAAAGGGGTGGCGATATGGATGGATATTAGGGGGAAGGCTTCCTAGGACAGGGGGAATGGAATGATCATGAACACCACGGGAAGGAGGGAGTTGTTGGGGAGTGGAAAATACTATTTGATGTTTAGAAAGGAGGGCTTGGAGGTCTTGGGGTGTCTCTGTGACTTGTATGGCATGGAGTTGGGTAATGACACCAGAATGACATTTTTTGAGCATCTTTTCCATGCGATGGGAACTGATGACCTCAGGTGAACCAACAATGATGCCTTGGAATTTATATTGGTGGCCTTCTTGGTTGAATTGCATGGTTAAGTTCTTAAAATCCATGAGAATGGGACCCAAAGTCCTTAGCCAGTCTGCACCCAACACAATGTCGCAAACGCCCATGTCAATAGCAAACATATGGGATTTTAGGTGGTAATCACCGATTTGGAGACGTACATTTTCACATAAACCGCCACATTTCATGGAACCACCATTGGCAATCATGATTTGGAAATTGTTAACAACATGGATGTAGCAATGGGTTTCTTGGGCAATGCGGCGATGAATAAAATTGTAGGTGCTGCCACTATCAACCAGAATGATGACCTTTTGATTCTTGATGTAACCGATTAACTTGAGGGTTTGGGGGGCAGAGAAGCCGGTGAAAGAATTGAGGGAAATGATCGGTTCCACTTCAGGAGGGTCGGAGGGAGGGTTTATGTGAGTGATTTCTGGTGACTCTGGCACAAGGGGAGTTTCAACATCCTCTTCCAGAATATCCTCAGAGATGGTCATAAAAAGATTTTGTTCCTTACATTTGTGGCCCGGGAAATATTTGTCATCATAATTATAACAGAGGCCTTTGAGTTGGCGTTCAACCATTTCAGCCCTGGTCAATTTTTGGATCTTTAATGGGGTGGAGGGAATAGTGGGGTTTACTGGTTTAGGGCGAGGGATAAAGGAAGGCTTACGGTTTTGAGAGGAAACAATTTGTTGTGCTTCTTTAGCTTTTTTAGTAGCCTCCACCCAACTCGTAGGTCGAGCCATGAGGACATGGGCCTGAATCGCCTCCTTGAGGCCACTAATAAAACACTCTCGAAAGAAAGCATCAGTCATGCCCTCTGTTCGAAAAGCCAGGCGCTCAAATGCAACTATGAAGTCTTCTGTTGTTCTTGATTGTTTTAATTTTGTCAAACGGCCCAAATGGTTGGTGTCAGTGTCAAAGCGTTCATAAAGCTCAGTCACAAATTGGGTCCAAGAAATATACCCTTGACGGGAAGTTTTTCTCCATTGCCACCATTGCCAGCGTTCTTGATCTAGATGGAG
>ML784509.1:246717-275383 GCA_009831015.1 Picea engelmannii
AATAATGTTCCATTTGGGTGACCCAACCAGTGGGGTCCGAGCCATCAAATTTGGTTACATCCACCCGCGGAAGGCGTATGTCCCGTTGAAAGTGATGGGGCTGAAAGGTATGGGAATGGGAAGAAGTTTCACCTTCAGTCTTTATATGTGCGTTAGGAAAAGGGTCATCGGTAGGGATCTTAGTTTGGTGTAGAGTGATGCAAAGACAGATTCAAGTTGGGTGGTCAGTTCTTGTTTGACTTCCTCCATTGCGGACTGCACAGATGCATTTATGGTGGTATTGATGAATGTATCACGAGAGACAATAGTAGCACTGAGTTGTTGCACTTCTTTTTGGGTCTTGAGGAAACTAGATTGTAAGGTGTTGAAGCGAGACTCCAGTTCTTGGCTACGGGTATGGGCCATGAGGATGGGTGAACTCAAAAGGGAGCGGGTAGGGTCAGAAATTTTTGCAGAAAAATGATATGGATGAATGTGATAAGGGAGAAGAGATGAATCTAATGGAATAGGTCTCAAATAATGGTGAAAAAATTTCCAGACTTTTTTTTTTGTTTTTTTAATAGTTGCAGGGTTATACTTTGGTCTGAAGAATGTTGCAGTGCTGAAATCCCCAAATTCTTAACTAGAAAGAAATATGTATTTACTTGGCAACTCGAACACAGTTGCACGGCAATAGATCTGGCCGGTTTAATTTGTTTATGGTTATGTTCCCCAAGGGTTAGGTATTCAAGGGTTCTATAGAAAAGGGTTTTCCCTATGCTATAGCTCTTTGATATACGTGCTGGGTCCAACAGTAGTACTCGGCCCAATATCTCAGGGCACTAACTAAGGAGGATAGATTGTACCCTTAGCTATACTACCCGACTACCTAGGTACTAGAGAGTATCTTCTTGAGTGTTGTTTTTGGTGACACTATAGTAGTCCGGCGGTCGATAGGTTTATCTAAAGAGGGCTTCAGGAAATCTAGGTCGATCCGTACACAGGTGTTGTCTGATGCGCTACTACTCGAAGGGGTACCAACAAGGGTTACAAGGGTGGCCAATAGATGTGCGCTTAAGAACCACTTGTATTTCCTGCATGTATGAATCCCTCAACCACGGGTTTATGCATGTAACGACAGATCTCTGTGGCTTAAAGATGCTGGAATACGTCTCTACCCTGAAAAAAAAAATACCCACAATTTCTGCCAAGGAAAGTGCTTTGATACCACTTTCAAGATACCAGATATAATAAATATGCAGAACAGAAATAAAATGCTAGAAATGGCAGAATAATAGTAATATAACCAGCATAATCTCCATAATAACACATAAATAATATGAGAACAACAATTGAAATAGCACTTTGATTCAGAAAGCAATGTTCACAGGCCTCTTCGAGGGGGAAACCTCCAATCGAGCAGCGCTCTGTTACAATAATCTCCAAGATAGAGTTTTCATACCCTCGACCCTTATTTATACTAAATATGTCTATTAAGAGAATCATCTAGAGGAAGATCCTTCTAGAAGTAGAAGCTTCTATTAGGTCTTCTTACATCTGCCTTATTCTATTTTATTGAAAGGCCTTATTAATATTGACCTTTATTACATCCGAATACATTGATCTACCTATGTGCGGGTTAGGACCTTAATAGTTATCTTGGATCTTGGTTTGGATTTATGCTGATCCCCAACCTAGATGTAGCCCCTTCTTATGAGTCCATAAATACTTTGTGAACCTTTGTGAGTTGGTCCTCCGGTAAGGTTTGGAGATCCTTCTTATTGAGTGCTTCCTCTAACTCGTCTAGGTCGATTTTTGCTAGGTCTTGCTCATCCATTTCCATGACTGTGTCTTCCTATCTTTCTAGTTCTTTCCCTGAGACTTGGTGAGTCTGTGGATCTGCTTGATTTGTTGGGGTTTGATACTCTTGTGACGATTGATCTTTCTTTTTCTTGTTGGGATCTTTCCCTGTGGTTTTGTGGGGCTTTCCACCTCTTCTGCTTCTGGGAGGTGGTTAAGGGCTTCGAATGAATTATTATTTGGGTTCTTTTTTCCATTGTTGGTTGTGGGCTTCTTCTGTGCTTGTATCCTTCGATTTTGAACTTGGATAAATCCTTCCTTTGGTTTCTTTTCATCTTCCCTCTTAGGGGGGGCATTGAGAGGGAAATCTCTAAAAAGGTGTCCATCTTCATGGCCATTTCAACATCTGAAAGGGATGTGTTCATAGTCTATGATTTGGACCCATTCCTCGTCTTGGTATTCTAATGTAACTGTGCCTGGCAGAGCTTTGGATATTTTCATATAGACACATATCCTTGCATAAGAGGTGTATTTTCTCTGTTTGGTAGCTTCAGAATATTTGACATATTTACCGAGGGTATTGCCTATGTCCAGTAAAATTTCCTCTAACCAAAACTCTTGGGGTAGGGAATAGATGCGAGTCCATATCGGTGCGTATGCAAAGTTTTCCTTTTCTGGGCAGAAGTGGTCTATCTAGAAGCGTAGGTAGAGGCTGCTCGAGTTGTAGAAATATGGCCCCCCCTTAAAAGATCTCGTCCTTGTCCTCCAGGTTGTAGAATATTATTGTAAAGAAACCTTTGGAGCTCAGCTAGAGCTCATAGTATCCCTTGGGGTTCCACCACGCCTTGAGACAGTGAGCTAGGTCCTTTTTTGAGGGCCAGAGACCTAAGTAATTTTCCTATGAGGGAATGGTCTCACATGAACTGCGTGTGCTCCCCTATCTTGGTGGTTTTGATGACATACCTGGGTGCAATCAAGGCTTGGGGGATACATTTGTTGGGTATCCAGGCCCGAGCTTCTTTTGGATGTGAGGACTCAACATCCATGTTCGATTCTTTTCTTATATCCATCTCTTCCTGCATATACTGGTCCCTTAAGTGAAATGGCGAATGAAAGGATGGTCGGTGCACTCGTGGGTTCTCCGGATCATTGGCAACGACGTTACGGTAGGAGGGGGATTTCTCCCTCCTTCTGTTCGCATTCTTTTGAGGCGGTCAGAGCTGCAGGGCTAAGTCAATCAGCGCATACCAAGGGAGCCAAAGAAGGTCTGGGCAAGTGGGAATCGGGAGTATTGTCAAAAGATGACGAGTACCAAACAAAAAATGAAAATAAACTAAAAAAAATATAAACATCCATTTCAAACTTCAAGATCAAGAATACCTCGTGTAAATAAACATAAACAACCCTTCAAGGCTAACTCGAGATTTATATATACATAATTTTTCCTGTTGTGATAATAGTTGAAGCCAAAGTTTTTTCATACTATTGAGTATTGTAAAAATATAACGAGTACCAAACTAAAAATGTTAATGAAATCAAAAAGCTAAACATCCATTTCAAATTTCAAAGATAAAAAATATCCTTTTACAATATTTCATACTTAGGTCATTTATTACAATGCCCCCGCAAGGATGGAAATGTGGAAAAAGGTGGTCTTTTGAAAGACCTGTTGAACTCTGAACTCTAAAAAATGAGCATCTGACTACTCAATATTTGGAAGCTCATTTGAAAATACATCTAGTGCAACTTAGTGGATAACAGGAACCATGGAACTCATCCAAAAGGTAGACAATGACTGGGATGGGGAATTCTTCTTTGATTACCAATTCGTTAGGAGTATGAATAAGTGTGTCCACGTGCTCTATTTTCATTCTTTGTTCAATACCATAACTATAAAGGTTGAGTAAAAAATATTAATAGGATGTATCACATAAAACTCCAGCAATTCCTAAATGATGCACATTAGGCAATTAAATGCAAGGAATCAGTGAGATACCATGATAATGTTCACCATGCAAAGGAGGTAATGTATGGCCCATGGGTTGTTTCACAACCTATTGATTCTTATGCAAAACCAACTATAAATCAAGGTGAATTTATTGTCAGGAGCTATCCATCAATTGGGTGGTAATGAATTGGGCAATAATGGAGGAATGACATTTCTTCAAGAGATTTTCCATATGGTGAGAGATAATAATTTTAGGGGTGATATACAAAATACATTTGAGGGTGTTTTTACAAACCTCCTTATTGAATTTCATGTATAACTGCTTGAAATCTATTATAAATAGACCCAATGTTCATAGCCATTCTACTCCTAGAACTACATGATGACATCTCATGTTAATAGTGAACATGATTGATTTGAGAAAATAGTATCCCATTTGGATTTTTACATTCTCACACTTACCACCATATTCCATCATACATAGATTGACTATCATGATTTACAAATTATGGAAAACATAGACATAACAATGGGTTTCTTTGGCAACTTGATGATGAATAAATTGTGGGTCATGCATCTATTCATTAAGACATTTATATTTGTGTTTTTTGATATAGCCAACCAACTTCATGGTATAGGGAGCTTAAATTCATGATAAATTATGGATGAAAATTTTGATTTGCTCACAAGGAAACTTGATATTTATTTATTCAGATTCAGAAGTGCAGTCTCTACTAGATCTAGATCTAGCATGTCTTCCTCTAATATTTCCTTAGGTGAGTTGGGTTGGGACATATCAATGAGTTAAAGATGTTGATGTTCAGCTATTTTTGATGGGGTCAACTTATGGAACATCAAGGGTTTGGAAGTTGAGGGACTGGTTGTAGGTATAGAAGGGGGATGTGGATGGTTAACAAAAGTGATCCATTTGGTTTGTGAAACTGCCATCATTTTTTCTTCTCTAGATTTATAAGAGGTATCCAACCATGTACTAACATGAGCCATTAGGACTTGTACTTTAATATCATCCTTTGGAACATTGATAAAATGCTCTTGGAAAAAAGGAATTAGTCATGTCTCTATTTGGATTACCAATTGCTTGAAGGTCATGATAAAGTATTTGAATATATTGTTTGGTGCAACTTGGTCAACCACCCCCAAAATTTAGTATGCATATCAAAGTGAGCATAGATGGCCTTCACAAAATTGGTTGTAGGCAATGTATCCCCCATAGGGGTTCTTATGTAATTACCAACTTTTAGCGCTAGAAGATGGTCTCTGACTACTGGGAGGGCATGCCTAACACATCTTAGTTATTGCAATGGTTTTGATTTTGTTGGTAGGTGGATCAAGTAGGTTGAAAGGATAAATATCTGGTAAAAATCTCTCAATTCAAATAATCAACAACATTTCACCTAGACAAGGGAATTTACTTTCAGATATAGACATTTGATGGACAGTGTGATAAGGAAGAATAAAGAACATAGATGAATACATAAATAAAAAATATGCTAAATTCATATATTCACCGGGAAGACTTTCAAACCCAAAATCATATTTTGGATCAGAATGAAATACTTGAATAAAAACTAACAATTACATTGAATTAACAACATAACACCTATTCCCCCGGATGGGGTGTTAGTGCGGGCCACATGGCGGGAGGAGGAGGAGAGGTCAGGCCAGCAAGGCAGGGGGCCATCTGTCGGGCTCGTGCTAAGTCCCGCCGCCTAAACCATGCATTTATTTTCTATTACATCACCCATTGCACCATTAGCGTTGGTGCGCTCGACTCCCATTACCGACTATACCATGGCTTCTCCATATGAAGGTGAATTCATTCCCCACTTGCGACCCAACTCTCTCATCCCTTAGCTACCCAGGCCTAGCTCACTCTGCTTTTTCATGGTGCTCACAACATTCAGACTTCTCCGGGCTCTCCACATCCATCTGAGGCATTCAGTTCAGTTTTGCCTTCCCTCCAAGCTCAGAATGTCGTGCCAAAGAGGGAGGCCAAGGAGAGGATCTCCATGGCATCCTCCTCGGCCCCGTGTTTCTGTTTCTCCCCCTGGTTCACCCTCAACGTACTCCTCGCAGCCTTTGCAACCCAAGTTGGAACCTCTCGCCTCCTCCACCCCACTTGCCTCTCGGTTCGAATGTCTGGTCATCATTGATAGCTCGCCAGGATCTCTCTTGTGATTTCCCGCAGCTCCACAGAATTCCCTAGCCAGCGAGCCCTCTTTTGCACCGGCAGCTTGCTCCTCCTGCCCACCCCTGGGGGCACCACCCTTTCTTTGAAATGCCAGGCACAGTACGCACTCATCTACTGACTTCATCCCTGACTCGCAACTGAAGGATAGTCTGGAAATCCTCTATGGGCTAGTCTTTGAGCTCCAGCAAGGATTGGAGGACCTCCATTTCTGACTTCAGCTTTTGGATGGGAAGACTTCAATTCTCCTTCAGATCCTTTCCACCTTCCAGGAAGATTTCCACTCCACTCCAGAAGCCGCGGCAGCAACAGAGATGCCCCATGCAGAGGCCGTCAACAGGAATGAATAGGTGCAACAGCCAGAAGGGGATGACGTGGTGCAAGCCACGCATGGGGACACAGAGGTTGCGACAGCTACAAGCATCCATGCGCACAGTCACCCTACCAGCTACCAACCTGGAAGGGGGAAACTTGGCCACTGACATGCAACTGGAAGGTAACGGGACGCCCATCGAAGAGGAACCTTGGGACGCAGCCTACCAAGCCACCTGGCCAGGTTATTTGCCAAGTGTTTGACCCCTCTGGGGATCTGATCTTTTTTCTAGTTTATTTTCATAGTTGTAACCTAATCAGATTAGTTCTGTTTATCTAAGACTATTAGACTGTAAATTGCTAGACTTACTCGGCTGGCTAAACTGGTTTCCCCTGTCTTGGGGCAGTTTGGTAACTACAGCACGGTTGTTTTCAAGATTCTGTAACTCTGGACTGGTTTTTGAAGGTGTTAGTAACAATTCTTGTCCTGGGCACAAGAGTATTCAGGTCTGCAAGTTGCGCGAGAAGTGCCCATGCGCAGCACACAAAAATCTCGTTTCATGCTTCCAAGCAAGTAAGCGGGCGAAATTATATTGTCGACGGTTCAGATTCATCCATAGGAGAAGATCGATGGTCGACGAGAAATTGCGGTTAGCAGAGTTGCACCAGGATAGTGCGATGGATAGCGCCTATATTGCATGCAGGGAAGAATAACAGCTGTCCATCCAAAGGACGCGTGGTGCGAGATCTAATCGTGATGGCATTTCGGCATTCAGGAGTTCGAAGGGTGAAGGTTCCATATCGTTCTACATCTTGAAAACTCGAACCTCTAAAGCCCCGAAAGTCAAGCCCGCAGCATCACGGAGCAGTCTCATCCGTCCATTCAAAAGGAACACGTGGTGCGCGATTAGGCCCCTCGCCTTTTCGCCCATCACGACTCTGACACACAAGGAGCAGCTCCTTCATATCCCCGAAACACGAAGTGCCAGGAGCGTCCAGGACCCAGGCCCACAATATTTCCGAGTGAGTTCACGACCGTCATATCTTAGAGGGGCTTGTGGCACCAAATTAAGCCATCTCAGCTTTTCTCTCATCGCGACTGTGATGAGCAAGGATCAGTCCCTTCCTATTTCATGAACGCTGAAAGCGTCTTTTAGAATAAACACATGGTCACAGCCCGTGGTCATTTGGAAAATAAAAAGAGTTGTACAAGAGGGGGCCAAAGGTGTCGAGTTCAGTCACAGAGGGGGTCATTGCGATCTCCAGGTGCCGATGGATCCGATCTCGATCCTATTTCTCGCTTGGAGTAAATGAAGGAGAGAGGGGGTGGTTAAAAACTCTCCTCACTCATTAAGTGTAAGGTATGGAGGATCTAGCAACTTGTCTACCCGAGAGGGTCCTGTGTACCGTTTTTTCCAAAGAAGCCATGCCAAAGTCCTTGACTAGCCAGAGAAGTCTGCACACACTAACTCGACACTTAATGGCTCAGCTACTCCCCTTGCAGGAGCCATGCGCAGTTAAGGTGGCGCCTGGCGAAGAATATCAGTATGAGTTTGACTGAAGGGACACTATGCCTTAAATGACTAAGCACACCTCTGTTAGGCGAATTTTTCCTGAGTATATAGACTTAGTCCTTGTATTTTGTAATTATCGATGGTTGAGCGAGGCTCCCGGTTGTAAAAATTTAATGAAGCACTGTTATTCTGGTTATGCATGGACTCTTGAGACTTCTTTCCTTATGAATGTCAGTTTCCTTCACGTCTTTGTTTACACTGTGTTAGAACAGCTCAGAATTGGAGGATCCAGTCGAGTTGTAACTGTTATAGGATGATGTAGGTTGGATCATTGTAACAGTTGCATTGTTTCTAATTGGTTTCTGTGTTTTTCTTAGCATTGAACGACTTGGAATTGGAGGATCCAGTCAAGTCCCCCTTTCATTTTCTCGAAGCCCTGAACCAAGAGGATCTTGCATTCAGAGTTTTTCCTTTACAAACTGCTGAAATGCCTGTTGAGGTAGTTTTCTCACTCTTCTTACCAAGTCTTCCACCTGCTCATCTTTTAATCAACTCACTGACTGAAGTTAGATCAAGACCTCCTGTGTTCCTTACATACCAGACTCAGTTCCCGAGTTAGAGCGATATTTGCCCGAGTCTCTACCCATTTGATCACCCATTAAAACTATTGTGACATAAAACTGATGGGCGTTGGGCTCTGCTTCTGCAAGCAATCCAGGAGTGACTTCTGACGCTAACATTTCTGGCACCGTTGCCGGGGACGTAGGTGAAAATTTTCCCCGGGATTGAACGACATTAAGCCTCTGTTTCTGAAGGTGCATCAGGTATCAGAGCCCTTGAAGATTGCTACTGTGCACCTGGCGACTCCATTGTGATGACTCCACTATGGAGAACCTGCCGTGTTAATTGTGTCTTTCAGAGGCAGGCACACGCAGTCCCATCCATAGTTGCCTCTAGCTGCAGCTAAAGCTGATCCGAAGGTGGTTCTCAGAAAAGGAAAGGCCTCTGAAGGAGAAGCCTCCACCACCGAACCAGGTAATCCACCATATCCTTCTGTAGGAACTCCTTTTTCTCCTCCTCAGTTTCTTGACAGACCTGTTTCTGAAGTTTCCCATTTCCTAAATTTTGGGAGTGTTCCTGCTGAGTTTTCCTCTCCTGGTCTCAGATCGGAAGGACAAATCCTTGTCACTCCCCTCTCCCCTGAAACTGTACCTTGGCGTAGACCCGGGACCATAGAAGATTTCCCCACTCCTCCTCTTGTTACTGTTTTTGTTTCTGCACAAAGAAGAGCGTCCACTGACTTAAGCCCATTAGCCTCCTCCCTAAATCCCCTATTGTTTTCCATTCCACTCAGATTCTCATTCCTAATATCCCCCCTTCGCACTCCTTCTCCTCCAAGTTCTCCTCCACCTAATATTCCTATGGCTGGTGCTAATCCCCCTCTAAATAGAATGGATGCCATAGTTGCTGCCCGATATGCCCCCTTAATCCTACCCCATCCTATGAATCTTCTCCCTGCTGGAGATTACTTGAAGTATATGCCCAAGTTCACTGGGGAAGGAGATATAACTGCGGAAGAGAACTTGGCTGCTTTCTACAGTTATGCAGACAACCTGAACATTGAAAACGAAGATGTCTAGATGAGAGTTTTTGTCCAGAGTCTGGATGGCGAGGTGAGGAAGTGGTTTAGAGAATTGACCCCCAGATCTATTGCTGGATTTGAAGCTCTGGATAGTGCTTTCCTGAGGCAGTGGGGAGATAGGAAGGATTTCATGTATTACATGACCGATTTCGGTTCTTTGAAGAATATGGAAGGAGAGTCTGTCTCTGACTTCTCCAAAAGATTCAATAAGATGTATAATAAAATTCCTGCTGAAATAAAACCCTTAGAAGCATCGGCCAAGATTTCTTATGCTAGTGTGTTTGGCCCCGATTTCTGTCTTTTATTGAGAGAAAGAAGAGCCACCTCCTTAGCTCAAATGCAAGATGCGGCCATAGAGGTGGAATCTAATGTATTAGCAGCTGATAGACTGAGGAACAAGGTTGACGCAGACAGGAGAAAGGGAAGATCTGAAGCTTCAACTTCTGGCCCATCGGTGCCCCACCCTCAAGTGGATGAACTGACCAAAATGGTGAAGTCTCTGTCTGTAGATATGAAGAGAATGAAGGTGGAGGGGAGGAAAGTATACAAGGGCCCTCAAATTTCCAAAAACAAAGGAGGTTTCAGGAGGCCAAACAATATTGCTCCCCCGACTATGCAAAGAGACAGGGGAAGAGACAGAGAAGACTAGAAAATTCAGGCCCCTTTTCAAAATAATTTTGTGGCCGAGGAGGAAGAGGGGGGAACATATGAGATTGATCCTGAAATCCATTGCTTCAGAGACACCCCTCCTTTTCCTCATACCACTCAATCATCATACGAGGAGTCTCTCATGGATAGTCAGCTAAATGAATTGAGCAAGGGAGAAAAAGCTAGTGGCAGCCAAGGCAAGTATGACCTGAGGTCCAAGAAAAATACAGCGGCACCTGATGTTCCTGAGTAGTTCACTAGAACAGAGAATCCTACTAATGAAGTAGCAGACAGTCACAGAGGTAAGAAGACCCGACCCCTCTCTCCCATAGTCCAGAGTCATGTTCCTGAAATAAGAGAGATCTCAAACTTACATCTTCTTTTAATTTCGAGCATGAAATTCAAAAGATTAGAATCCCTGTGCCCTTGACCGAATTAATTAAGCATGAAGGATTCAAGAAACGCTTCTCTGAGCTTCTATAGTCTGAGGTCTCATGCCTTCCCACAGACTCCATCAATTTGCAAGATGAAAAGCCTGTAGTTATTCTAGGTCCTATGGTAGAAGACAGGAATGACTCATCCCCTCCCTTCTACACTTCCTTGAACATACATGACAAGGTACTGCACAACTGCTTGATGGATTCGGGGGCTTCTCACAACCTCATGCCCAAAACCATCATGGAAGAGTTAGGGCTAGAAGTCACCCGAGCCTATCATGACCTCTATTCCTTTGACTCCAGGAAAGTTCAATGTCTGGGAGTTATCAAAGACATGGTCAAGACCTTGTTTCAATTGCCCATGAAGAGTGTGGTCATGGATGTTGTAGTTGTTGATTTCCCCCCCAAGTTCGGTATGTTGTTGTCAATATCTTGGATAAAAAGACCGGGGGGAACTTTACAGATGGACCTCACATATGCTACTATCCCAGTGTTTGGAGGAGAACATAGGAGGCTATACAGGGAAGCCCAACTGGCCTATATAATCAGTGATGAAACCAACCCTACCAACCATCCCATTTTTGCCTTGGACACTGATTTAGGTTCTAGTGTACTACAACTCACTAATGCTCCCAAGACTCCTATGAAACTCAGAAAGCTACCCACCACTTCCTATAAATTTCCTCCCTCCATCACCCCCATCTGAAAAATGTTTTTTGATGGAGCCTGTTCCAGGGAAGGCATTGGTGCTGGGGTGTTTTTTGTGTCACCTACTCAGGAAAACATATCTCTGTCATACAAACTAGAGTTTGAAGCTACCAACAATGTGGTAGAGTATGAAGCTCTTGTCCTAGGATTAAGAGCTGCAAAGGAAATGGGAATTCGGGAGGTAGCAGTGTTCAGAGATGTAGAGTTGGTGGTCCAGCAGATCAGAAACGCTTCTCAGGCTAAGCATCCTCGGCTCAAAATATACATAAATGAGGTATGGGACTTAATTGACAGTTTCTTCTCAACATTCAACATTTATTTTGTCCCAAGAGAGAAGAACACAGTGGCAGATTCCTTGGCTACATCAGCAAGCAATTTCAAAGTGCCCTTGCCACCCAAATTCAGATACGATGTAGAAGTAAAATACAGGCCCTCCATACCTGACAACGTCAAACATTGGAAGGTATTCGAGGATGATATTGAGATCAAGAAATTCTTGGATACTGTCGAATAATTTTTGGAGATGCATATCGACCAAGATTCTGTCTCTGAAGAAGAGCTTGATGGGGGTAAGTTTCTGAGTAAAATTGCAGAGCGAAACATTGTGCAACTCCCCAACAACCATATTCCAAGGGGACTGGTTCCTTTGGAAAGGATTTTTGATAGAAATGATGTGTCATTAAAAGGGGAAAGCTCGGAGGATGACGCTGATACTATTTAGTGCAACATTGGCACTGAGAGTGAACCCAGGTTTGTCAAATTGTCAAGAAGTCTGACAAAGAAGCAGAGGTCTGAATATGCTGGAATTTTGAGGGAATTTGATGATGTTTTTGCCTGGACCTATGAAGATCTCAAAGCATATAATACTTCTGTCATTGAGCATAAAATCCTATTGAAAAGGGAGGCAAATCCATTTAGGCAGAAGCTAAGACAGATCAATCCTATGCTGCTACCTATCATGGAGAGGGAAGTGAAGAAGCTGCTACAAGCCCAGATCATCGTACCAATGAGATACTCAGAGTGGGTGGCCAACTTGGTCCCAGTGAGGAAGAAGAATGGAGAAATCAGACTCTGTGTAGACTTCAGAAACCCGAACAGGAGCTCACGGAAGGATACCTACCCCTTACCAAAGATGGAACATATATTGCAGAGGGTAACAAGAGCATGTAGGACATCCATGATCGATGGCTTCTCTGGCTACAACCAAATCTCTATTCTACCTGAGGACAAGGAAAATACGACATTTACCACTCCATGGGGTACATTCATGTATGCCAAAATGCCTTTTGGATTGATGAATGCAGGGGAAACGTTTCAACGTGCCATGGATATAACTTTCATTGGGGAAAAGGATAAATTTGTGGTCGTCTATCTAGATGACATAATAGTATTTTCAAAATCTGATAAAGAACACTATTGTCATCTCAGAAAGGTTTTCCTGAAATGCAGGAGCTTTGACATTTCATTAAACCCCAAGAAATATTTGTTCGCCATGCAGCAGGGAAAGTTACTAGGCCACATAGTATCAGCGGAAGGAGTCAGGATCGATCCTAGCAGAGTTGAGGCAATACGAGCTTTATCAATCCCGAGATCCAGGAAGGAAGTCCAATATTTCCTTGGCAAGATTAATTTTCTGAGGAGGTTTGTTCCTAACTTTGTTGAGGAGGTAAAACTTATAATAGCCATGTTAAGGAAGGGAAATGAAGTAAGGTGGACTTTTGAATCACGTAAGTCCTTTGAGAAAATAAAGAAGGCCTTGATTGAAGCCCCTGTGCTTATCAATCCCTATTACTCAAATGATTTCCTTATTTTCTCCTTTGCCTCACCTGACACGGTGGCTGTTGTTTTATTACAAACAAATGAGGTTGGGCTAGAGCAGCCTATTGCTTATTTCAGTCAAGCATTGAGGGATGTCAAAGTTAGGTATGACACTATGGAGAAGCAGGCCTATTCCCTGGTAAAGGCTCTCAAGGCCTTTAGAATCTATGTCCTGCAGTCAAAAATCATTGCCTATGTCCCCTCAACTGCTATTAAAGACATTCTTATTCAGCCTGACATAGACGGGAGGAGGAGCAAGTGGATAGCCAAGATTATGGAATTTGACCTAGAAATAAAACCTACCAAATTGATCAAAGTTCAAGGATCGGCTGTCTAGAATAGACCCTCAAAGGGATCCGATCCTACTAAGTTCCATCTTTCGCGGTTGTAAATATTGTTTTTCTTTCCGTCTTTAAGTTTTGAATAAATGACTCCATAGCCAAACAACAAGGCACTGGAACTGCAAAATGAGTCCTTAGAGCATCACAGGGATGACTCTATCCCCCATGGAGCCTAATGTTAGTAAAAATTCTTGTCCTGGGCACAAGAGTATTCAGGTCTGCAAGTTGCGCGAGAAGCGCCCAAGCGCAACACGCAAAAATCTTGTTTCATGCTTCCAAGCAAGTAAGCGGGAAAAATTATATTGTCGACGGTTCAGATTCATCCATAGGAGAAGATCGATGGTCGATGGGAAATCACAGTTAGCAGAGTTGCGCCGAGATTAGCGCAATGGATAGTGCCTATATTGCATGTAGGAAAGAATAGCAGTCGTCCATCCAAAGGACGCATGGTGCGAGATCTAATCAGGACGACATTTTGGCATTCGAGAGTTCGAAGGGTGAAGGTTCCATATCGTTCTACATCTCGAAAGCCCGAACCTCGAAAGCGTCGAAAGTCGGGCCCACAACATCATGGAGCAGTCTCAGCCATCCATTCAAAAGGAACACGTGGTGCGCGATTAGGCCCCTCGCCTTTTCGCCCATCGTGACTCCGACGCATAAGGAGAAGCTCCTTCATATCTCCGAAATGCGAAGTGCCAGGAGTGTCCAGGACCTAGGCCCACAATATCGTCGAGTGAGTTCAGGACCGTCAGATCTGAGAGGGACTCATGGCGCCAAATTAAGCCATCTCAGCATTTCGCTCATCACGACTGTGATGAGAAGGGATCAACCCCTTCCTATTTCATGAACACCGAAAGTGTCTTTTAGAATAGATGCATGGTCACAGCCCGTGGTCACTTGGAAAATAAAAAGAGCTTTACAAGAGGGGGCTAAAGGCATCGAGTTCAGTCACAGAGGGGGTCATCGTGATCTCCAGGTGTTGACAGATCCGATCTCGATCTTGTTTCTTGCTTGTTGTAAATGAAGGAGAGAGGGGGTGGTTGAAACCTCTCCTCACTCATTAAGTGTAAGGTATGGAGGATCTGGCAAGCTGTCTGCCCGAGAGGGTCCTGTGTACCGTTTTTTCCAAAGAAGCCATACCAAAGTCCTCGACTAGCCAGAGAAGTCTGCACACGCTAACTCGACACTTAATGGCTCAGCTACTCCCCTTGCAGGAGCCATGCGCAATTAAGGTGGCGCCTGGTGAAGAATATCAGTACGAGTTTGACTGAAGGGACACTATGCCTTAAATGACTGAGCACGCCTCTGTTAGGCGAATTTTTCCTGAGTATATAGACTCTGTCCTTGTATTTTGTAATTATCGATGGTTGAGCGAGGCTCCCGGTTGTAAAACTTTAATGAACCACTGTTATTTTGGTTATGCATGGACTCTTGAGACTTCTTTCCTTATGAATGTCAGTTTCCTTCACGTCTTTGTTTACACTGTGTTAGAACAACTCGGAATTGGAGGATCCAGTCGAGTTGTAACTGTTATAGGATGATGTAGGTTGGATCACTGTAACAGTTAGATTGTTTCTAATCGGTTCCTGTGTTTTTCTTAGCGCTGAACAACTTGGAGTTGGAGGATCCAGTCAAGTCCCCCTTTCAGTTTCTCGAAGCCCTGAACCAAGAGGATCTTGCATTCATAGTTTTTCCTCTACAAACTGTTAAAAGGCCTGTTGCCTGAGGTAGTTTGCTCACTCTTCTTACCAAGTCTTCCACCTGCTCATATTTTAATCAACTCACTGACTGAAGTTAGATCAAGACCTCCTTTGTTCCTTACATACCAGGCTCAGTTCCCGAGTTAGAGAGATATCTTCCTGAGTCTCTACCCATTTGATCACCCATTAAAACTATTGTGACATAAAACTGATGGGCGTTGGGCTCTACTTCTGCAAGCAATCCAAGAGTGACTTCTGACGCTAACAGAAGGCCCTTTATATATAAAATCTCTTACTTATAAAAAAAAACAAAAAAAACAACAACATAATACCTATTACAATTAGATCTGAACTGATATGGAAATTAATACATTGCAGAAATCATCTTTGTATTTCAAGTAAGTAGAAAAAAGACAGTTATAATTGATACACATATATTCCTATAAAAATGTCTGAATCCTTGAGATGACGTGTTTCAAGATACAAAACTCCTCAATAACAATTATCATATCTCACTCATATTCTACTCAAATCATACCTTTCTTCCAATAGGAAGATTCCACCAATAACCATTCTCAACTTTCACCATTATTGCTTAAATAAAATTTACAAAATATAATTCCAGATAACAAATTCAATCTGAGATCCTAAACAAAGGGATCTCATCCTAATTATGAAGTAATTTTTTATTTTTTTTGTTAATTTGTGCGGGACCTGTTGGCTACGCGATTAACCTGTGGCTTGAGAAACCGTGACTCAGGGGCATCTAAGCCATCAAAATCACCCAGGGATCGCACCCGGCCTGAGCCACACCAACCCTTAACATGGTTGGATTTTTTGTCCCCGCAGGTTTCGAACCGGTGACTTTAACAACACGTAGTGGCTTAACAACACACTCCGTCACCGACTGTCCTACACCTCAGGGACAATTATGAAGTAAAAAATTGAGATCAAATCTTCAAGTCAATTTGATGAAGGTGGCACTTTTTTTGAATGGGCATTTTTTATAAAACTGAATTCTGAAAAATATGGAAAAATTAGCAAAATATGGAAAAATCACTCTTAAAGTGCCACCTGTATCTCCCAATTGGTTAATTATTTTGATAAATGGACCATTCGACACCTAATTTGGCCCGTTCTGGAGCTAACCCATGTTTTATTTTTTTGAGATTCAATCCCATTCGCTTGGAAATCATGCTGTAAGATGAACACAAAAACAATCACCTACGTAAATTTATGCATTTTTTAATCAAATATTGACCAAATCGTTCTCTTGACCTCCTTGATATATTTGGATATTTGATGATTTGAACAAGTTTAAATGATGATTAGGATAGCCAATGAAGTCATTCCACCCATTTAATATCATGGAATTCCACAAAACCGCACACAATGTGCAAATTTGTATTTAACAATTTCCAAAAGAGGGGTGTTGCTAGAAGCACAACTTTCTTGTAGTGCACATTATCTCACACGCATAACTCATAATTTAAACCAAGATTCCAAATTTTATTTTTTTTCCCAATGACAAAAAATAGTGCTAACAATGGCTCCAACTATGGATGGTGTCCTGCCTATGAGACACCAAGTGATCGGGATTGTTTTCACAATGAAATGAAAGCAGAGATATTATAATGAAATAGTCATGAAAATTTCCAAAAATAGAGAAATACAACAATACTTGATTTCTATTAATGGAAGAATTGTAAAGAGACTATAAAAATACAGAGTGCAAGACTCGCTCGAATGGTGGTAGCTTTATCTCCAAGAATAGATGTGACTGTTATGCTCATTCACAAGAAGATGATTAGAATGAGGCTCTAAGGCCTTTTTATGATAAACATGAATGCCAAAACCCTAGACATCCAAAAACCTAACACGAGGAGATGAAACGCCAAAAGTCATGTGGGCCCCGTTTGGATAATTTATTAGATTAACTTCGCGGGGTCGTAACTTTTTCATATGATCTTCATTTTAGGCACGTGATAGCCCATTGGAAATGTCTTTTCAAGAATTATGCATTACGTAGTCAAAATCTGACTTCGTCTACAGTTTGACTTTGGTGAGCCAACAAAACACTATTTAGGGCCCCAAAATGGTCCTGGAAGTACAACAAGATGTGCTGACATGAAAACATACAAAATAATTCAGTTGGATTAGGTGGGAGGCCACTAGTATCCACCTAGAATATGTGTATGGCTTCAAACAACCCCAGAAGTGTAGAACCCACAATTATAAATAACTACAGAAGAACGTGTTGCACTAAAAACTGAAAAGATGAGCCAGTTGGAACAGGTGGGTAGCCACCAATATCCACCTGCATCAATCTGCCCCCCTTAGGAAGAAATGGTCTCCATTGCGTTAAGTGCCTAGGGAAGAGGGGAAATCACTTTCTAAATCTGAATCTTGGTGAGTTGTGTGTCTTATTGGAGAAGTTCTTCTTCTTGGCTTGTGGAAGACTGTCGCAAACCTGTTGCTTGAGGGGTTGAATATGTTGCACCAACCTGTTGTCTCTGGTTTGGAAGGTGCATTGTGTAGGCACCATTGTAGGTGAAGAAATGATATATTTTGTCTCTCTGACAATCTAGTCTTACTGGATAGAAGGTGTTGAGGCTGCAGTGGTTGTAGTGGTATTTTGTGCATCCTTTGAATAGAGTGTGAAGAGGATGAATTTTGTAGTATGAGATATTACCTTGCGGTGATGTTTTGGTGGAGTAGTAGTTAGAATTACCTCTGGTATCCTATAGAGATGACTTACCAAAGTAACAATGGAACTACAAGGTCTAGACTCATAGACAATATGACGCTTCCACATATATGGTTGGCCCAAAACCACATCACAAAGATCAAGAGGGGAAATATCACACACTACCTCATTCTTGAAGGGATGGATGCCATAGGATAGGAGACACTATTGGCTGATGCGAAGATCTTGTCCCTGGTGAATCCACCCGATGTTGTATGGTTGCGGGTGTGGTGTTGTCGACAACCCCAAATGTTTGAAGATATTAGCTAAGATGAGGTTCTTCTAGTTGTTGGTATAAACAATGAAATGCAATGGGGTCCCCTTCACCCACATCTGTGAATGGAAAAGGCTCTCTCCCTCTTTAGGATTTACTAGTTCTTTTAACTAAATTGTTGTGGTCGTGACAATAGCAGTGGGGTCTGTTATTACCAGAAGTCACCTCTAGATTGCGGAAGGGGTAAGACTGATACCCATCAGTTTGTATGTTACAATGAATAATTTAAAGGGGGTTGAATGGGCACAGATTCAGGATAATATCACTTAAACTCATAAATCTGGGCCAGCATGCACACGCAAACGAGGTCTTGATTCGAATTTAGTTAGTAAGTTGTAGTAAGGGTGAGAAGGAGGAATAAATTGAGGAGAAAATGAAAAGGTCTTCTTTGGACAATAGGTCTTCCAACAGCCTAGAGAGGAAAAACTCAGAAAACAAGATCCTCTTGGATTCGGAGTTCAGGAGACTAAAAATGCTATAACCCTGTTATAATCCAAAATTCATTACCACACAGTCATAAACATCCATGTGAATCATTCAATCATGAAAATTCAGTATCATACGTAATAAAGCATGGAAACAGGAAGCTAACTTTCATCAAACAAAAAATCTCAGATCGAATTAGTTAACCAGATAACCATAGTGCTTTATAAAAAATTTACAATCCAGGAGCCAATCTCAACCATTGACCTCTAATAAAACTCAAAACTACATACATATACTAAAAAAATCACCCAGCAGAGGCGTGCTCGAGCTTCTCGTCCAATGCCATACATTTGTGTCTTCTCATTCAGACTATGCATGCAGACTCCTCTGCGGATGCCTTCCCCTGTCAGGCGCAAGCTCTTCTCTTCCATTTATTTTTGGCTTTCCATTTATGTAGTGAGACAAGGTTTCAACCACCTCCCTCACTTCCATTAACTACTTTCATCGAGACCAGGACTGGGCATGGATCAACTCTGCACCTAGAAAATGTGGAGGCCTCACCCTACTCTTTTTCCATCTGGATCTTTGCTGGATGAAAAATTTTAAAAACTCAGATCAGTGCATGCCTTAGCGCAACATGACAAACCATCAAATTAGACCCCCGACTTAGGCTAAACTCCATTTGTGGGTTTTCAAGCCCCCTTTTCAATCATTTTGATCAAGGTTCCACTTCCTTAGGGAAAACAAGCCCCCTAACAATAATATGTGTTAACATTAGGCTCCATGGGGGATAGAGTTATCCCTGCGAGGCTCTAAGATCTTCAGTAGTTCTAGTTTCCTTCTACATTGGGCTATGGAGTCTATCTCAAAACATCCTGCTGAGGAAATACATGCCAACAAGTAGACTATTCTAAAAACGAAAGCAAAACACATGGGATCCAAAGGGAGCTTATTTATGTACAAACCCAAGCTAACTATTTTTTACAAAGTGTTAGGTGAAAGAAAACTTCCACCATAGCCATTCAAGTGGATTCCTAACTTGAAACTCACTTACTCTGTCAGTGATTGATAATAGATAATGCAATCGTGACAGCAGAACGATTGCATATTTTAGCCTCCCTCCTAGTGCTGAAATCAAGATAAAGTTGGGCGGCTCCAAAATATGAAGGAAATTCAACTCCATGCAATCCCTTACCGACTCATAGAATGAGTGAAAAAATCCATGAAGTTGACAACATAAGGCCTTCTCTGCTTTACAGTTACTCACTCCTGGCTAGATGTCTCTGGTAAGCATAGGTGAGTGAAAGGCTGATGCAGGCCGATGGATCCCAGGTGATGGCTGCTGAATTTTAGGCTCTGGGTAGGATATAAATGGCTCGTTTGGCTCTTACCCTCCTTCTTCATGTCTCTCCTAAGGATCAGAGTCATAATTATCATAAACATGACCCATGGGAAAGCTTTGATCTTGTTCTTCTACAGGCCCAGAATGGGTGATTTCCATACAATGTTTTTCCTCAATGTATAAAGGAAACAAATCTATTGCATGGTATTAGAAATCCTTCATATCCAACTCATAATTTGATTCATATATGTCATACACAGGCTGGCTGCTCCCCAAGTCATCAAAATTTGATGCAGGGATCTTTTGCTCTTCATCTGAATATACAATTATTTATTCATTTAAATCCGAGACAGTGGGTGCATCAGGGGAAAAATATGCTACCTCTATGGCTATGCAATACTCAACTTCACCATCATGAGGAAGGCGGGCAAAAACATCTTCTCCTGCGACCAGAAACCTCTCTGTGTCCCCTTCAAACGAGTAGCAAGCACATTCTGCCTTCAGTTTTTCTAATTCTGCAGAAAGTGCTTTTACCTACTCCACCAATTCACCCAAAGCATCTCCTTCATCTTCAAAACCTTCATCCTCACAGCTTTGATCAGACACAACCATATATTGAATACAATCTTTATATTCCTCACAACATCTATGACAGATTAACTCAAAGGAATAATTTTTTTGACAATGCCTATTGAAAGTTGCATGAAATTCTCCCAGGGAGGAGATGCTAGCAGTGGGTAAAGAGCAATACCATTAATGAGCATCTCTTGCTAATGAGAACATGAACATATTAAACAATACATCCTCATGATGTATCTCCCACTGATGCATGAGTTCATGAAACTCATGAAGATGTTGAGCAGGGTTGTCCTCTTTACGCTCTTTAAATATGGGAAAATAATCAACCCACTCGTCTAGAGTAGGAACAACATTAGGAAAACCAGGAACAACAGAAAAATTGAAGGGAGAAAACCTTCGAGCCAAGATTTTGTCCATTTCGAACCAATGGAGTTGCCAATCGATTCTTTAATCATGGAGTCTCCAGGTTAATGATATGTAGAATGAGTGTGTCTGGTCTTTGTTCACCATCAAAGACTAGATCTGATCGTTGTGTTCTCTCAGGGAACTTCAGGTGTAGCCATAAGCATATGCACTGAAACAGTGGAGTCACCAGGTGCAAGTGCAATCTTCAATGGTTATGATATCTGATGCACCCTCAGAATCAAAAGCTCATTGTCGTTCTACCCAGGGAAATGTCTTCAATTCGTTCCCCAGCAACGACGCCAGAAATGTTAGCACCAAAAGTCACCTCTGGATTGCGGCAGAGGTAAGCCCAGTACCCATCAATTTTTATGTCACAATGAATAATTTAAAGGGGGGCGAATGGGCACAGACTCAGGATAATATCGCTTAAACTCATAAAGTTGGACCACCATGCACATGCAAATGAGGTCTTGATTCGACTTTAGTTAGTAAGTTGTAGTAAGGGTGAGATGGAGGAATAAATTGAGGAGAAAATGAAAAGGTCTTCTTTGGACAATAGACCTTCCAAGAACCTAGAGAGGAAAAACTTAGAAAACAATATCCTCTTGGATTCAGAGTTCAGGAGACTGAAAATGCTATAATCGTGTTATAATCCAACATTCATTACCATAGAGTCATAAAAATCCATGTGAATCATTCAATCAAGAACATTGAGTATCAGATGCAATAAAGCATGGAAACAGGAAGCTAACTTTCATCAAACAAGAAATCTCATATCGAATTACATAACCAGATAAACGGAGTGCTTTATAAAAAATTTACAATCCAGGAGCTCATCTCAACCATTGACCTCTAATAAAACTCAAAACTACATAGATATACTCAAAAAATATCCCAACAGAGGCGTGCTCGAGCTTCTCATCCAATGCCATACATTTATGTCTTCTCGGTCAGACTGCGCATGCCTTCCTTTGTCAGGTGCAAGCTCTGCTCTACCAGTCCTTTATGGCTTTCCATTTATGCAGTGAGACAAGGTTTCAACCACATTCCTCACTTCCATTAACTACTTTCATTGGGACCAGGACTGGGCATGGATCAACTCTGCACCTAGAAAACGTGGCGGCCTCACCCTACTCTTTTTCCATCTGGATCTTTGCTGGATGAAAATTATAAAAAACACATATCAACGCACGCCTTAACGCAATGTGCCAAACCATCAAATCAGACCCCCAACTTAGGATAAATGCCATTTGTGGGTTTTCAAGCCCTCTTTTCTCGCATTTTGACCAAGGTGCCACTTCCTTAGGGAAAACAGCTCGGTGTTAACAAGGTCTACGTCGATGATCTTTCTATTTTCAATATTTTATGGATCAGATTCTAAATCAGGTTTCCAATCCGTGTCTTTGACCTCAACCACGAATAACTGTTTCGAGTGACATTCATCAATTTTGTGCCAAGGGATTTTGTGGAAGTCACACTGCTTCGCAATATAATTCTTTGTCTTTACTTACCCTTGTTAGGACCACACAATGTACCTTTTTTCTCACACTTTTTTCCACCATTACACCCTTGTTTCACTCACATTTAAACTCACATTATCACTTTACCCTATCTTTCCAAAGGTATACAACGTCTCTTCTCTTTACTATATGTTTAATCTGTTTTGCATATAATTTTACATTACTCTCGTACTTAACCTTTGATCAGAAATGTATAAGTGCTGAAACAGTTCAAACTACAGATTAGCATTGAGGCCTGTTGCTGAAATAGTCTGTGGACCATGATGCTGAAACAACAACTCACATAGAAGAAGTTGTTACACTCTCCATGGTTTATGATGCTGAAACAACAACTGCTACACTCTCCGTGGTCTATGATGCTGAAACAACAACTGCTACACTCTCTGTGGTCTATGATGTTGAAACAACAACTGTTGCACTCTCTGTAGTCAACGATGCTGAAACAACAACTCACACAGAAGAAGCTGTTACACAGTTCATGTTCAACGATGCTGAAACAACAACTCATACAGAAGAAGCTGTTACACAGCCTGCGGTCTACGATGCTGAAACAACAACACAAAACTGTTACATTGACCACGACAGCCGCACCTTGAGCTAAGCATTAACCATCACTACTGCCTGAGACCAAGTTGTTGAAACAGTCAGAACGCAAATCCCGTGGTTGAAACAGCCCGCGATTTGCGATGCTGAAACAACATACAACAGTAGTAACAATAAGACAAATAAATAAGTTGTTACTCCAGCCGCAACAACAACACCTCACTCAGCATTTGTAATAGCATTCTGTTGCGGGAGACTAGGATATCCTATTCCAGTTTAGAAAGTCGATCTGACTAAGAACAGGACTCCGATGTACACCTGTAAATTGTTGATCAATTTGTATCAAAGGGATTCTCCTCTTTAAATAAGAGGAAATCACCATTAGAGAGGATCTTCTATTTTTTTAGCTAAGAAAGGATTCACAGAGAAGGACGTGTTTTACTTCAGATTGTAATATGATACAGTTGACAGATGAATAAAAGACTGTTTTGAGCATTTCTCTCTAGTTCCTTCGTTTCAAGGGAATCTTGTGAGAAGGGAGGGCCCACCTTCTTCACAAGATTCACCCATTATCTTTATAGTGTGTTAGTATTATTTCTGTTTATGCCTTGATTAAATTTTGTTTTGCTGAAACACTACTTTATTGAACTCTGTTTTGCTGAAACACTATTTTACTGAACTTTGTCTTGCTGAAACTCTGCTTTATTGAATGTTACATTGTTTTCGTATGATTCATGCTTGAATAACTGTTAATCATTCCAGTTAGCAATCATGTTTGGTGAATTCATGAAAGCTTGATAATCAAGGACATGTGCTGAAGTTTCCTGCTTAGGGAATAGGGTCCTGTTCTCTGTTAGGGATAGTTAGCCTTCAGTACATGTCAATTATTTTACTTGATGATGAGTTTATGAAAGTATGCTAATCAAAAACAGGTGCTGAAGTTTCCTGCTTAGGGAATAGGGTCATGTTCTTTGTTAGAGATAGTTAGTGTCAATCATTTCAATCAGCAATGAGTTCATAAAAGTGTGGTGATCGAAAACAGGTGTTGAAGATTCCTGCTTTGGGAATAGGGTCATGTTCTCTGGTTATAAGAATAGTTGGTCTTTCCTTTTGTAGTGTCTTGAAGGATTTATTTTCCAGACTGTTATTTCTTTAATGTTATCTAGGATTCTTTAGACAATTATTTCTTTAAACATTGAACTTTGCAATAGGTAGATTGCTTTCCTATAATTCAAGTTAGAGCTTCAGTTTGTTCAAGGCAAAGTGTGATTAATATGTATTTACTACAACTCTAGGTTGCTTTTGAGATTGAACATATATAGTGCGTGGTTACCTTTGAAATAAACAGACTTCCCTAGGTTGACAATTTATGTAGCACTTGATTGTTTAGTTAAATAAGCAATTATAGTGACCAACATTTTGGTGCCGTTGTCGGGGAAGGTAATTATAGATTTCAAAAGCACTTATGATTTTTCAGATACAAAGATTGCATGAGAGGACGCGGAAACCCCAAAGACACTGACCCTACAGGTGGCAGGGGCAGAGGAAGAGGAGGAAGAAAGACTTATATTGACGAGATTATATCAAAGTCTGAATTTGCTGCTCAACGACCAAATACTCGGAGACCAAAATCCCAACCTTCATTTCAAGAAAAATTCGAAACGGGGAAAGAAGTTTGGATTTCTGAGACAGACAAGAAACTAGCAGGAAACATTGAGGACAGAGAAAACGCAGCAGGGGAGCAGACAGAAGAAAACATGGATGAGTACAATGAAGAATTGCATCATGAAGAACAAGCAGGTCCTGAAGGAGAGGTAAATGACGAAAACTCTTTCTCCACATTAGGATTTCCTATTGGTGATCTTCCTAGAGGGGTAGCCCCCATGAAGAACATTCCACTCTCAACACTACCTAATTTTCATGGTTTGTCTTCAAAGGATCCTGATGAATTCCTTTTTGAGTTTGATATATTATGCATAAGTTATGATTACATTTCCAATGCTCAAAAATTAAAATTATTTCCAGCAACATTGAAGGGAAATGCACTAAGATGGTTCATGAGTCTTGGAGGCCATGTAATCACAACATGGGACCAAATGAAACATAAATTCCTGAATAAATACCAAGACTATTTTTGAACAAGAGAAAAAAGGGAAGAAATATTTAAGATGATGCAGAAAGAGAATGAAAATCTGGAGGACTTTGTAGAAAGGCTACAGTATAATCTACAAAGATCCAGTCACCCCAATGTAAGTAAAGATATTCTTAAAACCATATTATTAAAAGGAGTAAGGGATGACTGTATAGATATGATGAATATGCTTGGAAAAGGGGACATATCTAAGGAATCATATGATGAAATTGTTAACCTATGAAAAAGATGTTCAAGAGGAGCTTCAAGAAATAGATCAAACAACAGGGACACCATATTTTCAAGAGTCCAAAAATCAGCCAGTGGGGGAGCAACAAGAGTCGAAATAGGTAATTTACTTGAAGGTTTTAAAACTGAAATGTTAAGCTCTTTTGCCTCACAGATTAACACCCTGCAGATTCAAAAGAAGCAAGCAGAAGCAGAAGCAGCCCTGTCCATCTTTTGTTCTAAATGCAGGGACAAGAACCCACAAAGGGAATGTCCATTGGACAAGAAGCCAATCTTCACCATCTGTGATAAATATCATGAAACTCAACAATGTCCATCTTTACCATGAATCAAGACAGCATTACAACCAACTAATGAAGAAGATGAAGCTGTGTACCTGTTGACACAGAGAAGACAATGGCAACTGCGGGGACAAGGTATGAATCCTAACATTCCATTTACATCTTCTAATCATTGGAATAACTATCTGTCTTTCAATCAAATGAGTTACCCTACCTATAATCAAATGCAATATCCAAACCAAATGAATTACCCACCCATGCAACAAACTAACCCACCCTTTGTTGATCCATCAATGTGGACTCCTTGGCCTCCACAACAACAACAACCATATCAGAACCAATGGAATCCAAATTGGAGAGGAAAACAACTCCCCTTCCCAAATCAATTACCCCAATCACAATTTCTACAACCACTCTCCTCACCATCAGGCACTCCACCAAACAATCAAATGACGAGACCCCAACTACCTGTACAACCTAACCCTAACCCCAATAATAAAGCTGTGCAGTGCATTGATATTCATAACCAGCCTACATTTTCTCTTCTTCCTGCGCAATGCAACAATATTCATTTACGATCTGGGAGAATAGTGGAACCTATCATAGCCAATGTTACCTCTTTTGATAAAGAGGAAACAAAAGAGCATGATGTACCTGAAGAGGTACAATCATCCTCTAACAATGCTGCTGAAACAACAAAACCACCATTTCCTGAGCGTTTAGCTTTGACTAAAATTCCTGAGCCACCTGCTTTCAATCTTCTTGGCGAATTACAAAATCTTTATGTCAAAATTCTTCTATTACAAGCACTCCGAGATGTACCAATTTATGCCAGGACTATGCAAGACATCTGTGTTAAGAAACCTGGTAGGAAAATTAAGGATCCCCTCACAGTCCATGTTATGGGTGACTTGTCTGCACTAATGTCAGGCAAATCCCCCCAGTTAAATATGGTGATCCCAGCCACCATACCGTCTCAGTTCAAATTGGAAAAATTATAATCCCTCGAGTCCTGGTAGACTTAGGTGCCGCTATCAACATTATGACTCTGGAAACCTCACAACTATTACAATTGCAAAATGAAACCAGAGACACCCCAACTATCCTAGAATTAGCTGACCGATCCACAATCAAACCGAAGGGAGTCATTGAAGATCTAATTATCTCAGTGGAATCCTGGAACTATCCAGCTGACTTTGTGGTATTACAACCCAAAACAAAGTTGGGGGGCCACCCTTTAATTTTGGGCAGGCCTTGGCTAGCCACAACAGATGCTTTCATCAGCTGTAGATCAAGTTCAATGACAATCTCCAACGGTTACGAGACCAAACAGCTTACCCTCTACCCTCACTCTACACCCTTGATTAATAATGATAATTCTGTATGGGTAGCCTTTGATGATCAACTTACTCAACCCATCTTGACTATCGGACAAGCTCTAAGCCTTAAAAACGCCACTGAGGATGAAGTAATTAATAATTTTATTTGTGAACCCTCCTCCGTGACTCCAGAAACTCACAGCCTGCTAGCTGCAATTTTGGAGTCAGATAATCAGGAAAACCTCGACTCTGAAAACCCACCTCAAACACCTGCCATCATCTCTTCCAAAAGAATACTAGTAGAAATTGAACCTGGCAAAACACTAAACATAAACCCCAACCTGACAGATGACGAAACACAACAATTAATGAAGTTACTTCTTGAACATAAAGAAGCATTCGCTTGGAACTATACAGATATGAAAGGAATCTCTCCTGACTTATGTACTCATCGTATATATATCAAGGAGGATTGTCGACTGATCTGTCAATCTCAACGACGAATGAACCCTAATTTAAGAGAAATCCTTAAAGAAGAACTTAAAATATTGCTTGATATAGGGTTTATCTATCCTATATCAGAGAGTGAATGGGTTTCCCCGTTGGTAATAGTTCCTAAGAAAAATGGGAAATGGAGAGTATGTGTGGATTATAAAGCCTTAAATAAAGCTACTAAAAAAGATCACTTTCCATTACCATTCATTGATCAGGTGTTGGACAGTTTGTCAGGGAAGAATTTTTTTTCATTTTTAGATGGTTTCAGTGGGTATAATCAGATCAAAATTGCACCTCAAGATCAAGATAAAACCACTTTTACTAGACCTTGGGGAACCTTTGCTTATAGAGTTCTCCCATTTGGACTATGTAATGCACCAACAACCTTCCAAAGAGCAGTTATAGGAATCTTTTCTGATATGCTTAATGACTCTATGGAAATTTTTATGGATGACTTTACCCCTTATGGTGTTTCTTTTCAGGAAGCACTACAAAACCTTGAGAAAGTGCTTAAACGATGTATACAAGCCCAACTCTCCCTAAGTACAGAAAAATGTCATATGATGATGAGTGAAGGAATAGTTCTTGGACATTTTATCTCATCTCAAGGAATTCAGGTGGATCCATCCAAGATACAAGTCATTAAGGATCTTCCTACTCCCAAAACCCAAACAGAGGTAAGAAGTTTTCTAGGACATGCTGGATACTACAAAAGATTTATCAAAAACATTTCCAAAATAGCTTCTCCTCTGTTTGTGCTACTGATGAAAAATGTTGAATTCAAATGGACTAATTCTTGCCAGGAAGCATTTAATACACTTAAACATCAATTATCTACAACTCCTATTCTTAGAGGACCTGATTGGACACTCCCCTTTCATATATCCTCTGATGCTTCAAATACTGCAATAGGAGTTGTCTTGGTACAAGAAGAAAATCATCTCCCTTATGCTATTTATTTCATCAGCAAGAATATGACTCCTGCTGAACTCAATTATACAGTCACCGAAAATGAATTTTTAGCAGTGATCTATGCTATTAATAAATTTAGACATTACATCACTGGCTACTCTACTCTTGTCCATACTGATCACTCAGCTATTAAATATCTAATGAAAAAACCTATCACAAATGCTCGAGTCACCAGATGGTTACTGTTATTGCAAGAATTTGATATTACAATTGTAGATAGACTAGGAAAAGAAAATGTAGTTGTTGATTTCCTTTCTCAGTTGACACCTGATGATGATACCCCAGTAGATGATTCCTTTCCTGATGAATATCTATTTGCAGTTTCTGC
>ML784509.1:276460-295353 GCA_009831015.1 Picea engelmannii
TATGGGCCTACAGAACTACCTGGAGAAATACTATAGGATTCTCTCCCTATGAATTAGTCTATGGAAAGAGTGTTGTCTTTCCTGTGGAATTTGAAATCAAAACCTTAAGGACTGCTTTAGCTGTCAACCTTGATTTGACTGATTCACAGACAGCTAGGTTGCAGCAGCTTAATGAATTGGATGAAAAAATACTAGATGCCATTCATCAGACAACTATGATTCAATAACAAAGATCAAAATGGCATGACAAAACTATCAAGCATAAGCAGTTCCAAAAAGGTAATTGGGCCCTACTGTATGACTCTCGGTTTAAATAATTTCAAGGGAAACTACGTACAAGATGGCTTGGACCCTACGAAGTAGACACTATTTTCCCCAATGGAACAGTAAGGCTTCTCACAATCGATGACTCTAAAACACTGTTACTTGTAAATGGTCATCGGCTCCGTCTATACCAGCGCCCTATTTCCAAAGAAGATTTTAAAGCCACATGTGTGGCAGACGCTCAGTACCTCTTTTTAGAGGGGGCTCCTACCCCTCATTGCAATTAATTTTTTTAATTTAATTTCTTTAGTATTAGATTAGATTTCGTTTACTAATAATCCCTGTCAAGAAATACCAGGTTACAATCGACTTTTTGCAGATTCTCGATCAAAGCAAAGGCTTACTAAGTAAGGACGATCTTACTTCAAGAAGAGCAAAACTCCCCCATTGCTGAAACACAACTGTCAGCAACTTTCCACCATTTTCCCATTGCTGAAACACCACTGTCAACAACCTTTCACCATTCTCCCATTGCTGAAACACCACTGTCAACAAATTTTCACCATTTTCCCATTGCTGAACACCAATGGTCAACAACCTTTCACCATTTCCCTATTGTTGAAACACCACTGTCAGCAACCTTTCTCCATTTTTCCCATTGACAAAACAACACCGTTCAACAAATGTTTCTCCCTTCTTTCTATGGATGAAACACCACTTCCTTAGCAGTATTCTGGGACATCACTCTTCAACAAACATTTCTTTATTCTTCCTATCACTGAAGCACCAACTTTTCAGCAGTCTCTGTCACTAAGCCTTTGCGCTTTCATACTATATTTTGTCCTTCCAGTCAACAAATCCTTGATACAATTCAGCTAACAAATCAAAAGTCTCCGCCATGGCCACTGTAGAACTATTATGGACAAACATTGTATTTTTTTTAAGTACGAATCAAAAGGTAAAGGCGAGGTATGTAAATTCTATGTAAATAAAATTAAGCTATAGTTAATGAGAAGATTCCAAATCATTATTACCGCTCGCATAAAATCATTATTAGCCGCACTTGAACGGGGGAGGGAGGAAATATCAAACTTGTATACCATCATTTCACACGAATTAACCACCACCATTCCTATTTACCATCCTTTCGTTTGTTTCACCACCATTTGCATGCCTTTACTCAAAAAACTTACTCCGCACAGAAGTTGTTACTCGACTCTTTGACTGTGTACTTTACTGAGCTGTTAGCTATGGGAGGCTCCGTTATACGGTACAAACCTGCCACGACAACCCTGTTAGAACTGTATCCAAAAGCCCATCAAATTTTTCTGCAGGCAGGATGGCTCAGTTATTTCCAGAGACTCCAGGGGTTTGATCAACAACAAGTTCTGCAATTTGCTCAAAATCTCCAGGAAGATCATTCCATTGTTCAAGGGGTTCGCATTTCAGTTACAGAAGAGGATATAGCACAGGTTTCGGGTCTCCCTACCAATGGCATTATCTTGTTCAGCCACAAACATATCATCCTCAATGCCCAACAGGATTTCCTCTTACCAGGGGAATAAATTGAACATATAGGCCAGGGTGTCTGACTCAGCTCGTTGCTGCCTCCATGGCCGGAAGTTGCAAAATTCGTCAAACACTACCTTACCCGCGAAGGCTGATACCAGGTAGTCTACCAACACGATTTTGTCATGTTGTCTCATTTACGGCATAATAGATTGGTGAACATTCCTTATTATTTGTTCGGTTGTCTCAAAAATATGTCGCACTACTCTAAAAAGGCTAAAGATCCCACCCTTTCACTCACCCATCACCGTCTTGTTCAACTTCTTATCCAAAAGAGTTTTTCCCAACAAAACCCTCCACTAAACAACCCACCTATAGATCCCCAAGAAGCTGCTGAAATTCCTGAAAATATTCAGGAACAACAACCACAAAACCCTCAAGATTCCCCACAAATACCTAATAGTCCGCCTACAGACCCAATCAACCCAATTAACACCCCTACCATACCAAACCCGCCCCACATTTTACCAGAATCATCCACTCCTTCCCTTCATATTCTCAGTGATGATTCTGAACCAGACAATTCTCCCTGTCCCATCATTGAGGAAAATCCCCTGCGCAAACGAAAGCAAATTCCTTTCTTCTCGCCCTTTTTACAAAAAAAATGAACAAGGGCCTCAACAAGGGCAGCCACTACCACCACTACCCTAAACCCCCAACCCATCCGACTAATACCCCGTATACCACCAACCTCCCAAATCCCGAAATCTTTGCCTATTCCACCCACGGGCACTGAAACACAAGAACCAGATGCCCAGGGTGTTGCAACATCATCCGTTTCAATTCAAGTAGCTGAAACACAAGAACCATCTACTCATCAAGTAGCTGAATCACAAGAACCAACTACCCAGTTCGTAGCTAAAACACAAGAACCAACTACCCATTCAGTAGCTAAAACACAAGAACTGGCTACCCATTCAGTAGCTGAAACACAAGAACCAGCTACTCATTCAGTGGCTGAAACACAAGAACTAGCCATAGCTGTCACACAAGAACCAACTACAGCTAAAACACAAGAACCAACTGCTGATATTGATACTGAGATACAGGAATCAGAGGTCCAGGGTGCTGCAACATTACTTTCCTTACATCAAGAAGCTGAAACACAAGAAGTAGTTGTCGATCCTGTAGCTGCTCCACAAGAACCAACTAGTGCGGCTATGACTGCTACACAAGAACCAGTCACTCCTCAACCAGAACCAACAATGGCCTCTGTCTTACAAGAAAATGAGTTCCTAAAATCTGAACTGGAAGCCTACAAGCAAGAGCTAGCCGTAGCAAAGGAAGCCTATGAGAAGGAACTTAATCTATACACCCTAGCTCGCACAATGACCATGCCAGAAGGAACTACAACAGAGAATCCGGGTAGAGAATATATGTGCTATCAATGTGGGGACATCTACTATCAAGCAGGATACAAAGTAATTCAAATTCCAATGCCAGGAGCTGCCCCTGCACTTACAACATTTGCAGTCAAAGAAGAAGAACCTGCTGTTACACAAGAACCAACTATAGCTGTCACATAAGAACCAACTACAACTGAAACACAAGAACCAGCAGGACCTTCCAAAATTAAGACTGAACCCTGGCCTTCAACAAATGTCAAATATGAAACCCCTGCTCTTGTTAACAAAGTTGTACAAACATTGCCTATTTATGCATATGCCCCTCCCAGCCAGATCAATACCCGCACCTTTGTGGAACAATCCACTCAGACCCCACCTCAGCCTACTACTTGCAACGCTGAAACACAAACTCAGACAGGGGATGAGCAGGCAATAATAGAAAAATGGAAAAAAGAGTTTGCTGCTACACAGGCCAAAAGCCTGCAGGAACACAGACAAATCTGGATAAATCATACCTACTCAAATTGGGAAGCTTTGGAGAAAACACGCCAGGAAGCTCGTGCCCTTAAGAAACAGAAAAAAGAGCTAAAAGGCAGAGTGCTCCTGATATTTGACTTGACACAAAAGCTATTGGCTGCAAGGAAACCATCCTACAATTACTCCTTGTTCCTCATCGAACGACTTACATGGTTTCAGATCAAATCAATTACCGAAGGCAGACCCCATGCAGTATTACATCCAGCAGATTTTGTCAAAACCTTTGTAGAAGCCTCTGCTATGGATCAACACCTCCTCTGTGAGGCATATTTTCATAATGAGGCCATCCCTGAGAACCGACAGCTTAACCTTAACCCTCTTGTCGGTGACATCCAGATTCGGGCACTCACCTCATTCCTCAACAATCAGATTATATGGAAGGATGATTTCCTAGTTGCCAAGCATAATGAGGATAACCGTCTTCTTTGGATAAGGCCAGAACCACAAAATGTTGCCACCTTTGCTACAGAGTATTATCAGTTTTTAAAGAAACCAGGGATGACTCAACACATTCAACAACTACAGACAACAGTACTTCAGGATTGTCAACACTTCATTAAATCAACAGAGATTGCTTCCCTATAGGAAAACAACATGTTTTGGCAACAATCTACTGAGAAAAGACAGGAACACAATCCTTTTAGCCCCACTAATCTTGAGATAGAAATCTCCAGGGTACCTAACTACATCAAGTGTGTTTAACAATGTGCTAAAAGATGGATAGGGTATCATTTTTATTTTCCCATCCTCTGGTTTCCAGCAGAGATATATCAAATTCATTATAAGTTGCCTAAGAAGACAGAAACAACAGCTTGGCAAAGGTTACAATGTGTTCAAGGGTTCAGAGCTTCAACAGACAACACCTCCCACAGCTACTGCTTGAGTAACTTGCACGCTCAGAGTCGGTATCCAGACTCTGATTCAGAGTGAAGTTGCCTGAGGACATGCAACATTTTAAGTTGGGGGGGATGTTAGGACCACACAATGTACCTTTTTGCTCACACTTTTTTCCACCATTACAACCTTGTTTCACTCACATTTAAACTCACATTATCACTTTACCCTATCTTTCCAAAGGTATACAACGTCTCTTCTCTTTACTATATGTTTAATCTGTTTTGCATATAATTTTACATTACTCTCGTACTTAACCTTTGATAAAAAATGTATAAGTGCTGAAACAGTTCAGACTGCAGATTAACATTGAGGCCTGTTGCTGAAATAGTCAGTGGACCACGATGCTGAAACAACAACTCACACAGAAGAAGTTGTTACACTCTTCGTGGTCTATGATGATGAAACAACCACTGCTACACTCTCTGTGGTCTATGATGCTGAAACATCAACTGCTACACTCTCCGTGGTCAACAATGATGAAACAACAACTCACACAGAAGAAGTTGTTACACAGTCCATGGTCAACGATGTTGAAACAACAACTCATACAGAAGAAGCTATTACACAGCCCGTGGTCTACGATGCTGAAACAACAACACAAAACTGTTACATTGACCACGATAGCCGCACCTTGAGCTAAGCATTAACCATCGCTGCTGCCCGAGACCAAGTTGCTGAAATAGTCAGAACGCAAATCCCGTGGCTGAAACAACCCACGATTTTCGATGCTGAAACATCATACAACAACAGTAACAGGAAGACAAATAAAGAAGCTGTTACTCCAGCCGCAACAATGACACCTCACTCAGCATTTGTAATAGCATTCTGTTGTGGGAGACTAGGATATCTTATTCCAGTTTAGAAAGTCGATCTGACTAAGAATAAGACTCCGATGTACACCTGTAAATTGTTGATCAATTTGTATCAAAGGGATTCTCCTCTTTAAATAAGAGGAAATCACCATTAGAGAGGATCTTCCGTTTTTTTAGCTAAGAAAGGATTCACAGAGAAGGATGTGTTTTACTTCAGATTGTAATACGATACAGTTGACAGATGAATAAAAGACTGTTCTGAGCATTTCTCTCTAGTTCCTTTCATTTCAGGGGAATCTTGTGAGGAGGGAGGGCCCACCTTCTTCACAAGATTCACCCATTAGCTTTATAGTGTGTTAGTATTATTTATGTTTATGCCTTGATTAAATTCTGTTTTGCTGAAACACTACTTTATTAAACTCTGTTTTGCTGAAACACTATTTTACTGAACTCTGTCTTGCTAAAACCCTGCTTTACTGAATGTTACATTGTTTTCATATGATTCATGCTTGAATAACTGTTAATCATTCCAGTTAGCAATCCTGTTTGGTGAATTCATGAAAGCTTGATAATCAGGGACAGGTGCTGAAGTTTTCTGCTTAGGGAATAGGGTCCTGTTCTCTGTTAGGGATAGTTAGCCTTCAATACATGTCAATTATTTTACTTGATGATGAGTTTATGAAAGTATTCTAATCAGAAACAGGTGATGAAGTTTCCTGCTTAGGGAATAGGGTCATGTTCTCTATTAGAGATAGTTAGTGTCAATCATTTCAATCAGCAATGAGTTCATAAAAGTGTGGTGATCGAAAAAAGGTGCTGAAGATCCCTGCTTCGGGAATAGGGTCATGTTCTCTGGTTATAAGAATAGTTGGTCTTTCCTTTTGCAGTGTCTTGAAGGATTTCTTTTCCAGTCTGTTATTTCTTTAATGTAATCTAGGATTCTTTGGACAATTATTTCTTTAAACATTGAACTCTGCAATAGGTAGATTTATTTCCTGTAATTCAAGTTAGAACTTCAGTTTGTTCAAGGCAAAGTGTGATTAATATGTCTTTACTACAACTCTAGGTTGCTTTTGAGATTGAGCATATATAGTGCGTGGTTACCTTTGAAATAAACAGACTTCCTTGGGTTGACAATTTATGTAGCACTTGATTGTTTAGTTAAATAAGTAATTATAGTGACCAACAACCCCTTTTGTCCTGTGTCTTGGACTGGTTGTCTAGAGGATACCGGTAAGGGTCATCTTTACCATTATTTGGTTGTTGCAGATTTATAGACTTGAATTCCCATTTCTTCCGGTGCCTAAATTTCTACTCGATTTTGACAGCATATCGATAGGAAACTCCCAAATGATGATATGTTTAGGAAATCCATTTTGGTTTGGATGTACCTATGCAACGCCCCATTTTATTTTAGAACCAGATGTCGCTCGGATTCTTTGATACCCAGCTTGGTGCACAAGGTATGGAAATTATTTGTGAAATCTGGCATTATTTGGCTCTTCTCTTGTTGTAGTGTGGTCCATCTCATGTATTAGTATTCATAGTTTTCAACAGGATAGTACTGTTCTTTGACTGCATCCAAAAAACAATTCCAAGTGGGCTCAACCCCATATATTCCATATTCCTCTATGGAATTTTTCTCCTAGTAAGCTTCCCACCAATGTTTGACATGGGGGAGAGCCTTGAGGAGTGCGAAGGTGATCTTTTCCCTGTTGGAAAAATTTTGAACAAAGAAATAAGATTCTAATAGATTTTACCATTTTTCTAGGGCATCCACATCTATCTGATATTCAAATATGGGAATATCAAAATTAACTTGTACCTTGAAGGGAGAGGTTCCTCCAAAATGGATTCTTGATGAAGATGTGCCTGTTACAATCAGCAGGAATTGAAGGATGTGTGAAAAATTATCCATCATTTCATCCCTCTATCGCGTGAGAGCTTGCTCAAGCAACATGTTAATAGAATATTTCTCTTCACCAATTTTGTTTTATGCCGCCATCGAGGGTTTCTTGGGCATGCGAGAGTGATTTTCCTCAAGAGAGACAAACTCGAGACCCAACTGCCTATACTCGGACCTTGTCGGGGACATGCGCTAAAAAATTATCAAGAGCAACCTTCTTTGATACCACTGATCCGGATTATTTTCGGAATGAAATAAAAGAAAAGATATTACAATGAAATACTCATGAAAATTGCCAGAAACAGAGAAATACAACAATACTTTATCTCTGTTAATGAAATAATTGTAAAGAGACTGTAAAAATATAGAGTGCAAGACTCACTAGAATGGTGGCAGCTTTATCTCTGAGAAGAGATGTGACAACTATGCTCATTCGCAAGAAGATGATTACAATGAGGCTATGAAGGCCTTTTTATGATAAACATGAATGTCAAAACCATAGACATCCAAAAACCTAACCCCAGGAGATGAAACCCCAAAAGTCATGTGGGCCCTGTTTGGGTAAGTTAGTACATTAACTTCCCAGGGTCATAACTTTTTCATACGATCTTCGTATTAGAAATGTGATAGCCCGTTGGAAATGTATTTTCAAGAACTACGCATTATACCATTAAACTTTGACTTTATCTACACTTTTACTATGGAAAATATTATAGCAATATTTTCCTCGCCCTATGCAAACTTGCATAGAAGGTAAGTTTCCATTTCCTTATGCAGACTTGAAGTCCCATTTTTGCAAATCCTAGAGCTAAAAAAATTATTTTTCTACATATACGCATCCAACCTATAGTAAAACATGCGTATACGCAGGTTGCACCACTACCGCCCACGTACATCTAGATTTGTGCCCAAAATTAAAAAATGGCATCGGGTTTCCATGTCACGTCACGAGATCCATTATCCTTGACCTTCCATATATTGGAAACATTTTGACTTGACCCTTCAATTCCACTTGAAGGCTACAAATGGGGCAAATCCAAGCTATGGAAAAGGAGAGAAAAATTCAAGTTTGAGAGAAAAGTTACTCTGGAGAAATTATTCACTTTATATTGAGTCTGCATCCCTTTGTCCTTTTAAGTCTAAACACATTGTTCATCCCCCAAGCTCTTCCCTAAATAATTGAGAACCTCATTGTATCTCTTCTATGAGCTTGCCTTTGGTGGAGGATTGAAGTGGTGGATGCCCATCTAGAATGGACATAGTTTCTTGGTTATGAATCGTGCTGACACAGAAGTTTGTAATTCATTCACTTCTACTGATTACATTTTAATAGAAATACTTTTTTCTCATCTGATTAATGTCTTGAAAATATTTGAATTGTTATTCCATGGGGGTATTTGTTATGAATGTTGATGGATTAATCTATTGAATGTGATAGCATTATATATTATCACCATAGGCTTGCATTTATTTGTTGTTGAGGATAATTTGCAGGTGTATTTATTTGAGTCAAGTGCTCAATGGTGGACTTCATCGAACATCTGGATGAGGTAGGCATTTTATCTTGTCTTGATAGCATATTTGTTTATATCGCATAACTGAGATCAGAATTGATTTCTGCAGTCATTTCCTTCTGTTACGGTTTACCCCTAGCCATTGAGAGATTTTCCTCATAACAAAATTGGCGACCATACTAGGGAGAGAATCTTATTTTTTCGAGGTTTGGAGTTGTTTTTTCCTTAGAATGCTCTCGTTTATATTGAGTTTCGTCTTGCATGATTGCTTGATAGCCTCAGCTCATTCTGAGTCTAAGTTTCTTATCCTTCTCCTTATCCTAGTTGTGTTTTGACACATATACACGGTTTTTTTCCTGACAGTCGCGTACAAATGCATCTTGTCCTTCTGCAAGAGGTGTATATATGTGATTTTCCCCTGAACAGTCGCGTACATCACCCTTTGTTGCTTGGTTTTTGGGTTTGATGGTTTCTAGGTAGGTTTTTATGATTGTTTATTCTTGTTGGGTCTTTGTTATGACTGTTAAGTGTTTGTGGAATGACATGAAACCTTTCTTTGGTTGAATTTTTGGGCAGTGTCTTTCTCATCATCCTTTTCATTTGATTTTCCTTGCATTTGGGTTGGGTGTTTGCTTCTTGATATCCTACTTGGTTGGTATTTGTTTACATACAATAGAGTTCGTATATCAAGTTGTTGTTCAATCCTTGCATTTTCATTCTTTTATATTGAAAATACAAAAATATTAGTCATTTTACATTGTTGGCATTTGATCTTTATATTCCTTATCATTGATCTTGGTACATGTAAAGAAAGATTGCATTTTATTTAGAATTGCATAACTGAATTGAGAATTTCATTTTGAAAAGCATATCGTTTATTGGGATTTGAAGTTAGGACTTTGCATTGTATTCATATTCATTTATTTTACTTGCTGAGTCATAACATCACTAGTTTCACGACCACACCTTTTTAAGTAAGCAAGGCCACTAAAAGTAATTCTATAATTTAAAATTGATTAGTAACGATTTTATTTTTCTAGGGTGCACAAACTAGCTTAGGATTTAGATCCTTGGAATAGGATTTTGTGAGTAAACTTCTCCAAGGCTATTAAATCAACATATGTGTCTGACAAAGGGAATGGAGAAATCCATTGTCTAATTGGTAATATCAGGAGGCTCCACTTACATCAGAGTTAAGCATGAGGTTGCGTGAGGTTGGTTGAAGGTATATCCCCTGGATACCTTCTTAGCCTCAGATATATTTATGGGGATCTATTCATATATGGGGATCTTGGTAGTACCCTTACCTCTATGAGAGGTGGTGCTTTTAGGGTTTTGGGATTTGTTACCCTACCCATATGGTGGACCTGACTTACAATTGTTTACTTTTGCAGTGGTTATATCGTGGTCGCTTAGTTTCTTGACTTAGGTACCACATAGGTTACTTGCATGGGTTATTCTGCAGGTACCCTGGGTCAGATAAGGGTCAGACAACGCACAACCTTTATCGAGAATTACCTCTCCGGGGGGATCTGACCGACTCGTTGTTAAGACCATGAGGGCCCTTATAACTGATTATGATACCTCCGATATTTAGCAGAGGAGTCTCAGGACCCTCTTGGGCAAGGCATACCTATCTTAGATAGGAAGGCCCCATTCAACCACTTTATCATGTTTGTGTACATATTGGTCGTTTGATTAGTTTTTTTGTGCTCTTTGATTACTAGTTGGCCTTAGGATTTGTTTTTTATATCTCTAGTCTTGAGTCAACGTGGAGCCAAACGAACTTCCCCACCGGTCTTGCCATTTGTTACAGTTACCACCGTATTTTGAGTCTTTGCCTTCTAAAAGGCATATAGTTATAAAACGTGGTACACACACCTCCACTTATCAGACTTGTGATCGTGCAAGGATGAGTACTGAAGAAACTTAGAAAGATATTGGTAGTCCTTCGACTCCCATACCTACTATAGTTAACGATACAACTTCGACACTTTCAACCACAATGGTTGTAGTGATGAAGGTGCCTATGATCACCTCTGCCAATCCTATAGTGAATACTCAACCTATAGCCACGAACCCTTTTGGATCTCTTTGTCATTCACCGAGCTATAATATTCAGTCCATCCCTATGGCCTCTAGTCCCTCCTCAAGCAACATTTTGAAAGGATCTCCTGTCCCGTCATCTTTATTTTCTCCCACCATGAGAGGTCACTTGGGCATGTGTGAGATTTTGTCCTTAAGAGAAATAAGCTCGAGACCCAATTATTTGTACCCTGACCTCGTTGGGGACTTGTATTAAGACGACAAGGATCAGATCGGTATGATACCACTGATCTAGATTTTATGAGCAGAACAAAATGAATACAGAATATTAAAAGATTGTTAACACAAAATAACAGAGATATAGTAAAACTAGTTTTCTATTCAATAAGGAAATAAGATGAAACTGTAAAATGCAGCGGAAAATAAGCTTGTTGGAATGGTGGCGGCTTATCTTTGAGAAGAGATGTGACGGTTGCGCTCATTCGCAAGAAGATCACTACAATGAAGATTTGAAGGCCTTTTTACAGTAAGCATGAATTCCAAAACACTGTACATCCAAAAAACTAACCCTAGGAAATGAAGCGCCAAAAGTCGTGTGGGCCCCGTTGGGTTAATTTAGTACATCAACTTTCTGGGGTCGTAACTTTTGCATACGATCTTTGTTTTAGGCGCACGATAGCCTATTGGAAAGTTTTATCCAAGGACTACACATGTTTCCATAAGAATCTGACTTTGTTTATAGGTTAAATGTGGTGAGCCCTAAAAATGTTGTTTAGAGCCTCAAAACAACCCCAGAAGTCAGGGACCCAAAAACTAGGAAAAAACTGTCAAACTAGAAAACTACCAAAATGAACTAGTTGGAATAGGTGGGAGGCGACTGACATCCATTTGGATCGTATTTACCACTCTGTCCTATACCCGATATTGGTAGAAATCTTCCAGTGATGTTCCATTCCAACCTACCTTTTCCTTCAACTTATTTTTAACCATATCCAATATCTAATCTACAAATGGGCATGTAATAAAAATACAAGTAATTGTTTCAGAATTGGGTTTTCATAGCAGTCAATGACTCAGACCTATCCAACCTCTTTTAAGGAGGTTGTACCATGTCAACATATTGTTGTTGAGGGAAATCCACATGGTTACTTTTCATCTAGGGGGTCTTTAAACTTCCAATAACATGTTGATCTTATTTTCGAAAAGACTTCCAAATAGATTGGATAAATTGGGGCTAGTCATAATGGTCCTATAATTAGAGGGATTGTTTTTATTCCAACTTTTAAAAATATGTACAATAAGAGTTTGAGTCCAGGGTTTAGGGAATCCTTTCTTAAATACTAAATTCAAGAGATTATGTGTGTGAGGGATGAGGATAGGCCCCTCCAATTTTTAATATTTTAGATTGGTAGCATTCGATGTCCTTAGCTTCCCCTTTTGCAAGTTGCTTAACCCAAAATTTTATGACTTTTATAGAAAACACTTTAACCTTTGTAGAAATGTTTGGAATTTTATCTATGACATTAGAGGATTTTTAAATATTTCAAAGGTAGGAATTCTAATGCCTCAGAGGAATCATATTATTTTCCTTATTTTTACAAGTTAGAATTTGCCTCAAGAATTTCTTCAGATCTAGAATCTATAGGTAGTAAAGATTATATATGTGTGTGTGTAGTGTATTTTTTACTTTTTATTTGGGATTTTTATCTATTTATCTTATTATATTTTAAGGACTCATTGGAAGCATCCCTAACAGATTTTCTAGCAATTTTACACTAGTTATCATACCAAGGGTTGGTTGTCTTATTTTTCTTTTTACACAATACCTTGATAGCAAATTTTTTAATGGAAGTAGAGAGGGTTGTCTTGAAATTATTATAGAGGTATTCAATATTGTTCTTATATAATAGGATATTTAATTCACTATTTAATTCCTTTAGACTAGATAAGAAATAGTTAGAATATGTCATCCAATAAAAAATCATAAGAGAAAACCATCATATTTAGAGCTATGTACAAGAGCAGTACAAAAAATCTCCATAGCGGCTATTCTCAACTCCTTTCGTAAGCAACAAAAATTGAAATCATTTAAGTGATCATCAGCTTCAAATGACATAACGATGTTCGAATCAAACTGATGTTCAAAGTAAAAATCCCAACAAAACCAAAACTTAAAAAATTTACACTAAATCATTAAAAAATAATAAATGTGGAGGAATAACCTCCTAACCAACCTTGTCAACTTTGACAACTACTAGGAGGAATCCATAACCTTGGAGACAAATGGGATGGAACTAATCTTATTCTGCAATCTATGTGCCCTTTATTTGCTTCGATTTACAGTTGCTTAAATTGGGCATGGCACTATTGTTTCCTTTATTGTAAAATTAATAAAAGTATGTGATTATAAAATAAGTACACTTTATTATTTTGTTTTTTTGCTTTATTTTAGTATATTAAGTTATTTGTAACTTGTATTGATGATGGTGGTGGTGGTTAACATCTAGTGAGATTCAAATTGGTCTATGGAACCTTAAGAAACGTAAAATATTATTTGTATTTCTTTAAAATGTTATTTCCATGCTTGAAAAACATTAAGAGAAGCCTTCCAAGATCACTAAAGTTTTGATGACTTAGAATGTTAAGAAGGTGGGTATTGTGACAAATATTTTGAAATTCAGATCTAATTTGTGTATATTGTAGGGAATTTGAGAAGAAAGTGTTTTTCATCTTCAACCTTTTATGTGTCACAAAGGTGAGAGATTATTTCTTGTCATGGTGTTTTTGGGATTGGGAAAATCCTACTTTCACTATGCACCTCATGAGAATTAGTTCTTATTTTAACAATATTGTTTATCTTCTTTACTCTAGTCAAAACAAAGAGATGCTTTTGATTTTCAAGGTTAGGGTCACCTCCTTATAATATCTTAATTCTTTTTTATCCTCTATTTCTTTATCACACCATAGATTCTCCTTAAATTTAGCTTCTACAATATTTTTAATATCATCTCTTCTTTTATTCCCCAATCATTTAGCCAAGAGTTGGCATCATTATGTCATTCCCTCTTGAGCCATTAATGATCTTATTTAGAGTTTAAAACAATTTTTGGGAGCCTGCTATTATACATTTTTTATTTATTGTTCTTGTACATTAAGTAGCTAAAGAAATGTTGGCTTCGATGATGACAATATGATAGGATGTGTTTCCCTTAATTTTTAGATTACAAGTTATAAAAATTCTTTCAGATCTGCTATATTTTTCTCCACTATTATTGCGAGATATTGCATCCTCAAACTTCACATCCATATAAGATAACAGGTGTAACAAGATTCTCAAAGAGAATCTTTTTCTTATCCCATAGCCAAAGGTCTACTAATTTAAAATTATTTTCAAGCCCATAATAAGTTTTACACCCTCAATTTATTCTTTTCTCCATGTTATAGTTCGAATTGAACTTGTGATAATATCAATTCCAAGATACTTGTAGAAAGGTAGTTCCTCTAAGATATTGTTATCATATGAAAAATTATTGTACATGATCTTGTTGGATTTAATGATCATTAATGAGACTTTATTATTTATGTCTTTATAGTTTATTAATATTTAGTGATATAATGTTTTCTTAAATTTAATATTAAATTATTATTTAATTTTAAATAAAAAGTTTTACATAATAATTTTAAATTTTGAGGTTTTGATTCATTCCTCAACTTTTAACCTAATTTTATAATTTATTAATATTTATTTATATAATGTTTCATTGAATTCAATATTAATTTATTATTTAATTTTGATTGAATTTAAATATTAAATTATGTTAATGATAACATTTAATTCATTTTTATTAAAAAATTGTAATTCAAAAATAATAATAATAATAATAATTATCCTTCTAAATAGATTAAAATGTTATTTTTTTCTAAAAAAACATTCAATAATAATAATAATTCATGATACATATACCATGTTGTTTCATAGTATCTCTATCACTTTGAAATATTATTAGATAGACACAAAAAATTTCAAATTTGGTAATGTTAATGTTTCATTATTAAAAATTTGTTTTGAAATTTGTATATTATTAATACAACATAATATAAACTAAAACTACTGAATAAAAAATAATATAAAGGAAAAGTCTTTATATGTTATAGGCCCACTATCACTCATATGAGTTAATCTTGTTTCCCAATTTAGAAGCTTCCACTACCATTACAAATGCCATTAATGCAAAAACTTTCATGTTCTTGACAAGTGATTTTATGACCATCGAAATTAAAAAATAACAAATAGAATTAATAATATTTTATAATTAATTTATAATAAAATTATTTACCACATAATTGCTTAAAAAAATTAAACCACTCAATTATAATTATATTTTTTACTTTCATAGTTTTAGACATTAAAAAAATATTACAAAATGGGTGATAAAATAGGAGAGTAGAGACAAATGATTGTGAAGATAATAAGAATCAACAATGACCGCGACGCAACACTAGGGTTTGAACAACGATCAATGGCCATCCACACGTAGCATCTATGTAGGTCGTCACTCCTTAATTTCGATGCCGCACACCCCTTTTGTGAGCCCAACAACCTTTCCGTCCACCTTTCATTTTGTGTAGAGGTTGGCGGCTATATTCAAATGGGTCTCACTGCTATCACTAGGTGATGGTATTCTTTCATTAACGGGTGGCTTGAACCAGAAACACAATTTAGATGGAAGTGAACAACACTCTCAGAAATAAGACAACAAACTACAATCCAATCTCCTCCACGCAGTACAATCACAGTCCTTTTCTTACTCACGCCTTCTTCTTGTCTCCTGCACATGAAATCAACTTGAGCACATCATTCAAGACTGCCGCAGTTCATGAGGTTTCGTAGCTAATATATAGATGTGATTCCAAACTCTTCACTCTTAGACTATTGTAACAATGTTACAAGAGGAACGAACACAACACAGGTGGCTCCTGCATCAATTAACAATGGCGGCATATAGTAGCAAGAAATCACAAATATTGTACTCTCTGCATGATCCTTGGCACTCCCGTGAGGGAGTCACGTCCATCCATCATGCTATGATATCATGATAAAATGGGAGAGTAGAGACAAATGATTGTGAACACAAAGTTATATTGAATTAATGAATAATTGTACAATGTTTTGTGACTCATGATATTGAGTTTATTGGTTTTTATCATATCTGACTTATTTCAAAGATAAATGAAGAGGTTGAGATAATATCTCAACAACACATCAAACATGGATATTACAAATCCATCTTTCAAACAACCTCCTAAAAATAAGATCACACAACTCACACTTAAAGATTAACTCTACTTTTCAATACAATAGCAAGCATATTATATAAGTAGGAATTATATATTCCAACAATTGGAACACATTATACATAAAATTCTTGCAAATATATCCAATAAAATGATTACACACAATTTCTAAAATCTAGAGTTGTGATAATACATTGTATATACAAAATTCTTGCAATGTATTCAATAAAGTGATTACACACGATTTTTAAAATCTACAGTCGTGATAATGTGATAATGAACTCAGTTTGTGATTGTTTCTCATAAGCAAATCCCATTTTTTTGTTGAAAAAAATAGGGTAGTTGGATACAATACACCCATTGACTCATCACCAATGTATAATCTAATTTGATTTTATAAGTTTTCATCTCGAACCAATTGAAAGTTTTAGATCGATGCAAGTCTTTAGTTTTGATGAAAAACTACATATTAATGGGTCTAATGGTTAAAAACATATGTTTCCTCTTAAGAGGCCACAAGTTCAAATCCAGAGGGGGGTAGGGTATGTATACCTCCGTAGACTTTACCACTCAAATCGTTGGGCGGAGGGGGGTCTCTTGTCCCACAAACAAGGGGGTCTCATACACCAATTTGATGTGGCTTAGTCGTGACCTTAAAAATAGATTATTATTTTTAATAATAACATTTGTTACTAAAAATCCTTGAAGCAATTCAAGCAATACTGAAGATAATATTAGAGAATAATTGTATCAAGCAAGTGTTTATTATTTTGTTTATTTCATAATGCAAAGAAAAATAAAAATAAAAGTTTAAATTTAAGGTCCCTTCACCTAAATTTGTTTGTTTCTAAAAAAACTTTAAACTTCACCCATATTTGTTTGTTTCTATTGAGTATAGTTAAAAAAACTAAATTTGTTTGTTTGTAAAACTTATTGTTCGTAAAACTTATCGTGTTTCTAAAATTTATCTAGATAATAATAATTATTGTAAAAATATACACTAAAACTTGGATCAGCCATTTTAATAGGAAATGTCAATGAACCCAAAAAGCTAACCATCCATTTCAAACATCAAAGCACAAAAATAAGTTAGATATATAAATGTAAATAAACACAAATTTTAATATAATTTTATTTTTTTGGTTGTGACTTTTGTGTCCATAAAATAGTAAATTTGACCTTACAAGTATGTAGTGAAAAATGTCAATTCACATTTTCAAAGTAAATTTGACCTTACAAGTATGTAGTGAAAAATGTTAATTCACATTTTCAAAATAAATTTGACCTTACAAGTATGTAGTGAAAAATGTCAATTCACATTTTCAAGACTTATGAATTCAGAGTCTCAGTTAGTTAACGAGCAAGGTTCCTCCTCTTAGTAGCAGTTACAACAACAAATGGTCACAGTGAATTATAGGATCAAAGAAACATAATAAACTGAAAGTAGTTTTATTTGAGTTGGTATCCTTCATTTCTCTTAGGCGTCTATATAATCTATATTTGCATTTACATTCAAAGCAATGGTAAGTCAATTTCTCACATTCTAAGACACTTTACATGTATTCATGCGCCGCGGTTATCGTTCACTTTTCTTAGGAATCGATATAATCTATATTTGCTTTTACATTCAAACCAACTCTAAATCAGTTAACATAGATTCAAGCACCGGTGTTGAAATAACCCATAACTCTTCCTACGTAATTTCCCATCTCTTTCTATAGAAAGAGAATTATTTTAATGATTTTTAAATTGATAGGTGTTTAAGATGAATGGTGTTAGATTGGCATATGATTATATTTTTAATAATAATATTTCTTTAAATTTCCACATCTAATAGTTTACTCTTTCGATTGTTAATAAAAATTGTCCACCGTTCATCTTTCAACAGGAACAAAACCAAGACCTCTTATATTTTAGGTGTCATAACATGGCGTCCTAATGAGTCCAACTTTTTGTTTTACCATTAGTGCCAAGTTTCTCTCCATCATTATGGTCACGATTCTCTGCAAAATGAGTTGTCTGTTAATACGTTCGTCCGATCTAACAATAGAAATAATAGAGGCGTTAAAGATCCACGCTAGATATGAAGCCGCTTCTTTATGCAAAGCCATTTATTACAATAACAAGTGTATGTCGATCTCTTTGGCAGATGCCATAAGATAATGGAACTCCCATTCACTAATTAATTCTATTAAATATCTAACAAAATAATAAGTTAGTTCATCCTGCATAGTTAATTTGAAAAGGAGTTGATGGAAACCCATCATGTTGTTTCCACACAATGCTAATTCAATTCATAACAAGTTAACATAATAGCATGCTGTAGTTGCTGTTAACATAAACAGTAGTTTTGATACAGAGCGAGACAAGCAAGTTGAGTGACAGTATAAACTTGATAGTATGAAACTGCTTTATTTATTTATGAGATGATAAAAAGCTGCGTAAACACACATACATCTCTAATCTATACTATCTGATCTTATTATGATAATAATATCTAATCTATACTATCTGATCTTATTATGATAATAATAGTAATAGCTGTGTGTATCTATGTGATAGCTGCTCTGCTATGCTAGGCATCATCTTCTACTAAGCTCCGACATAATATTAACACAGTATAATACTAGATATATTGTATACATGTAGCAATCAGTAGCAGGGGGAGAGCTTCCAGAGCTGGTTGTCCTGCTTGTTCCATTTCCAG
>ML784509.1:295612-309535 GCA_009831015.1 Picea engelmannii
ATATGCCAAACGCCAATTACTCTTGAAACAAAGAAAAATGAGCTATCGATCTGGTGGTAGGAGCTATCGATCTGGTGGTGCTTGTTCTATGTTTTGGGGTGGCCTTTTATAGATGACGAGCGGTAAGTGGAGAATATTTTTAGTTGCTACTAGAGTTGAGCAATATTGACGATGAAAGGGAATAATAGTATATTTTTGAAGTGACATCAATCGATTTAGGGAAACATCAAACTTGTATCTTCTTCCTCTTTTATGTTCTTCGCTTTCACTTTCCACTTATAATCTTCGCTTTCAATCGATTTAGGGAAACAACAAACTTATATCTTCTTCCTCTTTTATATTCTTCAATTCACTTTCCAAATGTACGTTTGATCACCTTTTGATCCTTCTCACGGAGAGGAATTACACAACTTACTAATACCTTCCAGTCGGTGAAGCACGATAGCTTGTCTGTGAGCAATGTTGATCTATGTTAACAATGAAGGAGTAACGTGTGAATAACGGAAAAGGATTCTAAGAATAACAAGATTTTTAAGGAAATGAGATATTTATGGCAATACTTTAAGAATTCTTTTAGGATCTCACGAGTACACCTATAATATGCTTTGAAGGGTGACGTGTTCTCTACGTAAATGGCAAATAAACATAATTTAGTATAAGCTAGATTCCAATTATTTCTTCAACCTTAACGTTGCAAAAGATTACACTACACCGTTAGTAGTCTTTGGTGTTGAAGGCAATAGACATTACACTTTGCTCTAGTTTATATTCAAGCGGCCAGGGGGAGTTATTAACCTCATACACGAACCACCACAGGGCTCACACCATGAGGACAATAATGGTAGTGCGCCTTGACAACCAGGGCGAGTTAATGACCGCTCGAGCAAGCTAGACAAGACGGTCTGGGATAACTGTCAACTCGGCTCTAATGGCTAGGGGGTTGTCAACTCGCGGGGGTGCGGTGATAAATGGGCAATTTCACTGGTGCATTCATCTATTTTCTCTCCGCCCTGATTCATGCTTCGGCTCCTCTAAGCATTTCTTCATCGTCGTCTTCTATGTATTTTTCTCGTGCGCTCTCTCCTCTTACCCACCCATCACCCCACTCCTTAGTTTTGTCGCCCTCTTCAATTGTGTTGGCTTTGTCACCCTCTATCTGGTGAACTTTCACCACTCGCTCGCCCCTCACAAGCTTCCTCTCTGCAATTTCACCAGTGCCTCCCTATTCTCGGCCTTTTCGAGCTTTTCCAAGCACCATCTCACTACCTCCCTATCCTCAGCCCAAGGCCTCCACATTCTTCCCAGCATGCCCAGAGAAAGAGGGAAATCTATGAGGGGTGCATGATACTACAATTCCCTATCCAGGCGCAACAGACTCTGCCCCTCTCAATTGGCTCTCATTGCCCATTTTTCTAGCCCAAAGCACAACAACCAAAGGTCACCGGAGGCACCTCCGTCCACCCCACATCTACTCCATGGCTTCAGCTTGGTTAAGGAGAAAGCACCACCTTTGTGCACGTGCATTCCTCCATCCACCCCTCATTTTCTCCATGGCCTCAGCCCGATTAAGGAGGAAGCCCCACCTTCATGAGCGTGCATTCCTCTAGCCACCATTATCCTGGCACCCCCAAAACTCAATCCTCATGACCGTTATTATGGAGATGGCAGCTACATGGTGGAGGAGGAAATCCCCCCGAGCTGGCAGGTGGAGGAAAACAGAGTGGTCGATTGTGAGGAAAACAAAGTGGTCGCCAACGAGGAAAACAATGGGGTCGCCAACAAGGAAAAGGAGGAGGATCGGCCCCAACAATTTGCAAATCGCCTCACGGAGGACCACCTCCAACTTATCTTTGAAATCCGACAAAGCGCATAAATGGCCAAAGAATGGGCATTCTATTCGACGCACTAGAGGACACTTCTACGCAGACTCGATGCCCAACATGCGGCCAATGGTTCACCCTTGTCTACAACATCCATGGACAACCAGGCTTGTCAATGGAGTAAAGTCTCCAAGTTATTATTCTATGTTCAATCTAGTTGCAGGCTTAAATTTTTAGTTTACTCTAGTAGTAGACTAGATGGACATACACTTTTCCCGTACACTGTGCATACAATTTTGTTCATAGGTGGTCCTAGAGGCCACTCAAATACTGTCCATACGTTTTTGTGCATGCAGCTAGGATGTATAATTTTGTTAAGTCGGTTTTGTTCAAACAATTTTAATTCATATGATGATGTGTCAAACTTGGAGCATCTAAGAGCCATCTATTCTGGTTTCCCTCTTTTTGCAAAACATATGGCTCACACTTGGCAATGTATGACTTACAAATATTATTAATACAAGGATCCTCTTTTATTTACAAAAAAAACATTTGGTTATTAAAATTATTATTACAATAAATTTGATTTTTTTTAAATTAAGAGTTGTTTTCAACAAATGTGTAATTCCTTATTCAAAACAATGAAGTGATGTGATATTTATTTTTTATTTTTTATCAACAATACAAATATATTTTCATGTCAATTTTAATAGAACATTTCAATGTAAACCTTAATTCATTTCTTTTATATAGATAGAAATTAAACAAATTTATTAAAGGTTAAAACATCTTTTACATCTACTTTCAGAAATGTTAACAAGAGGGGAAATTAATGAAAGTTATTGTTAAGCTTTTATAAATGAAAATTAACAAAGGTGTCACATAAATTGCTTACAAATATAAGTTGTCATTTTGGCAAGAGAACTACTATTGGGACAACTCTAAGACCTATTCATATATTTAGAGATCATAAACTTGAATCTTTACCTTTAACTATGGTATTATAGTAAATTCCATGTAACTCAACAATTGCACTAGTCTACACATCCATTTAAGTAGAATTAAATTTTCCTTAATAATAACTAGTCCAATTATTTAAGTAGAACTGAATTCATCTTAATAATAATTAGTCCACTCCATTCATTTAAATACAAGTGAATTCCTCATAATAATAATCACAAAACATTCGCTCGCGGGGGTGTAGACCGATTGGCAAGTGATGTGTAAATGGAAGGAAATATGTAAAGGAGGTCTCAAGTTCGATTCTCACCCCGATTTACTTGTGCTCCATGCTTGTGGGTTGTGCGGCGCACCTGTGTCACACAAGTACGAGAACAATATACAATGGAAAATTCATACGATATACAATGGAAAATTCATTTTTGGATCCTCTAAAAATAAATACTTTTAACTGTATTTTTTAATCACATTCATAATTCATTATCAATTGTAAGAACTCGAGTGCAATTTTTTTTTAGTTTAAATAGATATACAAAATAGAAAAAAAATGATCTACAAATTTGTTGTCCATTATGATATATATAAACTAGCTCTATTAATCACCACAAGGGATCAAATCTATAGAGTTTAAAACCCTTTTGAGGGAGAAAAACATGAGAAAGGTTTGCACCTCAATGGATTTGATCCCTCTTAGTTCTTTCTTGAGTTGGAGCTAAGATGGATCTATGCTGGTATACAAAAATATATTGGATGGTTGAAGTTGTAGTGGAGATACAAAATAACTTAATTTTTTATATTTCTCTTACAATATAGTGAGTTTCTTTTCTCCTACTCACAAGAAGTTGGTGGACAAAAAAATGGCAAAGCACTGCCCATGAATGAACTCACATAGGAGCACACATGTAGTCCTCTTCACATACATTTGGGCCCCTCCAAAATGCCATGCAAGCTATGAACTAGCCTACCAAGTCATGGCTCTAAAAAATGTGTGTAAGTTTTTAAGAATTCATATGTGTTTGTAATCACAGATGCATTCCTATGTGTATTAATAAAAATAAGGGCCACGGGTTGTATTATATGGGAAAACCACACAACTCATTTCTAGGTAGAGGAGGTGTGATTCTAGGAGCAACTTTGTGCATTTGATTGCCACGAGGACATTGCCAATGTTTGGAGTTTCCACATCCACCAAAATTTTCATATGTAAATGATAAACCATTTATCTATACTTGATGCTTTACCAATAATAGACATTTTTTTATTTATTTAATATATTTCGAAAACTTGGTTATTGCATGCATATGGAAACATTTTTTCATATATGTTCCACAATTTATCCTTGAAGTTAAATAATATTCACAATAAAAGATATCATAATTTACAATTATAGTGGATGGATTCAAGGCCTCTCCATTCTCTATATGAGTTACATATTCTCTAAACATTATGGTCATTATATCACTCACTAAAGTTATTTTTCAAAAATGATTCATGTTGCATAGAATCTACAAGAAGAGTAAGGAAACAAACTCAAAAACTAGTACACACATACACATTCAATAAAATAAGCTTACAAGAACATAATTTGATTAACTCTAGAGAGGTTAAAATTCCACTATAGTGTTGATATTTTGATGTAACTACATAAGATATTATTTTGTATTTGTAGTGTTCAAACCTCGAGAAGGTTATTGTAAGATTATTGTATAAATCGACTCAAAAGAAATTATTATTTTATTGTTATCCTTATTGTAAAATTCAAAATAACCTCTCTTAGGGTTGTGTCTTTTCTGGAGTCAATTTATGTGTATAATAGAAGTCGAGTTCCTCTCATTTGTACACACAAGAAAATCTCCTTATCTTGTGTATTTGGAGCATAGTAAAGGAGGTCTAGCACAGGAGGTCTTGGTTTCTTGGTATTTGGTATCTTGGTCTTGGTATATTTGTGGAGAGATATAACATGACATTGTAATGGTTGAATGAATCTATACTAAAGAATTGGTTGTTGGGTTTTCTCCCCCACGAGGTTTTCCCAGGATATATCTTGTGTTCTGCGATTGTTTATCTTTCAGTGATCCTATTACATGCAATTTTTAATGAATGTTAAAGAAGATAAGTGTAACTTCTAAAATTCTAACATGGTATGACAGTAGGCCTAAATAGAAGACCACTCGCAGATCTATAAGAAAAAAGGAATCATCTTCTTGATAGGATTGGTTTCCATACAAGATAAGACCACCAACAAGTGCACGCTAGTGGAGCACATATTTTCCCTGGATCATATCTCTAGAATCCAGAATTTGTGATTTAGGGGAAGGATGACTACCAAAACCAATATTGATGAGAAGTTGGAGGGAGCTGGCAACTTTAGAGACTGGAGGTACATAGTATCCCTCCTCCTAGAAGAACATGATATAGAGAAGTTCACTAAAGAAGACGTTTCTGAACCAAAGGGAAATGAGGCTAAAGAAAAGCACACGAAGGATATGGTCAAAGAAAAGAGTATTATTGCAGACTCCATTAAGGACCATCTGATTCATTACATATATTCATTATCCACTCCAAAATAAATGGTAGATTCCTTAACTCGATTGTTTGAAGGAAACAAAATCAACTGAAGAATGACCTTGAGAACTCAGTTAAACAACGTGAGGATGCAGAATTCAAAAACCATCCACTCTTACTTCTCAAGAGTGAACCAAATCAAGGAGAAGATAGAAGTCATTGGTGATATTGTGAATGGAGAAGAAATGATGACGACCACCTTTAATGGCCTCCCAAAGTCATGGGATGCATTTATTCAAGGGATATGCTCAAGAAGGAAGCTACCCAAGTTCAGTAAGGTATGGGAATATTGAAACCAAGAAGAAGCAAGGACTACAACAAGAGAAGAGAAGATGACAAATGATGATCAAGCCCTAGACATCCATACTAGGAAAGGAAAGAGCAATAAAAAACCCTCCTCACCTAATAAGTTTAAGAAGGGATGAAGAAATAACCCAAATATTAGATGTTTCTATTGTCAGAAAATGCGACACGATGCTAGGAATTGTTCCCTCATTTAGAGACTAAGGAAAAAGAAAGGAGGTAAAAGGAATCATTTTCATATAGCTGAAGATGATGAGCCACCCAAGAAGGTTTCAAAGGAATATAAATCAAATGATGAGGAGTATGTCTGTATCTCATCCTTTACAAGAACTGTCACTCATGGAAGTGACATTTCGCTAGTGGACAGTGGTTCTTCCAAGCACACTACAGGTTATAAAGACTCCTTGTCTAACCTTACTCATACGGATTCACCTCATAAAGTGAAATTGGAAGATGACTATCAGTATCCAATCAAAGGATTAGGAGAATCCTCCTACAAGTTAGAATCAGGAAAGTCAATGAATATGAAGGAACTTATCTATGTTCCTCGATTGAAGAAGAACCTTCTCTTGATTTCAGCATTGGATGAGAAGGGTTACATAGTTGCATTTTTTGATGGACAAGTTCTTATGTGGCCTAGAGAGAAGACTTTTGATGATTCTGTGGTGATTCGATTTCAAGAGGGAGGACTCTACAACTTGAAAAAAAAATCAGATTCAACATTAATTCACGACACTGTGAATCCTACTAAGTTATGGCATAGCAAATTTTCTCACCTACATTACCAAGCCCTAGCGAGTGTGAGAAATATGGTGACATGAATACCAGAGATCCAAGAAAAACCAGACACTGTGTGAAAAGGTTTCACATAAGGCAAGAATGTGAAGCACTGCTTTCCCAGAAACGATAGTAGATCCAAAAGAGTATTGGACATTGTGCACTTGGATGCGTGTAGACCGATGTCAGCAACTTCACTAAGTAGGTATGTATATTATGTGTATTTTATTGATTATTACTCACATAAAACTTGGATCTATTTGTTGAAGGAAAAGAATGAAGTGTTTGGAAAATTCAAAGAATTTAAGGCACTGGTAGAAAACCTGAAAGAGAAGAAGATAAAGACCTTGTGATTAGATAATGGAGGAGAATTCACTTCATAGGAATTCAAAGAATATTGCAAGGAAGCTAGTATTAAGAGGGAGATTTCTACTCCCTATAATCCTCGACAAAATGGAGTAGCAGAAAGGAAGAATCAGAAAATCATGGAAGCAGTGAAGGATATGATCCATGATCAAGATCTACCTATGCATTTGTGGGTAGAAGCAACAAGGACTACAGTGTACATGTAGAAAAAATTCCCCACAAAGTACATGAAAAAACGACACCAGAGGAGATGTTTTTAGGAGAGAAGCAGGAAGTCAACCATCTAAGGATATTTGGCTTCCTCGTATGTGTGCATGTCCCCAAGGAAAAGAGGACAAAATTGAATCCATCAGGAAAGAATGGCATATTTGTTGGTTACAGTGACACATCAAAGGAATATAGGATATATATTCCCATTCACCAGAAAATTGATATTAGCCGATATGTCGCCTTCGATGAGAGTGCAACTTTCAACAAATCAAAATAGGACGGTGAAAAATAGGTTCATGAGGAGGAGAATGAAATTACTAGAGTTCCAAAGGTAGAAGCAGTTGAACAAAAGGAAGTTACTCATGAGGATAATGACATGGAAGAACCTCAGAGACTAGCACAGTTGCCTTCTCTCAAGAGAATATGTGGAGTAGCCACAAGGGTTTGAGGAAAATGACAGGGAGATGCATGTGTGCAAATTGAAGAAGGATTTATATGCATTAAAGAAAGCACCTAGAGCATGGTATGGTAGGATCAACAGTTTTTTGATGACCTTGGGATTTATAAAGAGTAGTGTAGATCCTAACCTTTAATTTAAGGTTGTGGATGATGGTCTAGTAAACTACTTTTGTATGTGGATGACTTGTTTCTAACATGTGTGGAAAAGCTCATCTTAGAGTGTAATAGAAAATTGTTAGTTGAGTTTGAGATGAAAGATCTCGAGATGATGCATTACTTTTTGGGTCTCGAGGTATGGAAGAGACAGGATGAGATCTTTATGAATCAAGGGAAGTATGCAATGGAAATCATAAAGAGGTTTGGGATGTTGGATTACAAGGCAATGACTACACCTATGGTATGCAATATGAAGTTGTTGCACAATACAACTTTAGAAAATGTGGATGTTTCTTTATACAGGAAGGTGGTGGGTTTTTTGTTGTACTTGACGAACACGAGACCAAATATATGTTTTGTTGTGAACACCATGAGTCAGTATATGGATCAACCCAGGTAGTTTTATTTAGTTGCAGCAAAACATGTGATGAGGTACCTTAAGGGTACATTGTATTATGGCCTCATGTATGTGAAAGACCATGATTTCGGGTTATATGGATATTCAAATTCAGATTGGGCCGAAATTATTCCTGATCGGAAGAGTACTTCAACATATTGCTTCAGTCTAGGCTCCAATATGGTTTCATGGAGCAACAGGAAGAAGTCATGTGTAGAAATCAGTACGGCTGAGGTTGAATATGTGGCAACATGTACAACATGTAAATAAGCAGTGTGGCTTCAGAAGATATTGTATTGGTTCTTTGTTTTCAAACTGGAGGCGAACTACATTTGGTGTGACAACTAGAGTTGCATGAAGTTATCAGAGAATCGGGTGTTCCATGACAGGCTGAAGCATATTGAGATAAAATATCACTATATCAGGGATATAGTGCAAAGGGGAGCAATGAGGCTCCAGTGCGTGACTACCAAGGAGAAGGTTGTAGATGTGTTGACCAAGCCATTGTCGAGGATGAAGTTCGATCACTTCAAGTACAAGCTTAGCATTGTCCCTCTTTAGAGGGAGTGACGAGGTACAAATTCCTTTTGGGGTAATGGATGCCCTAGGGACATGTTGTAGCTATTTGAGAGCTACCCATAGGCCTTTGATGCATTGGTTGTGAAGTCACATGATGAGGTACATATGCATTGCGGGGTAGTAGATGTCATGTTGACATGTTGAAGCTATTTGAGATCTACCCACAGGCCTTGGATGCATTGGCTATGAATTCATGTTGTACTATGGATATCATATGTTCAATAGTCAATGGTCATGAGTTTGTGTGGAAATAAAGAATACCTTCCTAGTTAAGAGGGACTGTTGATATTTTGATGTAACTATGGAAAATATTATTTTCTATTTGTATTGGTCAAACTTAGAGAAGGTTATTGTAATATTATTGTATAAATTGGATCAAAAGTAATTATTATTTTATTTCTATCCTTATTGTAAAAGTCAAAACGACCCCTCTTAGGGTTGTGTCTTTTCGAGAGTCAAGTTATGTGTATAAAAAGAGGTCGAGTTCCTCTCATTTGTACACACACACAACTCGCCTTCTCTTGTGTATTTGGAGTATAGAAAAGGAGGTCTAGTGCAAGAGATATTGGTTTCTTGGTCTTTGGTATCTCATTCTTGGTCTATTTGTGGAGAGCTATAACGTGACATTGTACTGGTTGAAGGAATCTATACTAAAGAATTAGTTGTTAGGTTTTCTCCCATAAGAGGGTTTCCCATGATATATCTTGTGTTCAGTGATTTTTTATCTTTTAGTGGTTTTATTACATGCAATTGTTAATGAATTTTAAATAAGATAATTGTAACTTATAAAATTCTAACATATAGAACAAACCAATTTTTCAACATTACCTTCTCTCATTGTTCACTTTTTTAGGTCAAAAGTTGATAATCCTTTTGATCATTTTAGTGTATAAAACTTTTTCAATCATATTTTCATAAAAAAAATTGTAGGTTATTATACAACTTGAAGATTAAGTCATAATTTAAGTCGCAATTACCTAAAAAGAATGGTCGAAAAATGTTTTACAAATGAAAATAAATAAATTCATAATTAGAGTATTTGTGATAAGAAATACTCTGCAATTTACTTGAATAAAATGGTGAATTAACTGGAAAAAAAAATTCAAAGAGAATTATTATCCTACCACTCCAAAGAGGGAAGAAGAATAGAAGAAAATGTGTAGAGGAGATCGGGAGAAAAACATATTGACATTTATAACTAGGTAAAGATTTTAAAAATCTAAAGTTTTAAGTTATTTTGCATTCTAAATTTTTTTAGAGAATATTTAAATGTACCCTCTAATATACTCGCCCCATTTGGATTCATATATGAAATAAATAATGTTCGATATTTGTGATAAATTTAATTTTTCTTTTTGGGATACTAGAGAATAGTTGAGTCATTCCTCAAGGTTAGGATGATGTGTGGATAATAGTTGATGATTTAAATCAAGGAGGCACCTAGACAACCATTCTTGTAGAAGGGATAACTATTTTTATTCGTTCTTCATAAATTCAAAATGGTGAAATTATGGTACTTGTACATAGAGATATTTCTTCCAAGAAACCCAATAAAAATTGCTACAAAGGAATTCATTTTGTATGACTATGGATATCGAGAGGTTCAAATAACAATGAGGCTCTTGAAAAATAATGACATTGTGAACAATGAGGCACACGATTATGCACTCATAGAAACCCTATGTGTAACATAGACTCATGCAGTGAATGAAATTGTAGGGTTTACAAGTTCTCTAATCTAATTTGTAAATAGATGTTGGGTTAATATAAATTCAAGGTCAAAATTTTCATATCATTACATTCAATGGTAAGGATATTGTTGAGCATTTCTCTATTTTTCATAGACATCATAATGGTGGAGAAGGATATAATGTTTAGGCCAAGCAAATTTGATCTTTTTACTATTTTATTATCTTCAATGCAAACCATTGGCTATTGAATCTTATCTCTAATTTTAATTCCAACTACTTATTTTAAACTTTTTTTTTAATTTCTATATATCTCAAGCACTTTGCATCTTATGAATTTATATTTTTGAGTGCCTTTTGGGGAAAGTTTTCATATTATTGTTTTTGTTCTTGTAGCCTTAGTTGATCTAGATTTATGAGAGGAATGAAATGAAAACATAGATTTATAGTATTAACATAGAGACACAATGAATAATAACAGATATACAGTGAAGCTTAACTTCTATTAAATAAGAAATATGATGAAACTGTAAATTGCATACTAGAAACAAGCTTGCTAGAATGGTGGCAGCTTATCTCTGAGAAGAGATGTGACAAATACGCTCATTCGCAAGAAGATGAGTACAATTAGGCTCTGAAGGCCTTTTTACAATAAACATGAATGTCAAAACCATAGACATCCAAAAACCTAACCCTAGGAGATGAAGCGCCAAAATTCATGTGAGCCCCATTGGGGTAAGTTAGTACATCAACTTCCTGGGGTCATAACTTTTGCATACGATCTCCATTTTCAACACACAATAGCTTGTTGGAAAGGTATTGACGAGGAGATTCATTTAGGGGGATCAATAAAATCCTTTTTATATCATTAATGTGTTCCCTATCATGAAAAAATGTTGTTTAGTCCCTCAAAATGGCCCAGAAAGTTTAGGACCTGAAAAACTACTAAAAATAGTAAATTGCCAAAAATCTTGTTTTGAGCCAGTTGGACTAGGTGGGTGGTCAACGAGATCCTCCTAGATCAATATTCCTCCCTTAAGAACCAATTGTATCCATTGCATTGAGATTCCCCATCTAATGAGGAAATGTTTTCTAAATTTGGCCCCGAGTGAGCCACTTGCCTTGGTGTAGAAGTTGTCATGCTTTGAAAACCCAATAAAGATGGAGCCTCTGTTGGTGAGTGCCCCTGACCTATGTGTCCATGATATGATTAGTGGATTTATGTTCCATGCTGTCAGGGTTGATCTTTGGTTGTTTCAACTGTTATTCCATCTCCGAGGTGTCCAATAATGGTGGAAAATAGGGTCGAAAGAGGTCCTTATTGAACAATGGGTGAAAGCCAAGGAAGGGGGGAATATTGAGCTCAAAAGAATTGTCACCCACATCCTTGGTTATGGTGTAAGGTCCACAATAGAGTGGACGAATATTCTAATGAGGCCCTATAAGACATTCTTTTTGCAAGTGCATCCAACCTTTGTCTCCCACCTGAAATTGATGTGGCACCCGATGTTGATCATGGTGTTGCTTGTACTTGGAATTGGACTTTTGTAAAATATCATGAACCTATTGGTGGATGTCCTGGATTGTTGGAGCATGCAATGAGTCTTCCTGGTTGGCCACAAGAGGTAGTGCAACATCCATGGGACCCAATGGTTGAAATCCCAACCCCACCAGAAAGGCGTTGTGGACCAGTTGAGATATGCATGGCTCTATTGTAGCTTTGATGTACATGGGGAAGACTCTCATACCATGTGTGGGGGTGCTTGAAATTTTACATGCACAGAACGTGCATGATCATCCGATTGACGACCTTGGTTTGGCCATTTGTCTGGGGGTGGAAGGCAGTGGATTTGGTGAGCTTGGTGTCCAACAGTGACTAGAGGCTCAACCATAATGTGTTGAGGAATCATATGTTTTAATCTAAGATAATGGTTTGTGGGATCCCAAAGTGTACCCACACTCATTCAAAGAAGATCTTGGCAGTGGCCTCTGTTGTGATGCTCTTCTTGCAGGAGGTTAGAATCAACATCTTGGAAAAGTGATCCACAACCATAAAACCATAGTCATTTCCTTCTTTGTGGATGCAAGGCCTGACATGTAGCCCATTGAGATGTATTCTCAGGGCCTATCAAGAGTAGGAAGAGTAGTGTATAAGCCTTGTTTCTTAGTGGCCGATTTGGAAATAACACAAACAGTGCATGACCAAATATACTTGCTACCATCCTATCAAAGTTTCGACCAGTAGAAATGTCACTGCAACACTTCCACTGTCTTTTCCATGCCAAAGTGTATTTCGTTTTGGGACTCCACATATGTCAAAATTATAAAGGTATTTTCATTTGCTAGACCAATTATATAAAAGAAATGCTAGATAAGTTTGGAATGGTTCATTGCGAGCTTGTAAGTACTTCCATGCAAACTAGTTGCAAATTGAGAAAAGACGATAAATACAAGGATGTAGATCATAGAGTCTACATATCGATGATTGAAAGTATAATCTATGTAAAAACATCGAGACTTGATGTGATGCAAGTAGTTGGAAAAGTTGTGAGATTTCAAGAAGCACCGAAGGAAACACATGTTATGGTATTAAAGAGAATATTCATATATCTCAAAGAAACATAAGACTATGGATTATGGTATCCAAAAGGGAATGATCTATCGCTATTTTCATACAAATATGTGTATTGGGAAAGAAATGTTGATGATATAAGAAGTACAAGTGGAGCAGCCTTCTACTTGGGTGATTGTCTGGTATCCTGGTTGATCAACAAATGGTCTTCAGTAGAATTTTCCATAGAAAAAGTAGAGTATATTACAACACCAACATGTTGTACAAAGGTTCTTTGGATGAAGAAAACTTTTCAAGACATATAGGTGGAATACGATGATCCTATTCCGATATCCTATGATAATACCGGGGATATAATCATCTCTAAGAATCCAATGATGCATTCCAAGATGAAACAAATTTTGATCAAGTTTCTCTTTCTACGGGAACAGGTTATAGAGAAGAACATCAAGGTAGAGTACATTGGGACAAAATAAAAGATTGAAGATATCTTCACTAAACCTCTTCCGAGGGACACTTTTGAGTATCTTCGACAAAAAATTGGAGTAGTTTCATACCCACAATGATCTACACGACAGTTGGCACAGTAAGACAAGGGAGAGCAGTAGTAATCATGAAAGAATTGAATTCTTTTTTAATTCTTTTTATTAGAGATTTACACAAGGATGCACCATGAAGAGAAACATCCATAGAAATCAGAGGCTTACAGATAGGGGGAACAACCCCAAGGAGAAGTCACCCTTTTCCATTGATGTCAAAGGGGAAGAGAAAAATAGAGGCATGGAAACAGGGATGATTTTAGGGGCTAAATTTTTCTCATGGGCTAATTTTCCATGGTTTTTCCAAAAACGAGATTCACTATTTTAAAAATGATTCACCCAAATTCTATAGGATAAAATTAATTTACCTTAAAAATCGTGAAAAAATGATAAAAGCTATATAAAATACTTAGAAATTTGAATGTTTTTACAAAAATATTGCCAAACATTTATAGTTGACATATGAAGGATTAGTAAGATTCACCAAGGTTTCTACATTTTAAAACATATTCCCATCCTTAAAATCATCCCT
>ML784509.1:330298-350365 GCA_009831015.1 Picea engelmannii
AATATATACATTGTTGTAGAAATAAGTAACTCATTATCATTCATTTCATGTTTAAGAAACATATTGTTAAACAATTGTCAAATTGACATATCAAATCGTGATAAAAAAAAATTGAAAAATAGTCATTGGAAAGCTAACACAATACTTCACAAGTTTTGTTTTTACTGTAAAGTGAAATTCTAAATAAAAAAAATACTTTTATATGTTGGAAGTTGAATAACTTGTGAAAATACAGTTTTTTTTCTCATAAAACAAGCAAAAGTGTAACTCACCTTCATGATTTCACCCATTCTTGATTGGTGTACTAATGATAGAGAACTGACCAATTAATATTTTGATTGAAAATGCCCATCAAACCATTCATTAAGATTATGTTCCTCTTTAGTCATGAGGCTCCATATAACTATATATTATACATAGAAACTTAGAATTAGATTTCATCAAATCATATAGAAAATAATGCATAAAGGAATTTTTGATGTATAAGTGCACAATACCTTTCGACGCCTCTTTTGTTTAGTATTTTAACAATGTGAAAAAAATGAGATGAATAACATGTTTTTCGACAACTATATTTTCATACTTTTGGAACTCATAATTGAATTTTCTCAACTCCATGATGCCAAATAAGGGAAATAAACATTTCTAAGCCACTCCTTACATTCATATATGATTTTTGGCTAATATACTTAATTTGCATTAGAGAAATCCCCACATGTCTAAACCATATTTGAATGGGGGTTATTTTCTACTTCTACCATTTTACTCCAAACAAAGGACATCATGTGGAGTCACAAGTATGCACCTAAAAGATGACTACCTTCTCTATTTCTTTCTTTATAGACCAAGCAACTATGTTAACAATGAAAATTCTAAATCTGAATATTAACTTAAAAACAAAAATTTCCATACACAAAGCGATCATTATGACAAAGAAAATCCATGTGACAACATATGATTGGATCATATGAATTTGAATCTTCAATCAACTTAGTCAAACGATGAGAGGGCACCGATCTCTAGGCTAGCGTATATTCCTTTCTGCCACCTTCCACGCACAATATTTTACACTAAGAGTGGCATTCCCCATCAACTCTTGTAGGGTGAATGTGGATTGTACAAAATGATGCAATGGATATGAACCATTGATCATCTTGGGTAGGTGAAACCTCAATCATTGACATCATTTGAAGCTCTTTAAGGTACAATAATGTTTTACATTGTGGATTTTCTTCACTATTGATTTTCATTCAGCATGCTCGTTGACTCTTCTTTGGATCACAAATGTGGCCACCATTTATGATTGTCATTCTTTCCTTTGAGAATTATGAAAATGAGAAAAGGAAAAATTTATTGTAGTAGAATGGAGAGGAAAAGAGCACGTGCCTCCCAAGATTACATAAAATTCATAAAGGGTAGCGTGCAACATCAAAATAATTTGTTTTTACAAGCCATAACAGGATTTAGTGGAGAGTAGCATGTATTCATTGGGCAATATGAACATTCACAACTTGCATGTAGGCTCCTCAATCAATGTGCAGGGCATATCATTTTGTGTTATTTTTGCTTATTTTAATGGTTGCAAACAATGCTCATATGACCAATTTCTATATATAAATGCATTATGAACCAAACTTTTGTATCTAAATGATTTTTAAGGAAAAAGCTAAAACAATAATGAATACAACTAAGAGACTCATTTTTTTATTAGTTGTAACTTAAAACTATTCAATAAAGAATTTTATTTTTCATTTATCTTTTTAAAACTATTATAATTAATGGAAATTTGAAAAAATTGCTTTCCTTCAAAGTGTATAAAATCAAAGTTGTATTTTATATATTTATCTTTAATATTTATAAAAAAATCTTATAAAAAATATTTTAATGAAATAATTTAAATCCTTATAAAATATTAAATTACAAACTTTGATGTGAGGCTCTTATTAATTATTTATTATTTATAGTGTAAAATGCTTCTTGTGGATTTGTTGTGTACTTGAATATATATGCAAATATACTTCAAAAATAATCCTTAATCTAAAAATGAATAGGTCAAACCATTCATCAAAATATTGAACACAAGAAATAGTCAAAACCCTTGAGGTCAGGTAACACTGTATATTATTCCTTATGGAAGAAATGCACTCCTCAAGAAATAATTGTTTGCTACAATAATAATATTCTTCACTATGCTTCAATACATTGCTTACACTTATTTATATAACATTATCTTTATTTCCTAAGAACATTATAGAGAAGGAATATTCTAGTAGGTAGAACCTTCTAGAAATCCTTCTCAATTATTAAGTACCAAAGATCTGCACATATAATCATGACAAAAGATACATATAACAATATGCAAAATATCATTTATTATTACCAAAACCCTTGAGGTAGGGAAACACCATACAATGGATCCTATTATGGAATGGATCATCTCCTGTTCACTTGCCTCTTCGAGAGGAAAACCTCCTAATCAGCTACATGCTCCAAATACAATAATTATTCTTCACATCCCATTACACTTCTTGAACCCCTTTATATAGCGCTACCAATCACCTAAGAACATTCTAAAGGAGGAATTTTCTACAAGTAGAACTTTCTAGTAGTCCTTTTACATTTATTATGTTTATACTAATATATATAACTACCATAGTGAGCCTTATTTAATAATATAGTGGTCCTAGTTCACCTTACATTGAATGGCCTCCGCTATTTTCATTATGGGCCCTCCAGGCCCCCCTAATACCTCTCTAGCTACACTACATTCATTCTCCCTTGTGAAAGTGTTGTCCTCGATGCTTGTTATGAAGTTGTACAACCATATACTAGGGTCGCATGGATAAGTGTGAACCATAGTGTTGAAGTAGACTCGAGAAATAGGGTCCCATTTAGAAATGAAAGCCACCATGTTGAAGCAGTCCATCTACTACTGTAAACCTGGATCTCATGTCCAAGGGATCATGTGCACTCCACACTGACGATATTGGAACTTAGGATCCAATTGAAAATGATGCTCCAAAGATATACATTGGTCATGTTGGACAAGCAGTTTTGGGATACAATTTTGGGAAAAATCATAAGTATAGAAGAAGTGTGCAACATAGGTTCACAGGAGAAGAAGAAAGACCAAGGATTGTGTAGCTGAGGTGCATCCAAGAAGAAAATGAGCAACAGAGGTGCATATGGAAGTACAATGTGCAGTGAGAGAAGAATAAAGGAGAGAAGAAAGCAGGAGAAGAAAGAGGGAGAAAAGGAAGGATGACAACTCAACATGATAAATATGGAAGGATGTGCAAAATCAAGAAGAATAAGCAGTCAGAGTGAAAAAGAAGGATACAGACGAAAAAGTAGAAGAAAACAATCAAAGAACAAGTTAATTGATGTTTCCATGCAATGTAATAGGGTTTTGTGGGGAACCAAGTAGGGTTATAAGCCCTATATTTGATGTATAAATATGTAATGCATTGGGAGAATAGGGGTTCCTTCTTGTTGTGGTTTCCTCTCCGCATATGGTTGGGTTCTAGTTCGTTATTCTCTATTTGTTTACTATGTAAAAGGGATGAATCAATGTCTGAATATAAGAGATGATGTAGAGAGAGAGAGGTTTTCACTATAGAGCGGCTAGGATAGTGGAAGAGAAAGATGTCTATGATATATCTTTGTAAGCATAGTGCACAATCCTAAATAATTTAATGAAAGAATAATAAAGAAGCTAATCATTGTGGACATATCCTAGAGTTGGGTGAACCACATGAAATCTTCTGTCCTATGTCTTTTATGTGATTTCTTATGAATTATGTCTGGATTCATATTACATTAGCTTTGTCTTATGTTAATTCTTGCAAAATAATCATGATTGATACATCAATGAGTTTATGTAGTAATCTAGAATATAATGACAGTATGAATATGAATCACTAAGTAGTTAATAAAGAATAAGGAAATAATTACATGCACAAAACTAATAAGTAAGAATGAACAAAATGGTCACCTCTCATTCCCTTACTACTACAGAAACCTAGTCCTTCCAGTCCCAATAGATACCTCAGGTAAGACTTCATCTATGCAAGTGGTGATACCGAAAGGGCATGTTTCTGGTGGGTTTTATTGGTAATGGATAATTCGAAGCTAGGGTCTTATGAACCGTGTGCAGCGCCAACAAGTGGTTTTGTTGTTGAGACCTAGAATTTTCGATTAAGGGAATGTTTTGGAGGCTAACTAAAAAAGAGATCTCAGAATTGTTGGAAAGGAAGGAACGATAGTTTTCTCGAGAAGAGAACAAGAAACCTCAGATGAGTGATAAGTAATGGATGCATAGATATGTGTATACAGAACTACATGAAATTTTCTTTGGAATTTTTTTTGACTAAGTGGATAGTAAGATTAATGGAGAATAGTAAAAGGTATAGAGCTGTAGTGTCGAGGAATTGGATTCCTGAGTTGGCAAGACAACTGAATTCTGTAAGTAACCCAACTACTCGTGCAATTGATTTCTAGTCACATAGCATACTAGGAGGATATATTATAGAGTTTTCCATAGATTGTACCCAATCATACAGTGTTGTAGAAAGAGACTTTTTCAAGGGTCTACGTGGAAGGTTCATGAAATCATTAGGTACATGGATAAAGATGTTGTTGTGTGACAAGTGTGTGATGACGATGCAATCTGACTGCTAAAGGGCCTCACACACATAGGGGAGTTGAGCGATGAAAATAAGATGTTTTGAGAACATGAGAGAAGGAAAGAAGTAATGAAAAAGGAAGAGAGAGATTAAGGATGCAAGAAGAATGTATACTAGAGGAAGAATATGAGTTTGGAGTATTGTGTGGAGGAAGGAGGTACAAGAGGCAAAGGACTAGGGATGAGAAACAAGAGTTGCGTAGAGATCTAGAGGAGAGAGAACCTTGTGTATTAGTACAAACTATGGAGATATCATATATAGGAGGAGAAGAAGAGGAGTTTTAGTCGAGTCCAATTATAGAAGAACCGTTAAGTCCTACTCAGACAAGGTCTTGTGTCAAATCCACAACCCCATCTACATCACCACAATCAAAGAAAATAGTCAAAGACTTGTCAAAAGAAATTATACTTAGCGAGGGAGGACAGAGTAGTAGCAATCATAGTAGTGGGAATAATGCGCAAGTCAGAGTGAGAGTCAGAGTCAACCAACATCACTAGGAAGAGAGAATAAACAAAGCAACATGGCAGGGGTAGACAACACCCTTAGACTTCCTGAGTTCTAGGGAGTTGGGTTTGAGGACCCAAAATAACATTTATTTGTCTCCGAGAAAATTTGGTCCGCAAAGAATGTCCAAGACAACAACATTTAGATTCTCTATTGGTTTGGTACATAAAAGTGTAGAGTACCATTTAGCACAACCACATTATAAAAGTGGTTGATATAAATCATTCAATTAGTTAAGAAAGGTGAAAATGGGGCCTATAGACCTCTATCAACCATTTTTATTTTATAATGTGAAGGTGCTAGTTAAGTAAACAAAGTGAACTGAAAAAGTAAACACATAAAACCATATCTTTATAAAAACTAAAAAAACTAAAAATTTAATAATTAAAATCACAACTCCATTTAATGTGACATATTGGATCCATATTTAATCATTTCCCTACAAAATGGAAAAATGGATTTAGGATTAAAAATTAAATGTATCCATTTAGAAGAAGTACTGCACAACCATCATGTTATTTTTACACAATGGTAATTCAATTCAATTCATAATAATTTAACATGATAGCATGCTGTTAACAGAAACAGTAATTTTGATACCGAGAAAGCAAGTTGAGTGACAGTATAAACTTGATAGTATGAAACGGCTTTATTTATTTATGAGATGATAAAAAGCTGCGTACATCATCTTCTACTAAGCTCAGCCATTTAAATAGTAACACAGTAAACTACTAGATATTATATACATGCAACAATTAGCAGCAATGGGAGAACTTCCAGAGCTGGTTGTCCTGCTTGTTCCATTTCCAGAGCACAGCGTGAGTGCCATCTCTGATGCCTCCGTTCCTCCTGTCGCCCTGGAATGCGTCCAAGTTGACTCCAATGTTGTTGGACATCCTTACAGTACGATATCCATATCCCATGTCCTCACTCTCACTCCATAGCACGTTTTCATCATAAGTGGAGGGTCCCTCATACTGAGTGAGCAGCACCTCCTGACATTCAGCAATAGCATGGCGAAGAGCTTGACTGGTGGCTCTGTTGACCAGAGCGAAAGCAGGATGACCCACTTGGTCCCTCACACGGTTGCTCCAGCTTTCGTCCTTCACCCATTGCTGCATAAATGCATTTATATTATAGCAATTAAGATCAATCAAGAAAATACATATATTAAGAATGGAGTAATCAACAGATATGTAATATATGAGAATGTTACCATTGTGGGATCATTGGGATTGTAGAAGACCATGACGGCTCTGCCATCTCTGATAGCCAAAGCGTAGTCAGGATTGGCCTTAGAGCAGACTCTCACGATYTGGCCTTGTGGAATTATTTTCTGGCCGCTCATCATGTAGCCWTCTCCTGAATTAAATTTGTTACGAGGTGTGGGGCCACCATACTCGTTAAATCCATAGCCTCCTTCTGTTGAATTTARGMATGGGTCGGAAGGGGGRCGTGAAGGCTGCTGCTGGTAGCCAKAGCCTGAATTGGGCCGTGACTCGTAAATTCTCTCGTTCCTCCCGTCACAAGGGGAATGTGGCGGCTTCTGTTGATAGCCATAGCCTGAATTGGGCGATGAATCGTAAATCCTCTCGTTCCTCCCGTCGCAAGGGGTATGTGCCGGCGGCTTCTCGTAGCCATAGCCTGAATTGGGCGGTGACTCGTAAATCCTCTCGTTCCTCCCTTGGCATGAATCGTACTGCCCATTGTATGCCATGGATTCGATTGATTGRCAATATGCCAAACGCCAATTACTCTTGAAACAAAGAAAAATGAGCTATCGATCTGGTGGTAGGAGCTATCGATCTGGTGGTGCTTGTTCTATGTTTTGGGGTGGCCTTTTATAGATGACGAGCGGTAAGTGGAGAATATTTTTAGCTGCTACTAGAGTTGAGCAATATTGACGATGAAAGGGAATAATAGTATATTTTTGAAGTGACATCAATCGATTTAGGGAAACATCAAACTTGTATCTTCTTCCTCTTTTATATTCTTCGCTTTCACTTTCCACGTGCATGCTTCACTTCACTTTGCAAATGTACGTTTGATCACCTTTTCATCCTTCTCACCGACAGGAATTACACATCTTACTAATACATTGATTCGGTGATATAAGATAGCTATTATGTGAGTAATGTTGATCTATATTATGTTAAGGATGAAGGCCATCTCGGAGTCACTTTATAAAAGAGTGTTTTGTAACGTTAAGGATGAAGGAGAACAGTTTTATGTGCGACAAGAGTTGAGCAATATTCACGATGAAAAAGGGAATAATAGCATTTTTTGAAGTGACATCAATCTATTTAGGGAAACATGAACTTGTATCTTCTTCCTCTTTTATATTCTTCGCTTTCACTTTCCACGTGCATGCTTCACTTCACTTTCCAAATGTACGTTTATCACCGTTTGATCCTTCTCACCGAGAGGAATTACACAACTTACGAATACATTCTAGTCGGTGATATAAGATAGTTATTATGTGAGCAATGTTGATCTATGTTAACGATGAAGGCCAAATATTATTTTGGCTGGACTTAATTATATTTTAACTAATGCCATACTTTGAGAGTGTTCTTTACGTAAATTACAAATAAAAATATGCTTTGATAGGTATTATCTACGAGTACAACTGTAGTATGCTTTGACAGGTACTCTCTAGTATTTTATTCCAAAATGAGATCTTCATGGCAATAGTTTAAGTAGTTTAAGAATAATGTGTAAATAATGGCAAAGGATTTTTACAACCTGCAATAAAGTTAGATTCCAATTAAGTTCTTCAACCTTAACGTCCCAAAATATTACAAAATAGCGAGAGTAGTTTTTGGTGTTTGCTTTAGTTTTTATCCTTTCAAAACTACCGTTTAGCCACCATAATTAATGAAAGTCTATTAAATCCTTCGCATCTTAAAGATATTTAATTTTTGATTAAAAGTATTTTTTATAATTCATTATAAGAGACATGTGTAATAAGTGAGATTTGATTTGCAAACAAGCCCTAACACTGTAAGCATAACACTAGTCATCGTTTGAATTTTGAAGTCATTAAAGATGCCGTTTCCCTGAAGGTTAAATTTGATAATTTCCTCCAACTACTATTATCACTGTGGAAAACAAAAAAACAAAATTCATTAATCTCTTAAAGAGTTATTCTAGGTGCCATTTCTTATATACAAACCAATTAATTTACAAAACTGTTTATTTTATTAATAAACTTTATTATTACTGTGAAAAAACAAAAGACAAAATTCATTAATAATGAAGAGTTAAAAAAAAAAAAATTCAGAATTCATTAAACTGGTTGAAAATACCAAATTAAATAATTCATTAATGAATTGAAGAGTTACATATGAAAGGATGCTGCTGGTTGCCATAATTACTTACGCATTTGCGGCTGGTGCTGAACAGTTACATTAGCCACAAAGAATATGAAAAGATGTGGTTGGCTGCCATAATTACTTACGCATTAAGCAAAGGCAATTATGGTGGCTTCCATTGAAACTAATGGTATGGTAAGGCTGTCATTGAAATTGATTGTCATCAGTAATTTGGCAAAGGTAATTATCCTGGTTGTCATTGTAGGTGTATGGGAGATATGGTAGTGGTACAAATGTAAATTTAATAATGTAAAATGTAAAAAGTGAATAGTAAAATAAATTTTTACTTTCAAGTAAATTTATTAATTATTTGAACAGTAATTTTTTAATTATATATAGTAATTTTTTAATTATATTAAGTAAATGTTAAAAATTAAATAGGTTAACTGACGTCTTTAAAACTGTTAGAAAGTTATCAACATGAGATCTCATTCATTGATTTGGAAGGATGACTAAGAATATACCAGCATCTTTAATTGATAACCATACGATTAGAATTTATGGTTAAAAGATCATTAAATGTGCCCATCTCCAATAGATATACGCCTTTCGACGTAATAATAGAGATGTATGTAAGATGTGTAATATAGTATTTAATGTATTGTTAATGTGCCCGTGGGAAGGTGAAATAGGTTTATTTGAACTTGTTTTGATTAAAATTATTTTTTATAATTCACTAGAAGAGAGATATGTAAGATGTGTAATATATTATTTAATGTGGGCGAGGGATGTGTAATATATTATTTAAGGTTTTTGTCTACAAACGCTAGTTTTTCTTTGGCACACCTTAGTTTTCCTTTGGCACTTACCTGCAAGGGATGGAATTGGTCTATAGAGGGGATTCGAACTCCCTCCAAACAAGGACGTTGCTACCTTTCGTGCTAGGTAGTAATTGCGTCTACGATCTCAAATGGCTTTGGTGATGACTGAGAGGGGGACCGATATGCGTGTGTCCCCAGGGGCAATGGATATTTAGATTCAATAGAACTAGCCAAGGGGAAGGCACACATTCTTACATTGGAAATTAACCCAAACAACAAACTCAACAAAAACCAAATCTCGCCCACTCAACTACCCATGGAATGTCAACAAAATCTCCAAACAAAATTTTACCAAATTTAAACAGATACAAAGTTATTTTCCGTGAAGAATATGAAGTGAAACAAGAGAAGAAAGGATTGGGGTCCTTGGATCCTTTCGGTTATAAACCTATACTCTTAGAAATTTCTAAGGACAATGCTCCAAAAAATCTTCAAGGCGTTTTGGAAGGGGAAACCTTTATGGGATATGAAAGGCTAAACAGGAGAATGGATTCTAGAGAAAAAATAAGCAGGTACAGGAATGAAAACAAGGAAATAATTTCAGTTGCAAGAGGATGGGAAAAGAGAATGAAGGATCAGAAGAGAAACTGCCCAAGCAGTGGAAGAAAAATAGGAAAAAATATGAAACAAGAAGCCACCACCCACTCGACCCTAGACAAAAATATAATTATGGGTTCCAAGAAAATTTGAAACTTAGATGTTGCTAAACTGTCTCAAGGTGGTGCCCCAAAATCCAATAAATAATGAAAATTCTGTCAAATCCAATAAATAATGAAAAATTTGTCATGAGTGTTAGGGACCAAATTCAAAGAGGAAGTGTTGAGATATCTAATTCGAATAGCAAATCCCCAATTCCTCCTACTCCATAAGACAAAGCTAGAGGCTTTAGAAGCCATCCAGTTAAGCAAGAGACAATGGTGAGTTAGAGAAAGCATTGTTGTTAGCGTGCAAGTCTGGGTTTTACCGTGCAGATCATAGACTATACAATACTTAACATATAAACTCAGAAATACAACAGAGTGTGTAAATACTTGATATATATTTATAAAATTGGCGTTGTGGGCTAATACAATAACTATGTCAAGCTTCGACTTCAACGACCACTGAACAACTTCTGCACACTTGCAAAAACCAAATCTTGAGCTCTCAGACTTCTTGACTCCTTACAGGTGTTGTTGCTTGCTTACTCTTCTCTATGGTTTGTTCTATATCGACTACCTACATACATATATAGATAAGATTGAAACTTCCAGAAGTAAAACTAATTCGAGCCATAAATATGTCAATAAATACAATTGGCTTCTATCTACTTAACAGATCTTGAGAATGATAAAGATCGACTCATTAAATAACTCCCCTACTTGGTGATGACAAAAATGATTTTGTGTAAACGTAGAGCTCACGGACTTGAAACTTGCACGCTGACTAAATGAATTGACATGAACTGTCAAAAATATATTACTGTGTCAACTCCTAGACAACTGTGCAGTTTCTGAAATGAATCCCTTGCCAAAGATTTTGTAAATATATCTGTGACTTGTTCTTTTGACCTTCAAAATTCTAAACAAACTTTTTTGCTATTCACCAATTCTCTGATAAAATGATACCTTGTATCAATATGCTTGGTTTTCTTGTGAAACACATGATTCTTTGATAACATGATGGTGGAATTGTTTTCAAAAAATATTGTAGTTGGTTCATGTTGTTCCAATTTATCCACCACTACCATGATGGCGTCATTATGTTTGGTCGAGGTTGGTAATCTGGTGATGAAATCCATGGAGATGGTTTCTCATTTCCATTCCGGGATTGGTAGAGGTTGTAATAATCCTACTGGGTGTCGATGTTCTTCTTTTACCTATTGGCATTCTATGCATTTGGCTAGGTACTCAGCTATGTCTTTGTTCAATCCAGGCCAATAGAATTGTTTCCTGGTGGCCGTGATCATCTTCTGGTATCCCAGATGACCAGTGTAGGGTCTTTTATGTAGTTCATCTAGTATGAACCTCTTCAAGTCATCACAATCTAGGATATACAATCTGCTTCGGTAAGTGAGCATACCTCCTTCCATCATCTGGTAGTCTCTGTACTTTACCCTTGTGGGTTCTTGCTGTAGGTATGAGGTCACGGTCTGGAAGAATGTGTCTGTATCTTGTGCATTACTGACTCTTTCTTTGACATCTGTCTCGCAGGTGCTCACCGCGAGCAGGTGAATTTTTTTCATACTTCTACTAAGGGCATCGGCCACCCTATTTTCCTTTCCTTTAATGTGTTTGATTTGAAAACCAAACTCGCTAAGGAGGGCCATCCACCTAGCTTGTCTAGCATTGAGCTTTGGTTGGTTAAACAGATATCGCAATCCATAGTGATCTGTCATAAGTACAAACTTTCTTCCCAGGAGGTAATGCCTTCACATTTTCAAGGCATGCACTATGGCAGCTAGCTCTAGATCATGGGTCACATAGTTGACTTCGTGCTCATTCAATTTTTGGGATTCATAGCAGACCACACTTCCTCCTTGCATAAGGACTCCTCTGAGCCCTTCCTTACATGCATTTGTGCACACGAGGAAGTCAGCTTCGGGATCGACGATCTTCAACACAGGTGCATGGGTCAGTAGATGTTTCAGGGTTTGAAATCTTTCTTCACATTTATGTGTCCACATGAATTTTATCCCCTTCTTCTGGAGGGCAGTGATTGGACAACCAATCTTGGAGAATCCTTTTATAAATCTCCTATAGTATCCTACTAATCTCATAAAGGATCTGATATCCGAAACATCCTTTGGGGTAGGCCATTCCATGATAGACCTGATTTTGTCAGGATCTACTGCTACTCCTTATTCAGATAGAACATGGTAAGTAATGTATTTGCTTCTGGAAGAATTCACATTTGCTTAATTTGGCATAGAGTTGTTGTTCTCTCAGCACTTGCAACACAAGCTTAATATGCTCTTCATGCTCTTGTCTATTCTTGGAGTAAATTAATATATCGTCAATAAAAACCAACAAAAAATTGTCTAGGAATTTGCTGAGTACATTGTTCATCAAGCACATGAAAGTGGCAGGTGCATTGGTTAACCCAAATGGCACTACCACAAACTCATAGTGACCATACCTCGTCTGGAAGGCAGTTTTATGGATGTCTCACCCTTAATTCGGACTTGATGGTATCCCGACCTCAAGTCAATCTTTGAGAAAATAGATGCACCCCCCAATTGATCGAACAGGTCATTGATCCTAGGCAAGGGGTACTTGTTCTTTATGGTTACCTTATTAAGTTGTCTATAATCTATACACAGTCTAAGGGTATCATCCTTCTTTTTCACAAATAGGACTGGTGCTCCCCATGGAGACACGTTGGGTCGGATATAACCCTTATCCATCATCTCTTTTAGTTGTAATTTGAGTTCAACTAACTCGGGTGTGCTCATCCTGTAGGGTGTCCTAGACACTGACACCACTCCCGGTGCAAGTTCTATCGAGAAGTCAATGTCTCTCCTCGGAGGTAAGCCCGGTACCTCCTCCGGAAATACATCTCTGTATTCTCTTAGGGTAGGGTGGTCTTTGAGGCTTGATTTGACATCTTCAATAGTTTTCAACACCTGTATTGCATATAGGGGGCATCCTTTCGGCAACACTTTCTCATTTGTAGAGATGATATTTGTCTCACCGAGACAAGTTTTCAGATCCCTTGAAGGGTTATCCTTTTCCATTCTTTACTTACACATTCTAAGGTTTTATGGTAACAGTCCAATCTGGCTTTATGGGCGGCTAGCTAGTCCATACCAATCAATAGATCATACGATCCCAGGGGTAATATGTTAAGGGTTGCTTGGGTGGGAAATTCACCCAACATTAATTGGCAGGTTGGTATGACCTCTCCTACCCTTCTTTTGGTGCCAATGGCTAACTGTACCAACCATGTCTTGGTAAGTTTTTGTGGCTGTAGTTTACACTTATCAACAACCTTAGGGGCTATATAACTCAAATTTGAACTAGGGTCAATCAAAATATACACTAGATGGTTGGGAAATCATACCTTCTATTTCCACCACTAAAGCTTGGTGGTTAGCTTAGTTATTATCCAAGGATGCATAAATTTGTGGCATACTCCTAGCCACATCATTCACAGTGGTACCTTCCTGGATGTTGTAAATTCTCCGACTATTCTGTTGTCAGTGTGGACAATCTCTCAGTAGATGTTCTTCTCCGCAACCCCAACATTTCAAAGGTTCTCTCTTTGGGTTATCAGTCTTTACTGATATGGGTCCAGAAGTTTTATTTCCGCTCAAGGAGGGAAAATTCTATTGGTGTACACTCTGGGCTGGGAAGCTCATCCTTGAGTTCTTTTTATAGTCCTTAAATCTTGGGGATTTAAACCCCCTTTTCTGGAATCCCGAACTATTCTTCTGCTTCCAGCCTTCGCGAGGTTTTGTTCGATGTCCAAGCTGTTCGTAACAATATCTTTCTTTTGGAATAGTATCTTCTAGGGTCTTTGATTCGTCAAATTCAATCCTATTCTTATAGTCCTTAGGTAGTCCACTGATGAGGCGTTGCACCTTTGCCTTTTCTGCTTTTATATAAGGTACATACCTCAAAAAATCGAGGAATTTGTTGACATATTCTTCTATAGTGAGTTGCCCCAGTTTGAGTTCATAAAGCTCTTTAGTCTTCTCATTGAAATATTTTTCTGAAAAATACTTCTTCTGGAAGTATTTCTCAAATTTCTCCCAAGACAGGTCCTCTTCGCGAACCCCTTTCACATTCTTAAGGTCTTCCCACCAAATGGAATCCTTTTCGTTCAAGTTGAAGGTGGCCACTCGTGCCTTCAAATTTTCTAAGAAGTCATGGACTCTGATATACTTCTTTAGTCCAAGCAACCAGGCCTCTGCTTCCTCTCCCTTCTTTATTTCACCGTCGAAGGAGGGTGGTTTGGCGTTCTTGAATTCTTCGAATCTATGACCCTTGGAAAGTTTCTGCTTCGTTTTTTTTCTTCAGGAATGAGAACTAGTTTTTCTACTAGAAGATCCCTCCGGGTCGCCAGCTTCCTTCCCAGAGGAATTGTCCAACGCTTGTCCCTTATCTCTGAGGTGGACCTTTCTCGAGGTGCTTCTTTCACTGTGGTCACTGACATGATCATGTTTCTGTGTCTCAGGTTCATGTTTCATTTGTCTTTGTAGGTCAGATAAGCTCTGTACTAAAATTGCGTTAATCTCTATTTGTTTCTCTTGATCTTTCATCATCCTATCATTGTCAGCCTTACAACTTTGTAATTCGACCATGAGGATCCTCACAGTCTCAGCTAGATCGGGAGGGGTCCCTACTGCCCTCCTTTCGTCAAACTCTTCATCTCTATTGTGGGAGCCTTCCCCCACTTCATGGTGAGTCACCATTCTATACGTTGATAATTTCCCGTGGTTGATCTTTTGTTTGTGTGCAAAAGGTAAAACATTGGTTGTTAGTCAATGTTCATATTCATTTATAACCAGTACATAATTCATATTTTTCTCATGCACACACAATAGGAGTTTTCATTCTTAACTTCGACTTTTTAATTGAGGGGATCGAGATAAGGAGTTACTCCTTTTAATAGTACTTCAAATGGAGTCTCTATGAAACCCATTCATGAGCCCAAGCAGGCCAAGTGTTGTAACCATGCTCTGATACTAATTTGTAACACACCCACTACGGAATTCAAAAATTTTCGGCCTTTTTTCATCTTTTCTCCGATGAAAAAAATTCCCAAATCCCCACAGGACCTGATATAGACCCTATCATCCCTTATCCATACTCATATGATCGACGTCTATGACCACAGATCTTACCGGAGAGGTTCTCCCGGCTTTCGCGATTCGGAAAAATCACGATGCGTGTATTCCCTTGTTCATTTCGGGGTTTCATCCATCAAAATTTCGTGTCTAGCGAACACGAGGAAAACTGACCTTTGGAGATCCTGGGTACCAAAACGCCAAACACCAAAACCATGTGGGCTAGTCCACTTCGGGACTTCATCTATCGAAATTTCATGATATGCGAGGACAGGAGGATTTCGCATTCGGGTCTCCCGGAAGCCGAAACTCTGAAACATCATAACCTGTCCATGCTCTATCATTTCAGAATGTTGCAAGTTGGGATTTCGGGAGTCATGAGGACAAGAGACTTGCCTCCAAATATCTCGGGTGCCGAAACACCGGAGCATTAAATTCTAGTCACACTATACTCTTTTCAAGGTTTAATACTTCAGGATTTTGCGATATGCGATGACAAGAGGATCTCACCCTTATGTATCCCGGATGTCGAAACACCGAACCATCGTATATCATCTGCGCTACTATCATTTCGGGATTTCATCCATCGAGATTTCGCGATATGCGAGAATCATGAGGTCTCGCACTTGGGTTTCTCGGGAGACGAAACTCTGAAACACCGAACCCTGAAATACACTATACTATTTCGGGATTTTGCAAGTCAGAATTTCAGGGCTCGAGTAGAAGAAGACTGACCCTTGGGTTTCCTGGTTGCTGAAACACCGAAACGCCAAGGCTTACCCACGCTAGACCTTTTCGGGATTTCATACTTTGGGATTTCGCGATGAAGGATGACAAGAGGTCTTGCATATGATTTTTCCAAGGGCCAAAGTTTTGAAACGCAGATATATATATATATATATATCCATGAGGCTAAGTTCTTTTTCCGGATTTCCCCAATCGGGGTTTTGGGAGTCGTGAGGACAAGGGTTCTTACCCTATGATCTCCAGGGTGCCGAAAAGCCAAAATGTTTATCGGCCGCCACGTGTACTCTATAGCTGGATGACCCAGGTACTTATCATGGGTCGTGGGATCGACGGTCTCGATTTCTTCGTTACCTATGAAGGTTAAAAAGGGGTCGAGACATTATCGTCTGCGTTCCTTCATAAAATTTAATGGTCGTAACAGACCTTAGATATTCTGAAGGGATCTCGTTCATGCATTTAGCAAAAGGAAGGGTAACCTAGGTACCGAACCACCGAAAGGTCCTAACTCAACCACACGCTGTCATTTCGGGATTTCGCGGGTCGGGGTTTCGGGACTCGCGAGTACAAGAAAACTCGCACCTAGATACTCTGGGTGTCGAAACTCTGAAAACTCTTAATTTACCCCCATGCTAATAATTCGAGATTTCGCAAGTCGGGGTTTCTAGAATTGCGATTGGAAGGGGACTCGCCCTTGGGTATTTCGGGTACCGAAATGCTGAAATGTTGAGGTCTATGAGGACCATTCTCCCTCATGCAAGATTTTAAGACTTAAACTATAACATCCTCCTTCGGGTCCTCAGGTAATTTACACCAGGTTTTGAAGACCAGACTGGAAGGTCTTCTCGAAGGTAAGGGAGTGGTCTCAAAAGGGTGCCTTCGTGGGGAAATCTATCCAAGGCATCAGGTAGGACAAACATAGGAACAAATCTCCCGAAATAAGACTTGAAAATTTGTATTNCATATATATATATATATATATATATATATATATATATATATATATATATATATAAACATAAGACATACGTGGTCCTTCCAATAAAAACATGCAGCCATCATTTCTGATCAAAACACCATCCAGACAGTCTTCTACTGAAACCATTCATAATGGCACAGACTATGAACATACATGTCAACATATAAATTTCAAGATACAAGATATAACACTTATCAGAAAAACACCAAGTGATGCAACTGCTGAGAGAGGTGCTCGTTTCCACCCAACCATAGGCTCAGTGACTCCCAACGGATTTACCACTAGCCACCCCCGAGCTAGACCATGATGTTGGAGACTCTCTATCTCTGTTCTTCAGTGACCAAGAATGAAGGTTACTCTCCTTCTTCTCTGCTATCGCTCACTCTGTATTTTGTTCCAGAGTTCTTCCGATCTCCACGATCTCCCTCACGTCCCCCCTTTTCCACACCTTTTACCTGCCTTTTCTTTTTCGGCGAGGTTGCGTGTGGCATGAATTCCCCCGCGATGGTCAGGTCTGAGGTCTCCATGGATGGGAGGTTCACCCCCATCCCTCATTAACTCATGAGGAGCCTCTTCACCTACCATCCTGGTGAGTAATTCATTTCGGGGCCAGCGAGCCACTCTTGGTTCTTTGGGCCAGTGAAGACCAAATACGGTTTGGTTCAGTGGAATTTAACGCCACCATTCCAGGTGCCTTCGACCACCTTTCTTCAGCCATCGTGGTCTCTTTTTCAGCACATCCCCCTCTCAGCAGTTAGATATATATATTCATAACATTATTTACATTCATGGACCTTTTTACTAAGGTCCATTCAAATCACACATTCACATCTTTGAGTTTGCCATAGTTCTTGGCTAGTATAGTTATTTTTACAGACTGGGGGAAACAAGGTGTTACAATGATGAATTGTTAGCATTAAACCTTGGTCAGGAACAGTAAACAATGACTAAGAATTGGATATTTCATGAACCCGCCAAATTGAGGATCCGTGAAAGAGATTCCATGAAATGGGAAAGTATGTAAAGCAGTCGGACAGGCTTCAGAATTAGGGTCACAATTGTTCCCCAGGAGACGTGACTTCCCAAGGGTCAAATTGTATGTCTCAGAACTTGAGTGCAAAATGTCTACCACAGAAGAGGGGGTGATATGGGAGTCTGACGATCAATTTGTATATGGCAGAAGTGTGGGAGATCTCCTCAAGCCTTTCGCTCATTAATGACATGTTTAAGGTTCATGCATGACGAAGTGATAGCATTAAAGATTGCGAATTTCATATCCAGAGAGAATTAGGAAGGTGGCGGGGACAAGGAACAACAATTAAAGAATGGCTAATTATCGAAAGAGGTTTGTGATGCTTCGAAATAGGGCTACAAGATACAACCAACAGAGGTGAGGGCTTGAGGGTCAAATTGTATCTCTATGGAGTGTTGACCGCAGAACGTGTAACATGAAAGAGGGCATGATGTTTCATTCCCGTGGACAAATTTTATATTTCGGAACTATGGGTATTTTTTTCTAGTCGCAGAACATTTGAAACACAATCCTGAGCCTGCTAGTCCGAGAACCCGCAATCGAAAAATTATCTAAGTATGGAATAGGGAAACGGTTGGTCGGACTCGATACACAGTAAATGTACAATGTCATGGAGATACAACCAACATGGGGCTAAGTATTGAAAGGAACAGCGGGCGGTCAGGCTCGTGACGGGGCATTCAAGAAGGCAAATTCTATATCGCGGAACTCCAGGAATTGTTTGCAAGTCACGGAAGATTCAAAACATAATTTTGAGGCCATCAATCCGAGAACCCGCAATTGAAAAAGTGCTTAAGTATGGAATAAGGAAACGTTGGTGTGGAATTGTTTTCGCTAATATATTGAAATTTTTAATAGCTTTCCCATTATTTGGCAAGATCTTCTCTACATATTTATGGACAAGTTCTGTAGGGATGGTTAGTCCTGGAGAGTTTTTCTTATTAATGATGATATTTACAGTTGTTGCATGATGACATCTTAGCATTAAACCTTTGTTGTTGCATATTTGGAAAGAAGTACGAGGATGGTCTGAACATGAAACAATGACTAGGAATTGGAGATTTTGTGAACCCACCAAGGTCTCCCCAGAATACGTGAGGCCTCGAAGGTCAAATTGTATCGCTCAAGAAATTTGAACGCATAATATGTAACACAGAAAAGGGGACGATGTCAGAGTTTGACAATCAATTTGTATATGGCGGAGGTCCGGGTGCCAATTGTTCCGTACCAGTTTGTTTAGTTGTCACTGGTAAGACCATAATTAATGTACATTGGGAAGGGCGCGAAGTTAGTGGGGATGGAAGGTAGCGACATATACTTTGAAACATTTGTGAACCCTGGTAGAGTGAAGCTTCTAAGTTTGAGGAGTCCATGGTGGAATTGTAGATCAGGAAAGTTTTGAGTGCAATATGTATATCACAGAACAAGAAGCAACAGAGTTCGAAAGTGCCAACCTGACAACCACGACCATAAAATTGGCTAAGTATGGGAAGGAATAACCGCCGGTCGGATTCATCATGTGAGGATATAGATGGAGATGAAGACATGTCAGTCCACCAATGTTGGAACCCGTGATCATAGAAAGGAGACTAAGTATATAACTAGAAAACAATAATAGATGGGAAGAAGAAAAGGGAAAAATGGATAAGTATCTCACAGAACAACATCTATTGTTCGTTTAATAATGCCAATATTTTTGAACCCCTGGTGAGTTCTCACTAGTAAAAGCATAAATTTCAAATCATGGAAGTTCTTTGGGTGCAAGATGTATATGACGGAACAGGTGACATAAGTGTTGGATACTGCAAGCCCAGGATCCAGTGGTCAGATAATTGGCTAAGTATTGAAAGGGACTGTGGTCGGTCGGGCTCATGGTGTGAAGAAATAGATAAAGATGATCATCTGCCAATCCGCGAATCCAGGAGGCTGTGATCATAGAGATGTGATTAAATATAGAACCACAAAGGGATAACAAAGGGGGAGAAAACAGAGAAAATTTAAAGAGAATGTGTTTATATTTATTCCAATAGTATTCGTGTTAATATATATTAATAGATTATTTCTGGTCCAAATATAAATCATCTTCCAATTTGGAGGATGGTGTTTGGTTCACAAATTTCGTTGAAATCCATAAGCAATAGTAAGAAAAAAAAAAAA
>ML784509.1:370661-401382 GCA_009831015.1 Picea engelmannii
TCAATGTAAATTTTAATTATTTTATCTTGGTGGTTTAGTAATTCAATTGTGAATAAGTCATGAATTTTAATTATTTTATCTTGGTGGCAAATAATAATTCAAATGAGAATAAGCCATGGATTGGGTGATAAGAAGGATAGATGGCATGGCCAATTTAGGTGGGTGATAAGAAGGATGGATGGCATCGCCAATTTAGGTGGGTGATAAGAAGGATGGATGACATCGCCAATTTAGGTGTAACTACGGAGGGTACCATTATGCACTTCAATTTCACCTTGATGATGCCTTCAACCCCTTTCATCTGTAAAGTGCCATGGATATGTTATAACTATGAGAAATAACTTAATATGAAAATGAAAGAAAAAGAAAGGGAACACACCATCAAGACAAATGAACTCAAAATGTATCATGGGAAACTGAATATAGGAGAAATCTCAGCTAAAAGGTGAGGCATATGCTCTACTCTCTTTTCTTCAATTATGAAATGAAAATACAAAGAAAGAGACACTCGCTATGGACTTTCTCTTGACATGGTGGCCTAAATGGATACTACAAAATTGTTTCCTCCTCATTAATCCTCCCAAATCCACTCATACATACTATGCTCAACTATGGAACAAGTACAATGTTAGATAATGGAACCCTTTCTCCTTCTAATTGCCCATTATTTTAGATATCCAAATAGTCATCTAGTGTTAGGATTTTTTCATCCTTAACCATCAATTAGTGATAAGGTTTTGGACCTTCTAGAATCTTCTTGAAATTCCACATGTGAGTAGCCCCACATATGTGAGTAGTGGGGGATGACATGACATCCAATCGTCCCATGATGGTCAATAAGGTAGGTCAATTTGTAGGAGTCATAACTTCCGTATATGAGCTCCAATTGAGGTGATTTCTCCATCTTTGAAAAGATCTCAATGTGTAGAACAACATTAGTGGGTTGTGACTTATTATTGCACATCCCCCCCCACCCTCCCCTTAAAAAAAAAAAAAAAAAAGAAAAAACCTATGTTTGATTCCTCAAAATGGATGAGGAACATTGTATACCACAACATTTTCAAACTTGATGTTGCTACTAAAATGGGCCTTGCAAGCGAATTCCTTAAATTTTTTCTACCCAAAATGTACCAATATAGTGTTGGATCATGTTGTCATTGATGTCAATGGTTTGATTGATTGATGTCAAAAGATTGATTGATTGATGATTCATGAATAATGTATATGTATTATCCTTGATGAGAATGATAGATGTCAAGTGGAAACCAATCGATGAAGATGAATCAATGAGTTGTCATTGATACATGGTGAAGATGGATTCTTTATATTATGCATAGTTGATGTATGATCCAATGGTTGATTGATGCAAAGATGAATCATTATTTTCTTATCATGATTGATCAGGTGCACAAATGGATGAACTCCAAAGTGGTCCCCTTATGGTGAAAACCCTCACGGGAAGACGCTTTGCGAATTGAGTTATCCTAGAAGAATGGTTGGAGGATCCATGCTTGTATATGGAATAATGAGATGAAGATCAATGAAGATGTTGGTGAAACTATCCTAGGTGGATAATGTTTGTCATGCCATTTCCGGTGGTATGTGGAATGTCACTTAACTCCTCACGGTTTGAGAGTTATGGCTTTACGAAGTTGGAGGACCCCCATATGAAGGCTTGAAGCCCCCAAGATCAAAGAAGTCAAAGTGACCTAAAAGAAGAAATCATTACTTAAATAATAAAGAGAAGTGACAAAATCAAGAAGGAATATTCAAATGATAAAGTATTGAAGAACTTTCTATTTATGGAAAGTGGTTAACCCTAAAATAAAGAAAATAGGTTAAATAACCTAGAAATGGGTTAAGTGACCTAGAAATGGGTTAAGTGACCTAAAGGATGAAAGTATAAATAAGATAGCAATGGTCTCTTGCAAAACATCATTTATGTGGATCAGTGCAAATCTTCTTGTGAGAATATCTTTTGGAGTATTGATGGAGAGCTTCTTGTGGGAGTTTCTTGTGAGAGCATATTTGGTGTGGATCTCTTGAGCATGATTGAAGATCTATTCTGAGAAAGAGAGCATGAGGAGGATCTCATGGATGCATCAAAGTTTCGGCAATATCGAAGATCTTGACGAAAAAATTCTGGAAGCTTCAGAAACCCTAGTTTTTGAGGTGTACGCGTGCTGTAATGGGCCACAGAGTGTACACACGTGGGCTGTATGAGGACATGGCGCGTACAATGGATGAAATAATGAAGACTTGTGTTTGAGATGGTGCCAAGCTCTTGGATGATGAGGCGGGTTCCAGATCCACATTCTATGGGCTTAGATCTATCACTAAGACACTGGTATGGTTACATTATTGTCTTAATAGATACTATTGTTTGATGTGTCGTGAATGCTTAGGGAATTATTGGTATGGCTTCTATGATGTGGTTCATTTTGGTTGATTTGGTTGATGGAGTGAGAAGTACTCTTGTGATTCAGTGGTGACATGATATAGTAGTTATTTATACATGATTGATATAGCATTCATATTGATTAATTGTGGAGCATGAGTAGACTATTGGAAAGTTTGGATATGTTGTGACTGGCTGGTGGTCATATTGGATAATCAGAGACAAAAGCGAATGATATATTGGTTGCAGAGAATCTGAGTTGGTCTTGAAGGACAAACCCTAAGAAGCTTAGAAGGTATATGCAGGTTGATGTATACACTGGCTGTGTGCATACGCGGAGTGTAGTGATCTAGGGCGCGTACACATGCAGGCTGCACTACTGATAGGGTGAATACCTGTTGACAAATTTATATATGTTGGGGATTGTTTCCTCATCCCAATTGATGCTGAGAATGTATGTTGATTATTGCATATAGAGATGGTGCTCTTGTAGAGTTGTACTCTATTGAGTCGATGCTGAAAACCCTGGATTGTTGTCCATAATAAAAAGAAAATAGTACATACATATTGTGTTCTTTGTGTTCCTCATGATGATGACTTGTTGATGATATATTGCTGATATATGTTCACATCTAACTGATTATAAATGACAGAAATGAGTAATGAGTAAATGTTGAATACTAACTAATGAGTTTTGTGTAAGAGGGAAGTTTTGGGAAAAAGAGCCCCACACTCATTCACCCCCCCTCTAAGTGTGGTAGGTGTGTCCAACAATTGGTATCAGAGCAGGGCTTCACTACAAGCCTTAACAAGCTTGAAGGAGATCCATAGACACACAAATGGATGATAAAGTTCCAATCCTTGATGAGAAAAACTATTCTACTTGGAGAATAGATATGAGAATACATTTGAAGGAAATGAGAAAAGATATTTGGAAGGCAACCATTGGTGGATCATTTTCATTGAAGAACAAGTCAAAGATCACCATATGATAAATCAGGTCTTGGATACAAAATGGAAGCTACACATGCTGAAGCAAGCACCTTAAAGAAGCATAAGGTAAGTCCATCAAAGGATGAAGACAATGTTGCAAAACAACCATCTACACAAGGCAAAGAAACTTTCAAAAGAACAAAACAAGGAAGACATCAAGAAGCTATTCTTGGGACACCAAAGTAAAGGTATGAAAGTATTTTTCATGGGAATTGTTATTCATGTAATGGATGTAGACCTTATGAAAGGAGATATAATGGAAGATTTTATAACACCATGAGGTGTTGGATATGTGATCAAGTAGGACACATTGTTGTTCATTGTAACACCATTAGATGCTACAGTTGTAGTGGCTTTGGCCACAAATCCCAGGAGTGTTGGAATAAAAGAAGAAAGTCCATGATGAGAACTTCAAATAGCATAGCTAGAAGAAGGAATGAAGTAAGGAAGGGAGACATCTTTGAAAAGATGGATGCTCAGAGATCAAGTTCTGAGGAGCAGGGACATCTACAGAAGTGGGTGAAGAAGATAGAGCAGCCATAACAGAATGAAAGACTGAAGGGAAGTTCAAAAGTGTCATCTACTGAGGCATATGTGGGTGACAGTGGTATCAGTCGTGTACATACGCAAGCTGAACTTGTATAGGTCGCGTACATACGCAAGATGCTGTGCAACAGACCGCATATATGTGGTAAAGCCTTGGGAAAAATGCAATGCACATGGATTGCATCTTGATATGTTGGTATAACTCGGTGTTGCAGAGTATAACATTGTTAATTGCAGGTTCTGGCACTGTTTGCTGTAGGTTTTCATGGTTCTATGTTAGATAATGTAAGGTGACGATGTAAAATAAATCTTGGGTGCATGGCACTAACCCATGAGTATGGATTGATGCTGATCTATTGGGGCACATGGCTGGCACATATTTGAGTTTCATTGATATACCTTATGATGTATTATTGGAAGCATATGTTGGATGTCATGGTGCATGCATTTTGCATGTGGCTGGGCTACATATTAAGACATATAGTTGGTGAGTTGAGTTGATAGTCATGTTGTATATCATTGGGGAGTCATGGCTTGTTGATGCAGGGTTGATATACTTGCTTGGTGCAAGTGATGATGCATGATGGTACACTCATAGATGCACATGGTTGGCATATTGGTAGATGCACATGTTGTCATATTAGTAGATGCACATGTTGGCATATGGTGGATACATTCCATGGATGATATATGTTGACATACATGGTTAATGCACATGAATGTTGTAAATGATGTACTTGATTGATATTTTTCTCATGATTCTATATTTCATTGTTGACATATATTTTTCTTCATGATGTTTGGTATATCATGAGTTTGATGCATGGAAAGGTCCAATGATCTTTATATGGTAGCATATTGTTCATATTGCAGAGAAGATAAGGGGAGACATACCCTTAAGGGGAGTCATTCTTCTTCCCATGATTCTAGGAGGATATATTTATCAGATACATACCTATAAAAGTGCCTTACATTTAAAAAAAGATCAAAAGGCATTCAGGCAGGGGGAACATCCCCAAGGACATTTCAAGCAGGGGGAGCAACCCCAAGGAGAGTTCAAGCAAGGGGAGCAGCCCCAAGAGGAGAATGGCCCTTTTCCATTGATGTCAAAGGGGGAGAAATGGTCACATTGATGTGATTGATGTTTATTAATGGCGAGAGATAGTCACATTGATATGTTTGATGACTATTGATGTAGAGCATGCCTTATCTACATGTTGACATCAATAATTGGTAATTGGTGTTGACATCAATGTTGGTATTTCCATCAATGCCAAAGGGGGAGATTGTTGGATCATGTTGTCGTTGATGCCAATGGTTTTATTGATTGATGTCAAGTGATTGATTGATGTCAAATGATTGATTGATGTCAAAAGATTGATTGATTTATGATTGATGAATAATGTATATGTATTATCCTTGATGAGAATGATAGATGTCAAGTGGAAACCAATCGATGAATATGGATCAAGATACATAGATGAATATGGATCAATGAGTTGTCATTGATACTTGATGAAGATGGATTCTTTATATTATGCATAGTTGATGTATATGATCCAGTGGTGGATTTATGCAAAGAAGAATCATTATTGTCTTATCCTGATTGATAAGGTGCACACATGGATGAAATCCAAAGTGCCCCCCTTATGGTGAAAGCCCTCACAGGAAGACGCTTTGCGGGTTGAGTTATCCTAGAAGAATGGTTGGAGGAACCATGCTTGTATTTGGAATAATGAGATGAAGATCAATGATGTTTTTAGTGAAACTATTCTAGATGGATAGTTCTTGTCATGCCATTTCCGGTGGTATGTGGAATGTCACATAACTCCTCACGATTTGAGAGTTATGGCTTTACGAAGTTGGAGGACCCACATATGAAGGCTTGAATCCCCCAAGATCAAAGAAGTCAAAGTGACCTAAAAGAAGAAATCATTATTTAAATAATAAGGAGAAGTGACAAAATCAAGAAGGAATATTTAAATGATAAAGTATTGAATAACTTTCTATTTATGGAAAGTGGTTAACCCTAAAATAAGGAAAATAGGTTAAGTAACCTAGAAATGGGTTAAGTGACCTAGAAATAGGTTAAGTGACCTAAATGATGAAAGTTTAAATAAGATAGAAATGGTCTCTTGCAAAACATCCTTTTTGTGGATCAGTGGATATATTCTAATGTGTTTTGGAGTATTGATGGATAGCTTCTTGTGAGAGAATCTTTGGTGTGGATCTCTTGAGCATGATTGAAAATATATTATAAGAAAGTGAGCCTGAGGAGGATATCATGGACACATCAAAGTTTCGGCAATATCAGATATCTTGACGGAAAAATTCTCGGAGCTTCAGAAACCCTAGTTTTTGAGGTGTACGCGGGTTGTAATGGTCCAGGGAGCATACACACGTGGGTTGTATGAGGACAGGGCACGTACAGTAGATGGAATGATGAAGACTTGCCTTTGAGTTGGTTCCAAGCTCTTGGATGATGAGGCAAGTTCCAGATCCGCATTCTATGGGCTCAGATCTATCACTGAGACACCGATATAGTTACATTATTGTCTTAATGGATACTATTGTTTGATGTGTCATGAATTCTTAGGGCATTCTTGGTATGGATTCTATGATGTGGTTCAGTTTGGTTGATTTGGTTGATGGAGTGAGAAGTACTCTTGTGATTCAGTGGTGACATGATATACTAGTTGTTTATACATGATTGAGATATCATTCATATTGATTGATTGTGGAGAATGAGTAGACTATTGGAAAGTTTGGATATGTTGTGACTGGCTGGTGGTCAGATTGGACAGTTAGAGACAAAAGAGAATGATATATTAGTTGCAGAGGATCTGAGTTGGTCTTGAAGGACAAGCCCTAAGAAGCTCAGAAGGTATACATAGGTTTTTGTATACATTGGCCATGTGCATATGTTGGTTGTAGTGATCCAGGGCGTGTACACATGAGGGATTCACTACTGACGAGGCGCGTACCTGTTGACAGATTAATATATGTTGAGGATTGTTGCCTCATCTAAGTTGATGCTGACAATGTAAGTCGAGTCTTGCATATAGAGCTGGTGCTCTTGTAGATTTGTACTCTATTGTGTTGTTGCTGAAAAACCACAGATTGTTGTCCATAATAAAAAGACATTTGTACATACATCTTGTGTTCTTCGTGTTCCTCATGACGATGACTTGTTGATGATATATTGTTGATATATGCTTCTGATACATGTTCACATATAACTAATTATAAATTACAACAATGAGTAATGAGTAAATGTCGAATACTAACTAATGAGTTTTGTGTAAGAGGGAAGTTTTGGGAAAAAGAGCCCAACACTCATTCACCCCCCCTCTAAGTGTGGTAGGTGTGTTTCACCTCAATATTGCTCACTTTGATAAGTGTCGTAAGTGTCGCATGTTCCTCTCAACTGTCGCAAGTGTCGCATGTCATTCAAAAGTGTCGCAAACATCAAACAAAGCATACTGCCATGATGAAGACACCAAGGAGACATTTGGAATATCTCAAACACTTGATTTGGAGGAGGGAGAATGATTAACTGAAGTTAAGGAACTCTTACCACCTGAAAGGAGCTCTTAAACAAGGGTTTTGAAGGTGAGCGCTCCTCTACATCAACCTTAGGAGCGTTGACGCTCCCCTATAAGGGCTTAGGGAGCGTTATAACAACCAACTGCCCCTCTGAAGGAGCATTATCCATCCTTGGAGTGCTGGCGCTCCCCTTGAGCCTTCTAGGGAGTGCTATAGCACCTTGATTCCCCTTTTGAGGGAGCGATATCTAATCTGGGCAGTGGTTGGCTCGTTGAGGAGAATAAGGGGAGGATCTTTCAAGTTTGGAAGGCAGTTGCATTCGAATTCTTGCTTCAATCAGAAGATCCCGTATCTGAGGAGGGAATTCCTCAAACTACCCTAAAGATACCTCAAGAGGTTAAGCCTCTCTTAACCTATATAAGAAGGCTCTATGATGGTGAAAAGGGGGAAGAATTGATAGCATTAAACCTATGATCTCATAGGAAACACACAGTCAACTAAAGGAGAGTGATCAGTGAAGCTGATATCATCCAGGTCGTGGATCTTTCAAGCAAGGGTTAGACGAAGGGGACTTGACGAAGCTATCACATTCACATCTACGATTGTAAGTATTGTTGTCGTTATTCTCATTAATATGACACTCTTGGCCTGTTTCTTTCTAGTTTGTGTCTGACCTTACATGAACTTATCGTTGATAGATAGATCTGTTTTCAAGCTAATATCAATAGAGTAGGAAGTGCTCATACTGTGTTTGTCTACAGGGCCCATCGAGGAGTGGAAGATTGGAGCTCAACTCGGAGCGTGCAGGGACAAATGTCGATAAAAAGGTACTTCTGTTCTCCTTCTTCCTCATGCATTAGTTTGTATAGATTTGAAAGGAAGTCAGTGTCCACGTTAAGAACTTTTTGTCTTAGAGTTAAGGGTCTATCTCTTTGAGGCAATCTACCTATCCTCAGGGAGATTTTCCTAGAATAGAAACTGGCGACTCCACTGGAGAGTCCTCAAATCGAAACTGTTTGTTTTGATTTCTCCTCATAGACCTTGTCTTACCCCTTGATTTCTTTCAGATCCGGTTCACTCCTTTTTGATTGATTTCATGAGCTGATTGACTCCCTACCCCATCACACTCAGCTTGATTGTCGAGACTGAACTGCAATTTTTGGATTTTTGACACTTTTAGGAGCCTTTTGAACTTGGCGCCCCTATCCTTGTGTTAACAGAGCACCAACACTCCCTGATTGCCTTACACGGAGTGCTATAATGCTCCTTTCCCTTTACAACAAAGCGCCAGACCTCTTTTGGCCAAAACAATTTCCAGAATTTCTCTTTTCATGGTTTTACCTTTGAGTTTCACTTGCTGAGTCTCCCTCTGAGTCAATGCTTCTTCCTTTTTAGCTTTGACATCTTTATTTTTGAAGAACAAACACCTTGCTGCTCAGATTTTGTAGCCTTCTTCACTATTGTTTCGAGTTTTTCTACTGTTTGGAGTTTTGAAACCCATGCATTGTCTTTCTCTCCTTTTTGACTGAGCGAGAAACTTTGGTGAAAGACATAAGAAGCCTATAGATCTTTTTGTTTGATATTAGTTAAGGTCATTGTTCTTCAACATTTCTTTTGGTGTGAAGTTCTTGATTTTTTCTTTGATTTTTCTTTTCCTTCGCTTCTTTTTTTTATCACAACAAGAGGGTGTATTGTTTGTATGATTCTTGCTTTTGTTGGTCTGATTTTCATTGATCCAAAAAGATAATTAGCAAGACGAGCATTGTTTTGAATCAATCATTGTTCACATACAAACAGTAAAGAAGCATCTTCATGATTGATTTTGCATATTAGAAGGTATTTCAAAAAGTTTTAGCACCACATCAGATTTGATTGAAGAAAATTTGTTTGAGGACATTCCTTGTTAGTGCTTGTTAGTGAAAAGAACTCTCTCTCTCTCCCTTAGATAGATGTTCATCGAAAATAAATGACTGCTTATCATCTTTGATGCATTTTTGGGACCGAGTCATAATTCCATCCGTTTCACTTCCATGCACCCCTTTTGAGTAAAGAACAACTATAAAATGAATGCTAATTAAAAATTATCTAGAACATTTTTCTTTTCTAGGATCCTCTGCCAATAGTAGACTAGGCTTAGTACTTTGGATTAGGTTGTAAGCATAACTCTCCAAAGTTTCCAAAAAAAACATTAGCATCCTGAGTTAGGGAGAGTCAAATCCAATTGTCGTATAAGTCTGCCTGGGATCCCCCTCTCACATAGGGGTTACGCACGAGGTCGCATTCGGGAGAGCTACGGGGATTATCCCTCCATGGTTTGACTGATTGTAGTGGTCAGATTGTATTATGGGGATCGCTTAAAGGTAAAACCATAATTACTGCGTGGAAGCCTTTTTAGTTGATTTCAGGCTAGATACCCTGCCCATACGTTCGGATCGGATTTTCGACTGTACCCGCCCAGGGGCTGACTGTGAATTGGTAACCTTACTGGCCATAATCTTTAGGGTCTTACACAAGGTGACAGTGAAGGGAAGTCTCACTGTACCTGGAGCAGACATTGGTCAAACTCACTCGGGCTCCTTGGAGGGTAAATCCACAATTACTGCATGGAAGCTTGCACCAAGGCGTAAGTCCGTTAAGCAGGTCGACATTGTAACTGTTCCACCATATCCCCGCCCCTTCTTGACTTGATCACGCGATGTTGGATTTCATCACCAACTAGTACGGTCATCGAGAGAAGGCCCTGTTTGCTTGGTTGTGATTCTTAGATTTTATTAGCATATGCTGTTTCTTTTCGGTAGTTGGCCATAGATATTTTTCGCCGACTCTTTTTCACCAACATCAACCCTCCACGCCGTTCACGGAGGCTATAGGGACTTCCTCCAAAAAATATGGAAGGTAACACCCCTTTACCCCCTCATTCTATGGAGGAATCTCCTCAACAGAGCGAGGTTCAAGACACTACAACTTTCCAAGAAGAAGTTCCCACTCCTTTAGAGAATTTTCGAATTGTTTCAGAGTCTCCGGAAGATTTCCGCATTCCGGAGGGATATGAATGACGTGTCCTCCAACTAAATTCAGTTGGTGAATTTTTCATCGTCAATCCTTCTGACATTCCGGCTGGGTCTCGTTCAAACCCTTTAGTTGATGACCCCTTTTGGACCGCAGACATTGTTCGAAGTCCGTCGCGCATGGTGAGAGATCTTTATGGAACAGGGATGGGTGCTGACGCACCTATCACCTACACCATACCCTTAAACCATTTTACTGGTACCACCGTTTTTATGGCTACACCATGCGTTGGTCCGAACACATCGTCCGTTGGCCTAAAGTCTACTTTTCCTCTCCAGATGGACCATTCTACAATGGTCCCTCACATTCCGACTATCCCCGCTGGTAATGCGGTGGTTAGCCAAGCTTATATTGGCACACCAGTAACACCAAGACCTACATCATCACTCCCTTTTGGGTACATAGCATTGAATTTTTCCACTGCCACTACTACCCAAGTTATGCTGGGAAGTTCCATATCTATCCAAAAACCCGGAGGGACCAATCTTGGCAGTCTTAATCCATTCAATGGTACTGGTCAGTCATTTACGTCTGGTTTTCAAATTCCAGGAACTCTACCTCAAGATGGGGGGCATCCTCCCATCGGAGGACAACTTCCATTTGGGGGGCACCCTCATGCTGGGGAGCAGCCTCAATCTGGAGCCTACCATCAATCGTATGGACAAAATGTGTCTGCCACACCTAATCCATGGAATATCCCTTTTCGAGGAAACCCACAGTTCTTAGCAGGACACAATTCTCAAGCTCCACAACAACCCCCTTGTGGAAAAACATCAAATCCATCTTGTAATCCTCAAAACCCATCCGGTCATCTTCCGCTCACACATGTTTCTCAAAATACCTCAAATCCCATGTACCCTGGTCAACACCAACCTCATACAAGAGGGCCCACTAGTTATAATTATCCGCATAACCCAGTGTATGGCCCCATTGGTGTCCCCATGCCACACCAACATTACCCACAGGTTAACCGACAACTACCTTTTCTAGCGACCCTAGACCTTCCAGACTTGTCTTGGTTAATGAATGATCCTATTTGTCATTCTTCGGTTTGGCCAGCTATTCCAACTAAACTTCCTTCTGATATCCCAAAATTCGACGGAAAGTCCGGAGAAGACCCAAACAACCACGTGATGACTTTCCATTTGTGGTGTTCATCCAACTCCCTCATGGACGATTCTATACGTTTGTGTCTTTTCCAACGAACGCTTACGGGTTTTGCAACAAAATGGCATATTGAACTACCACATGCCTCTTTTCACGATTTCAACTCCCTCGCCATGTCCTTCCTCACACACTTCCAACTACCCATTCGATACGAGACGGGTACTGAAATATTAACCTCCCTTCGTCAGACAACCTCCGTACATATCTCTGATCATATTCATGAATGGAGATGACGACGAAGGCTAATCAAAGTAGTCATTCCTGACCAATTATTAGTGGAATGGTTCACTAAATCATTGTTACCCCAGATCGCTCGTGATGTTGCCATGGGTGGTGTAGTCACCGAGGAAGAAGCTATTGCCCGAGCTCAGTACTTAGACTTGGTCTATTCACAGTATGGTACTCTGTACGAGTTGATACCGAATGCTACCCATGCCACTAATGATCCATCAAAACCATCGTCTGCCTGGCACACGAATGGAGTTATTGGCTCCGTCAAAACCCAATCTACTTCCCAGTCGACTAGAACAACTCTGTGGCCCGCTTCGACGACTAATCCCAGCCCGATTGCACCCTATTCTACCCCCCCTCAAACACAGGTCTCTGAGGTGAATGCAGTCCAATCAACCCCTTCACAAAAACTTGGGGGAAAGAAGAAAGCGAGAAATAAACCAAAGAAAAACAATAATAATGAACAACCAAAAAATCAACCACAAACCCCTGCTGCCGGAAAACAACCACAACGAAAACCAAAATTCCCATGTCTCATTTGTGGTGACGATCACTACACCAGACACTGTCCACATCGTGATGAGGTGGCCAATATTTTTAAGGGAAATTCACAACCCGATGTGCTTACTCAGCCTTTTCCACAGCAACAATCTTTGGTTGCTGAAACCCCCACCACAGGGGGCAATTCCAACCAATCCCATGATGAGGCCTCGACAAGTGCCCACATTTACATGTTTAACAGGGTTAATTTGACCACTCTCTCTGCAACATATGACATGTCAGTTAAACCTGATAAGCCGAAGACTACTAATGGTTCCATACCATACCCATTACCATCTTCTGTTAGTCCTCCATCTGCCAACCCTCCATCCGGGCCGCTTCATATTGATAAACCTTCATTTGACTCCATTTTACGCCCTCCTAAGAGAACTATCTAGAAATCTACCTTCAATCCTAGTTCACGGGTTGCCCAAAACTACAACATTGTAGAAGATTTGGCCCAAGCACCATGTGCTATGTCCACCTTGGAAGTTCTACAACACTGTCCCAGCCAACATAGAACACTCTTAGCTACTATCGACGCTTTCGACCCTGAGTCTTCTAACAACCTCACGTTTAACTTGGATGATCATCAACAACGACTCTCCCACTAGTTATCTTTTCAAATCAATGTTGTTGTTCACAATCAACAAATCCACCGAACTATCTTGGATGAGGGAGCCTCTACTTGTGTCATGTCTTTATCTTGTTGGAAAGGCTTAAAATCACCTGCCCTTAACAAATCCCCTATGATGTTACGCGCTTTTGATGGACGAGTTTTTCATCCTCACGGACTGTTACAATCCTTGGTCATTCAGTTGCGTGGAAAAACTGTTACCGTTGATGTCGAGGTGGTCGATGCCCCCCTCGATTACAACCTACTACTTGGAAGAAGTTGGTTCTACACTATGACTGTCATCACCTCGTTGGTGTTTTGATGTATACAATTCCCCCATCAAGGAAAAATTGTCACTATCGACCAACTCAATTTCTATACACCCGACGCTCGCACCCCTGTCACCAACAACATTCCCTTTTTGGGAGACCACCTAGTTACGTGTGAAAGCGTTGGTGTTGTCTTGTTGAAAGATTCTAGCCTTATGGGTACCTTCCCTACACCACTTCCACCTACCGCGCATCATATTGCCACCATCAATATGATCTTGACTATGCCTTATCAATCCTTGGAATCATCTGATCCTTGGGTTGTACCTAGTCCTATGGAATTCAATGTGCTCGGTGACACTATGTCACTTAGCCTAGTCGAGGCCGCATACGTAGCTATTCAATCTGCCTCTCCCTCTCCAAACAACCCACATTTATTGACACCTGATGCCTACTCGGTGCCCTCCTGGTTGGATTCCCTATCATCTGCCATCGATTACATTTCCCAAATTTTCCCTTCTGACAAATCTATTATGGAAATGCTTAGCATTGACGATCTACCTTGGGATGATAACCATCATCGATCCTCTTTTCTTCCGCCTTTGGAAGAAATTCACCAAGACATACACTCTGTCTTCCCTCCCGATGTTACCGATGCTCCACAATCTCCCATCCTCACACAATATACTCTCTCTGAGGGGAATATGGGTAACATATCTACTACGATCGTTATTGACATTTCGATCAAAGAAGGTGTCATGGAAAACATTAACCTTGGTGCTAATTGCACACCCAAAGAAGTGGTCTCTTACATCACTTTGTTTAAATAATTTCACGATGTCTTCACATGGAGCTACGAGGAAATGCTAGGGATCGACCCTTCAATTTTCGTGCAAGAAATCAAGACTTACCCTAACGTAAAACCTGTTCGACAAAAGCTTCGCCCGGTTCATCCCAAGAAAATCGCAGCTATAAAGGCAGAAGTTGAGAAACTTCTAAAATATGGCTTTATCTATCCCATCCCTTTGACAGAATGGGTCTCCAACCTTGTTCCGGTTGCCAAAAAACAAGGAACCATCTGTGTTTGTGTTGACTATCGAAATCTCAACAAAGCTTGTCCCAAGGAAAACTACCCTACACCCTTCATCGACCAAATCATCGATAATTGCGTTGGGAGCGTAATCTTCTCTTTCATGGATGGATTCTATGGGTATAACTAGATTGAAATCTTACCTGCTGATCAACATAAGACAACCTTTATCTGCCCATGGGGAAATTTCGCCTATCGAAAGCTACCTTTTGGCCTCAAAAATGCTGGTGCTACTTTCCAGCGGGCCATGTCGTATGCTTTCCACGATATCACACATATCACAGAGCCTTACCTCGACGACTTACCTGCCCACTCATCCAACCGATCAGATCATGTTGATCACTTACGGGCTATTTTTCTTCAATGTTGGTTCTACCGTATTCGCTTGAACCCACATAAGTGCATTTTCGCTATCAAATCTGGTCGACTCCTCGGTTTCATTGTCTCCAAAGATGGAATCAGGGTGGATCCCTTAATGATTAAGGCCATCCTAGCCTTACCCCCACCTACCAATTTAACCCAACTCCAAAGTTTGCAAGGCAAAGAAAACTTGCTCCGTCGTTTCATTTGCAACTATGCTGAGATCACTAAAGGATTCATGCGGTTACTACAGAAAAACACCCCTTTCATCTGGGATGACACTGCCCCACGGTCATTTGATGCTCTCAAGAACACCTTGACCCAGGCACCCTTGTTGCACCCTCCGGAGTATACAAAGGACTACATCCTTTCCTTAGCCGCCTCCACTTCCACTATTGCGATGGTGTTAGTTCAGGAGGACCCCAACGGTGAAGAACATGTGATTTATTACCTGAGAAAGAGTCTATCTGGACCCGAACTCCGATATTCACATGTAGAGAAACTGGGTCTGGCAGCTATCATCGTTGTCCAGAGATTCCGCCATTACATCTTATTACGCACCACCACGGTGATTATGGACTCCAACCCCATGTACCACGTCTTGACACGTCAAGTACTTGGGGGAAAATATTCTAAATGGATCGTTATCCTTTAGGAATTTGATCTTGAATTTACAAAGTCCAAAGCCAAAAAGTCCCTAGTGTTTGCAGAGCTCATCTGTGCTCTCCCTCGTGCCGATGAAGACATCGAACCTAGATATTCTCTCCCCGATGAATCTCTTTTCCTCATCAACACCTCTGATCCTTGGTACGGAGACATCCTCCTTTACCTTCAAACCCAACATTTTCAGCCTAACATTTCTCGCGAAGAGCGTCGACATATTCACCACCATTCTCGTCGTTATCTTATCATCAATGACACCTTGTATCGCCGTGGTATTGACACTATCCTTCGATGATGTCTGGTTCACAAGAAGGCTGAATGCGTTCTGAATGATTGTCACCTTGGTGCCTATGGCGGTCACCTTTCCGGGATGGCCACAACCCAAAAAATCCTACGTGCCAGCTACTTTTGGCCCTCGATTTTCAAAGATTGTATCGAGACAGTGAAAAAATGCCCACCCTGCCAAGTATTTAACAAGAAGGCACGCACCCCACCCTACTACGCTGCACCCCATTATCGCCATCAGCCCCTTCGCCAAGTGGGGTATCGATTTCATGCAGTGTAAGCCTACCTCAGCCGGGGGGTACGATTATATAATCGTCGCCATCGACTACTTTACCAAATGGGTTGAGGCTATGGCTACCTTCCTGAACGATGGTCGTACCGCAGCTCTGTTTCTTTTCAACCATATCATAACTTGTTTTGGTGTACCACAAGCCATTGTCACTGATCATGGTGCACACTTCAAGAACCAGATGATGAGTGAACTGCATGTCAAATTGGGTTTTCGCCATGAAAACTCATCCCCTCACTATCCTCAGGCTAACGGACAAGTTGAGGCCATCAACAAAGTCCTAAAAACCATGATCCAATGCATGGTAGGGGAAAACAAGACATCGTGGCATCTACAACTTTTCTCCGCTCTCTGGGCTTATCACACTTCCGTGAAAACTGCAACTGGATTTACTCCTTTCCAGTTGATGTATGGCATCAAAGACGTTCTACCAATCGAGTGCGAGATTCCATCTCTCAAACTTAAAGTAGAACTCCTACCCCATACTTTTGTTGAAGAAGAACTCTTTTTATATCTATCCAAGCTGGACGAAACACATCATGATGCTTCTCTCGTCAATGAGGCACATCATAAACGAATTAAGAGTCAATACGACAAATCCGTCCATCCTTGGACTTTTGCAGAATGAGACTTAGTCCTCGTTTATGACCAAGCTCATGACAAATTGGGGACAGGTAAGTTAGAACCTCTGTGGCATGGTCCTTACATCGTGAAGCGTGTTCTACATAGAGGCGCCTACGAATTAGTGGATTATGATGGAATTTCCCTGGGAGAGCCCCGAAATGGGCTTTACCTTAAAAAGTACTATGCCTAGATCACCTAGCATCTATACTTTGTACATTATTGTATTTTAGTTTGGTGTGTCTATTTCTTTCGCGTGCTCGAGTCTTTACCTTTTCCACTCATGACTGTGCTTGTGTTTTCATGTGCAGATGACGTCTTCCTTTCCTACCTTTTTTCGGGTTCGCGGATGGCGCTAGTCGACATACCCGGAACATTTCTTCGACATCATGGGTCATTTACCAATTTGACGAGGTGGTGAGTTCAGGAGGTATTTTCTTAGGACCAGCGACCAATAATATGGCAGAATATCACGCTGTCATTGGACTTTTGACCCAAGCCTCCTCCCTAGGTATCTCTCATATCATTGTTTACTTAGACTCCCAACTCGTGGTCTATCAACTCAACTGTATCTATGCTATCCGTAATCCTATCCTGCTACGTCTCCACCTGCAAGTTCTCCAATATAGACACATTCTAAGAGAACTCAACAGTGTTTCAGATTCGTTAGCTAATTACATCATGGATCGGTATCTCGCCCACATATAAGATTTAAGGAAAGCAAAATTGCACATCACATGTAAATTAAAACACATCACAGACATCATCATGTACAAATCATTTGGCACCGTAAAAACTCAGAACTTTANTTGATTACATCAAAAAAGTATGTAGAAGAACAAAATGTTGGGTCTTTAAACCCCTACAACATCGTCTGACAAGGCATACAAAAATACAATCACCAGAGAGATTCTAATCTCTCTGCACTACATTGTGCTGCGAGTAACATATCACTGCACGCACTACACGTCTCAGTAGAGAATTGACACTCTCTAGCACTCCCACAGTGTGCCTCTGCAGATGTAAAGGCACTTCTCCCCTCCGTAGAGGAGGAATGCCCATCGTGAGGCCTTGGAGGTTTCTTTCAACCTCCCAGAGACCTATCACTGGTACTCCTGGATCTGCTACAACCGGAGCACCCCCACGATGTCCCGGTATCGGTATATCGGCCGGGTTCACTACTCCCTTGTCTACATGTTGAAAACAATACATCTTTTAAAAACTCTTCTATATACCCAAAAAAATATATATACATCAAAAACTTAAAAAAAACAAAAACTAGACAAGGTGTTGCTCGGTCTCTTACCTGACACATCCCAGTCTTCCCCCACGGGTAGAATCAAATCCATGCTCCTGCGGAAATCCACCTCAGCATACGGGAAGTCTTCTATCCAGAGATACTGCCATCACAACCAAGCAAAGAAATCGCCAGTGAAATGGAACTCTGACTCCGCTACTAGCCTCGGAGACAGACTAGTCCACCTCTCCATCCATGGATCATCCACTGGCCGCACCGCCAGTGCTATCTGAGGCTGCATCTGGGGGATGCATTCTAGGAAAAATGAGACCAGAAAGGAGCCGTAACCAAACCGTTTCCATCCCATCCTGCACCGTGAAACCTGTTCCTTCACATTTCGAAGGAACCCTGTACTCCAGTTGAATAGTGTTGGTTCCAAACATTGTACACCATAAGCCACCTGTAATATTGATGCCAGATGCATGCTAGTACTTCCTGTCATGCTCGTGATGGAAAACAAAATGGACCAGAGGGGTAGCTTTCAGACATCTTTGATAGGGATTCTACCCCCTACCAGTCTTGCCGCTGGGACGCAGTGACGTTCCAGATACACGCCCACCTGCTCAGGTAGCGCCCTCTGCCCGGAAAAATATATGGGAACCCCTCTCTTCGAGAGGCCAGTCAAGAAATACACGTCTTCCAACTCAATGGTTAGAATCTATGTGCCAACCTGGAATCCTTTCTCCGCAACATCCCATAAGCCGATCATGTGCTCAAGCAACAAAATCTCCTTCTTCATTTTTTGCAATTTGAAGAATTTTAGTAAGCCACAAGCTCGCAATGTGGCCCATGTGCGAGGACTCCACAAGGCATCCAAGTCATCAATCTCATGCTCTCATTCTTTCCATTCGATCATGGTCGCCGAAGTCACCTACAAAACAAAAAAATAAAGAATTTCATTATTTCAATATTTTGACAATTTCGGAAATTTCTTGAAGCAATTTGAAAACATGAAATCTAATGCCCACGTTCTTTAAAGAGACCACACCCTCTTTTATAATCATCACACCCTCTCTTATCCATTCAATGTCCATCACACAACAATAAAAACGTTTTAAAATGAAAACAATTTTTTTTATGACTGTGTGGGCGTATGTGAGAATTTCTCATGGGTTCTTTACCAAAAACGACCCATCCACTTAGGTATTGAGGCGTTGGCATCTTGGCCATCACCTTCTAAAACGTTTTTGCAAAAAGAATCCCCTTTCTCCATCGTTTTTAATAAATGCTGATTTGATCCTTTTTGGGGCAACTTAGGGATTCATTTTTTGAATTAAATGCTGCTATGAAAATGAATATTAAACCATGTAATTGAAAGAAGGAGAGACGAAGATATACCTGGTCCAAACGGAAAGAGAAACGGTCAACCGTAGTTCTGGTATCAAGCGAAACAAGATCCACCTCCAAAATGAGAATCTCCACTACTCCAAATCCTTGTGCAAAATGAAATGGTAAATGGAATTTTCATTGTATTGCTATTTATAAATTTCCATTTTTTATAAGGTATAGTCATTTATGGGTTTCTCTAACAATATAATGGCTTCACTAAACCCTTGGTTTGTAGTTTTGAAATCGCAGGTTTCCTGGCAGTTCTGATGGGTTATTTACCTTGTCGCATTCATGAGCTTAATCTTGGTTCATTCTCAAGCTCGAAAACATGAGAACGCGCCAGGTAAAATTTTATCTCTTTTTTGGATCCGCATGGACACACGAAAAAGGAACCCCCCTGGAGTCATCTGTAAATTCTTTTCAGACTCTCTAAATATGAAAAGATTGTCGAGTGACCTTGCTTCCTTTCACACTCGTTAAAAGGTTCGAAAGGGCGTCTTTCGAGCAATAGTTTATCTCTTTTTCGGTCTCGTTAGACTACTATACGAAAAATGAACTAAGAGAGTTATCTTTTAAGTGTTTTTCCAAACTCTATAATCTTGAAAAACCTTTGAGTTTTCTGTCTTTGGACTCGCTAAAGCACACATCGACAGGCCCATACGGGATCGAACCCTTACTTCTTTTAGTTCGTTAAACAAAGGAAGATGAACTTACCGAAGGTGAGTTATATCGAGCATGTGTTATCCTCCTCAGGCTCATTAAATCAAAAAGAGGTACTCATCTATCTGGATGGGGGAAAATTGAAAGAAGCAAGCCAATCAGTCTCTTGAGAACATTATCAAGCAATTCTTAGAGTCGCCCTTGAACACAACACTTGATCTTTTGCACGCATTATAACCCTCTGAACCTATGCACTGAGCCAATCCTTTGAGTTTCTTTCACTCCTTTGGGTCACCTGACGTAAGTAACCACATCCACTACATCATCAAGTTTTGGTCCATGTCATGTTCTGTTGTTTTGCCTCAGTGTTCAAAGGAATTATCCGCCTCGAGAGTCAACCATCCCAAATATCTTGCCTCAAAACCTGTGTCAGTGCACGTCCTTTTGATCCACCAATTACATCTCTATGTCTGTTTCGTGTCGTTGATGGGGGATACATCAAGGCCCTCCTTAGACGAGCTTATTCCTGTCGACCTCAGCACATTATCCAGGAATTAGGCTTAGAAACTAGTTAGTACTTTGGGACCTGCATGCCTCAATGGTAGGCCTCCTCACATTCGACAATAGGTTTACATCATTGACCTTTGATCAGATGATTCCACGGATGTTCGACTCCAGCTCATCCATTCACATTCGTTGGAATGTACTAGGGTACCTTGGGAATCATTGACATTAATGGTGATCTCCCTCGCACTTGTTAACGGTTCACACCATTGACCGGTAATCAAGTGGTTTATGCCATGTTGGACATCAGGACATCTATTCACATGGTTAGAATCGTACCACATTGGGATCGGTAAGAAGACCCTGGGTTGAGTAATCACTTTCAACTTCCTATATTTGATATATGATTGGTCGTGGCTATGTCTTGTCACCTCATAGATCCACTATGTATTTTTCGTGGCTATGATCAGTCCAGGTCATCAGAGTATAGATCCACATTGTATTCCTGGTGGCTATACCTTTTCATCAATACAATTATGGATCCGCAGTGTATTTTATGGTGGCCATATCTTGCAAGTCTTGATCACCCAAGCATAGGTATGCCTGCCTTGGGTTTTGAAATATGTCATGATATTTGTTGGATGTTTGTGTGCAGCTTCTGTCAGGTTCTCCGAGTCTATACCCTTTCTTGAAATTCTACAAAGCATTTCAGTTATCAATTCGCATCTTCTAACTTCATACTTTGGGGGGCAATCTGTTACACCTCAATATTGCTCGCTTTGATAAGTGTCGTAAGTGTCGCATGTTCCTCTCAATTGTCGCAAGTGTCGCATGTCATTCACAAGTGTCACAAACATCAAACAAAGCATACTGCCATGATGACGACACCAAAGAGACATTTGGAATATCTCAGACACTTGATTTGGAGAAGGGAGAATGATTAATTGAAGTCAAGGAACTCTTACCACCTGAAAGGAGCTCTTAAACAAGGGTTTTGAAGGTGAGCGCTCCTCTACATCAGCCTTAAGAGCACTGACACTCCCCTATAAGGGCTTAGGGAGCGTTATAATGACCAACTACCCCTCTGAAGGAGCGCTATCCATCCTTGGAGCGTTGGAGCTCCCCTTGAGCCTCCTAGGGAGCGCTATAGCGCCCTGATGCCCCTTTTGAGGGAGCACTGTCTAATCTGGGCAGTGGTTGGCCCATTGAGGAGAATAAGGGCAGGATCTTTCAAGTTTGGAAGGCAGTTTCATTCGAATTCTTGCTTCAATCAGAAGATCCCGTATCTGAGGAGGGAATTCCTCAACCTACCCTAAAGATACCTCAAGAGGTTAAGCCTCCCTTAACCTATATAAGCAGGCTCTATGATGGTGAAAAGGGGGAAGAATTGCTAGCATGAAACCTATGATCTCATAGGAAACACATAGTCAATTAAGGAGAGTGATCAGTGAAGCTGCTATCATCCAGGTCATGGATCTTTCGAGCAAGGGTTAGACGAAGGGGACTTGACGAAGTTGTCGCATTCGCATCTACGATTGTAAGTATTATTGTCGTTATTCTCATTAATATGACATGCTTGGTCTGTTTATTTCTAGTTTGTATCTGACCTTACATGAACTTATCGTTGATAGATAGATCTGTTTTCAAGCTAATATCAATAGAGTAGGAAGTGGTCGTACTTTGTTTGTCTACAAGGCTCATCGAGGAGCGAAAGATTGGAACTCAACTCGAAGCGTGCAGGGACAAACGTCGATAAAAAGGTACTTTTGTTCTCCTTCCTCCTCATGCATTAGTTTGTATAGATTTGAAAGGAAGTCAGTGTCCATGTTAAGCACTTTTTGTCTTAGAGTTAAGGGTCTGGCTCTTTGAGGCAATCTACCTGTCCGCAGGGAGATTTTCCTACAACAAGGTGTGTCCAAAATATAGATGAAAAATTATATAATGATCTAATCCAAATCATACCTCCCCATTTAAGGAGGGTTTTGGTCCCCAATATATTTTACTAAATGAGGTGAGGAAATTCTTCCTATACCTTCTCCCCACAATTACGATTTTAAAATTCTCATGCAAAAAATTATATTTTGTCAACTCTTCCTAGGATTCTCGTGTTATGTCCTCTATGGTAGGTAGGACCTTCTCCTTAGTTTATTGATTCAACATGGAAGTCTCATAGAGTTTCAAATTATCTAAATTCACTACTGAGTAAATGCACATGTATGGGGGTAGACTGAGTCTATAGGCGTTATCACCCACGTTCTCCAATACTTTAAAATGACCATACTACATAGTCTTAATATTCTTAATTGGACCCTGTAGTGTTTCCTTATTCAATTGTAACCAAACTCTTTCTCCAACTCTGAATGATTTCTCTCTTATATATTGATCATGGTGGGTCATGTACTTTTCCTGCCAATTATTCAGTGTCTATTGTACTTGTAAGTGGATCTTTCTGATATTTTCAAAAAACCTCTCCACTTTAAATGCTTCTCCTATTATGTATTGCCTCGCTCCTCCTTGTTGTCCATAGAAAACATCCAAGGGTGAAGGCGTAAAATACCCAAAACAAGTTTCAAAAGAGGACTTATCGGTAAAAGTATGAATTGCATTGTTATAAAGGTGTTGAGTGTAGATCAATTTTTCATGTTAGTATTTCATGTGATTTTGATAGTAACCCCTTAAAATTTCTACCAAATTCATGTTAGTTACTTATTTTTCCCATCTATTTATGGATGGAATGTTGTAGATCACTTGAACTTAGTGTTGATATTTTCTAGAAGTGTAGGCCAAATAGCACAATTGAGAAATAACGTATCCCTATCTGAGATGATGCTCCTTGGTATCCAAAAGTGTATTGAGACCTGTTCAAAGAACATGTTTTCTAATTATTATCCTTTTTTGGTATTTTTTCAAAGCATGTGAATGCACATCTTGCTAAATCTATCAACTGCCACAAAAGTATAGTCATGTCCCTTCCTGGTTTTTGGAAAACAACCCATAAAATTCATGGAAATTCTTTTCCAATGTTGAGAGGGTACATGTAAGGGATGGTATAGACCTTGATTTATGTTATCGAGCTTTCTAGTATAAGAAATCATACATTTTCTAATATATTAAGCTACATCTTATTGCATTCTAGACCAATACACATGCCTTTGTAAGTTAGAAACCATCTTTCCAATACCAAAATTTCCTGCAATCTTGGAGGTGTGAGCGTCTCTGATAAACTGCAATATTTCACCTTTAGGAACATAGAGATTGTTTATCTTGTAGAGAAACACATTCTAGAGATGATACAAATTGTTACCATCACCTTCTTTTATATGAATTTGGCCCTATATATGTTGAAACACCTATTTAAAGTTCTCATATTTTGCATATGCCTATTTTTCTGCATCATGGGTAAATAAATCCATGTGCATAGAGTTCTGAAAGATGTAATACTAGATGTGGATGGCATGGAAAACATGTCTACCAAAGTATTGGTTTTCAACTTCCTATATTTGATGACTAGATGTAATTGTTCCAAAAAACCCTTCCAATTATAATGTGTGGTTTTCTAAAGCTTACTCTAGACTTTCAAATACTGAAGTTGTTCGTGATCAGTTAGAATAATGGTTTCCTTTCCCATCATATAGTTCTTCCACTTCATAAAAAATTGAACTATGGTTTGGAGTTCCTTATCCGCTATAGGGTACCTCAAAACTTCCCCATGAAACATCTCAGAATGATAGGATATCAACCTACCTCCTTGCATCAAAATTGATCTCATAAAATACCCACTTGCATCTATCTCCACTTCAAAAGGATTATGTAAGTTAGACAATGCAGGAACTGGTTCTTGACTTATCTTTCATTTAATCTTGTTGAAATATTTATGCCAACTATTTCCCCACTGGAAACTCTTACCATTGGCTATCATAACATGGAGTGGAATATCTATGGCTACAAAGAATGCTATGAAATTTTGTAGGTACTATGTTTCACCAACAAATATCCTAACTTCAATGATATTAGTAGGAATTGGCCACTTCATGATGGCCACCATATTTGTGGGATGTATCTTAAGTTTCCCTCTATCGATAACATATCCCAAATACAACAATAACAACTGAGAAAGATCACATTTCTTGAGGTTATCTACTAGATGATGTTTTTTCAAAGTCTCTAAAACCTACATGAGATGTGAGATGTGCTCCTCCTAGGTAGAGATATAAATCAATATGTCATCCCAACACATTATTAGAAATTAATCTAAATAGGGACGTGATGCATCATTCATCAATCACATAAATGTGGTCGATGAATTACATAAACCAAAAGGCATGAAAAACCATTCATATATACCTTTCCTTATATTGAATGTAGTCTTTTAAGTGTCTTATTCTTTAACATGTGCCTGGTAGTATCTTGATTTGAGATCCAACTAGGTGAAGTACTTGACATGTTCCAATTGATATAACAAATCATTAATCATGGGAAAAGGGTATTGATTCTTGAGTGTGTTCATATTCAAATATTTGTAGTCGATATCCATTTGATAAGTCCCATACTTATTGGGTATTATGATGATAGGTGAAGTACTTGGTCAAATTACTACCTTCTCTAGTAGTTTTTGCAACTATTTCTTCACTTTATCTTCTTCCAAAATAGATTGTCTATACAACCCAATATTTTGTAATGGGGAGTTAGGAAACAACTATATCTCATACTCCACTTCCCTCTTAGGTGGTAACATTTTAGTTTCGTAGAACACTCTTTATAGCTTCAACAACTTCTCCAACTATTTTTTTTGTTGTAACTTTGTACATCCCTTTATGGATTTCTTTATTCTTACCTATTCCTCCCCTACCTAATTTTCTCTTAAGAAAAACAATACATACTTTTTACTATAACTGATTAATTTTTTTGTTTGGTTAGCACTTACTAGAGACATCTTTGACATGCATTTGTGTGCATTGATGATGCAAGACTTCTCATCCTTGATCAGGAGGTACTAGTTTTCTCTACGTATAAAGATCACATATCTCATATACATGTAGAGGCTTCCAAATACTACATGGAACACATAAAAGGGGTACTACATCTAACTTGAATTTATTAATAAAATTTTCACTTATAGAAAACTTGATCTTACACTATTTAGTGACTTTGATATATGCATCCTTATTCACCCATCCCAATGGATATGGGATTAGATGATCATGAACCTCCAACTCAATATTGTAGAATAAATCATCTACTATAAGGTTGACCTGTGAGCCAGAATTGAATAAAGAATATACCTCAGTATTTTTGACCTAGATATTAAGATGGAAGATTTTTTTCATTTCTTTCTCTTCCTTGAGATGAAGGCTACTCAGATTCACCTCCTTTTTCACTAAAGTGAAAATAATATTCTCATGCACATTTGAGCTTCTCTCTACTTGGTTTCCTAAATCATTTCCTATAAAGTTATTCTTCTTGGAATATTTCTTATGGTTCTTTGGACTCAAACCTAGATGTGCCTTCGAACACTTGTCTTGTATGCTACCATCAATATTACAATGGTTGTAATGGTTGTTTGGATCCTTGAACTAATGTGAAGTGGATGTTATCTTATTGAGTTTTCCTTTCCACTTATTCTTCCCCTTCTTGGAATGATTTTGGTGGTATTTCTATTTATAACCACTTGGTTTTCCTTCCTTATGGCTTATGTTCTCCATATAATATGCTTGAACACAAGCCTCATCAATGGTGTTTGGTTTGAAGAGAATCACTCGCATTCAAAAATTATTGTGTATATCCCCCATATTATTGATTAGTAAATTTAAGTTCTTGGGAGAGATACCCAACATGATCAACATATTCCTAAATTCTATGGTTTACTATTTCACACTCTACCCTTGCCTCTACTTGACACGAGTTCAATACATACATTGGTCCTATACATAACCAATAGGGTAGAGCTAGGACTTAATTAGGGTTTTAAAATCCTCCCACTTAGTTAGTAAGTTACTATTGGATAACCCTCTTGACTAAGTGTGTCAGTGTGTCTTTCCCACTAGGTTAGTGCATGGCCCTCTATTTTGGGTCAGGAAAATTATTTTTTATACTTTTCATATATATTACGGACACTAAAATACACTTCTAACTATTGCAACGAATGATTCAGCTTAATAGCATCATTCTCACCTCGATAGGGTTCAATGTCCACTTCCTCTTCCATTATATAAAAAGGTTGTTAAGGAGTGATGTCACTAGAACTTGGTTTCTCTTTGTTAGTATCTTTTCTTGACTCATTTTCTAGGTCTTCACTATCTCCTAGTTTCTCATCAGATAAAAATTATGAGTTGGAGTCACTGACCTCTCCGAAAGGTCCAAATTTGTTTTTTATATCTACCATTAAGAGAGCCATGTTGCGAGAGATATCATAAACTTTATATTTCTTTCTCTTTCGTTGTATCCTGAGGATTTTCATGAACAAACTCATTTTCCATGGCTAGGATTCTGTAGACTCATTCTTAAGATAATTCTTGGATGCTACAAATTTTCACAAATACCCCAATGAAAACTTCTCTGATACCAATATGATTTGTAAATTACCATGGATATTCCTGCATTGGAATAGTTCATCACAACATATATTGTACTAGAATGAAATATTTTGTTAATGTAGGTTCATTTCATTCAAATTCAATTTTTTTATCACTACCTTATTTCTCAGATTATGAAAAATAATTGAATATTAAAATGAAAGAAAAGATAAAAGAATACACCATCCACACAAATGAACACAATACCTTTCCTTGTAAACACAATACAACATAAAACCTAGCTAGAATGAGAGGAATATGCCCTTCTCTCTTTTCTTCAATTATGAAATGAAAATATAAATAAAGAGGCACTCACTATGGAGTTTCCTTTGACACTTATTCCTAAATGGCTTCTACAAAATATTTTCCTCCTCTGTTATTCTCTCAAATACACTCCTATATGATTTTCTCAACTATGCAACAAGCATAATGTTAAATAATATAACCCTTTCTCCTCCTAATATCCAGTATTTAACATAGCAGCATAGTCATCTAGGGTTAGGATTTTTTCTTCCCCAACCCTTAATTAGTGATAATATTTTTGACCTTATACAATAGTCTTGAAATTCCACACATGGCTAGCCCCACATATGTGAGTAATGGGAGTTGAAGTGGGATCCACTCATACCATGGTGGTAAATAAGGTAGGTCAACTTGTAGGAGGCATAAATTCCTTATATGAGATCAAATTGAGGTGATTTGTTGGAAATTTCTTTTTGTGTAGAACATCTTCATGGGGATAGAGCTATGCTTACAATTGTTTTACCCCCAAAAATGTTGTTTGATGCCTCAAAATTGATTGGGAAGGTTTTAAAACCCGAATTTCCAAACTGGGGCCTGCCACTAAAATGGGCCCTAGAAGCCAATTCCTCTAATTTTTCCACCCAAAAAGTACAAATATACATGAAAAATAATGTAACAATCCAATACAGATCACTATTTGACATGGCTTTCTCATCATACCAATTTCAAAGGAAATTTGAGTTCAAGTGAGCCTCTAGGCCATCGCTCATCATCACTAGATTAGTCTATGGATAATTAAAGGTAGACCCTCAATAGGCATGGATACTCCACACAAAGAAGGGAATGATAAGCTCCCATTATTATCCTTCTTTTCTATTTTGGTTGTTGGGATGAATGACGAACTCTAGTTGGTTGGCAAAGGAAATTGAATTGAAGACTCCCTCCCTTATGGTTTTCCTATTGAAGGCCCCATGAATACATGTGGAAAACACACCCTTTTCAAAAACACTCTTCATGTGATGTGGTATATTATATCTTTTATTACCCCTATCCTAGATGCACATAAACAATTTAGGGAGCCATATGTGATCTTCTCTCCTATCTAGAAAGGACCCTCACCCCTATCTCATGCACTTCGATTAAATAAATGCACTTTCATGTGGTTATGTACTTAATAACCCGTGCACTTTTATGAACAGATGAAGGTAAGATTATTTAGCTATATTTATTTTCATTTATATTTCATTTCTTTGAGGGGACAATCATGGCATGCCATTGCATGGATTTCTTTACCAAATCTTGCTCTAGCGGGTCATTGTATTTGTATTTATTGATTGATCTTTTTCAAATGAGCAATATAATGGGTTAACTAATATAGCAATACCATTATACAAATATGGTGTTTCAATTCCTGATCCACATTATCTTTTTCAAACTCTTTCTCTTGGGTGATTCCTTAGCCACTGCATCACAAATCCGTAGCCTATGCTAATCTTAGTTATGCAACTTGGTTTTGACCCAAATATCACATGGTATCAAAGACTGATAAAACATGAAGGACATTTTTTCTTACAGGACGAAACTCATATCCTGGGGGGTTAATTCACTACTCTTATTTCCTACACACACATCCCAGGGATCACCATAGCAACGATACTTCTTTTATGAGTGATACCCCATCATAATCCGCTTCACAACATCTCAAGTTGTTTAATTCAAAGTAGGTGAATCTAGGGGACTTTTGAAGATTCTATGGCTTAGCATACTACAACAAGATATCTACATCCAAAATAATATGAATATGAAAATACAACAAATCCATAGCCAAGGAATATTTCCGTAGCATCAAGGCACTATCAAGTGTGTTGCACACTACAAATCCAAATTGCATGGATTTAAAGATAACTATTCTCTGGTGATATAAAGACTAAATGAACCATATATCATGCTACAAGATTCTCTATTTCGCAACATCTCTGTGGTGTTAAAACAACTTCTCTTCTACTGTAGAAATTTTCATTTAGTAGTCGCTTTCCTAGTGTTGAATATGACCCTTCCATTTCTATAGGAACATCATTGATTTGCAACTCAAATTACCTAGACACCAAGTCATTCATTGAATTATTTGTTGTTGAGAATTCTGTGGGGATCTCTCAATAGCATCATGGCTTAGTGGTGTGATTCATTCACCCATATCTCTATCACAACATAAATGGGTGAATCAATGTAATATTCACTCTCTATTGGAAAAAATTTCATGCAAATTCCAGGGATGATGCACTAAATGTTCACATATATAGTTTCTTTTAGGGTATTTAAATTATCTTGATTTCCTTTATTTTCATGCATGGTTTGAAACATTTTTTGAAGTGTTAAATATACCCTTCATTGAGGTATAGAAGTCAATTTTATGTGGTATCTTTTTTATACTGTAGTAAGATGTTAAGCCCTAATATTGGCTCATTACCCCTTAATTGGGGCATATTAGATTAGTAATGTTATTTTATTTATGTCGGCTTTAGGCCATTAGTTGTAATTATACCTCCTAGTCTCCTATATATACCAAGGAGACATTTTCATTTTGAATCATCTTGTACTTGAACATTTAAGTGGGGTAAAAGGAGGTTGCCCTCTTGAAGAGGATTATTATCTGAAATTATCTCTTTTTCAAGGTGTTCAGTACTTTTTCTGAGGATTTTCTATGCTATATTGATATTTGGTTCTTAACATATGGTATCAGAGCTCAAGGTCTTAGGGTTTCGCTGCTACATCTGAGACACCTTGAAATTTTCGCTATAACTTTTTTTCTAAAATGTTTCAAAAGGAATGGCTTGGAGGATATTTAGTAGACGGATCAAGGTACGTTAGGTTCAAAATTCAACTCCTAAGCCCTTATACTTTCAGAGATACATCCTGTAAAAGATAGGGTTTTGGAAACATCCTGAATTGAGTATCCAAATTGCGTGGGACTAGTTTCATTGGATCGTGGACTGTCTATAGTATTTTGGGTGTGAGTTTTAGAATTTTATATCAATTAGTTTGTGCGGGGCACACTATACAAGTGAGATCTCCTGGAAAGGCCAAAAATCAACAAGTTGTGGGGAAGTTATCGTAAATTCCACTTGGCACATCCAATTTTGATCAGACCTGTGGCATTGTAGAGAAGAAATATCAGAGAAATACATAAGAGAAAGTTTCATACCCAAAAGGGCCGAAACTTGGGAGATACAACAGAAGAAATATTGTCTAGCAGAACCACCTCAAAATCAAGGTTCAAAAGTGATACTTGACCAACATGCCACCCAAAAAGGGAACTTCTACACAAAATAAGCCTCCAAAAAATCCTACTTGGACTCTTGATGAAGGTGAAGAAATGCGTAGGGACATAAATGAACTACAAAATAAGATGGATTCAATGGAAGCTAAGATGGAT
>ML784509.1:441406-493639 GCA_009831015.1 Picea engelmannii
GTGCTCCCTCTTTATTGACATCCAAGGAGGAATGTTATTGTTGATAACAAAAATAGGCCACACTGAGTAAATAGACCTAAGCTCTCCGAATGGATTAACACCGCCAGCTGCCAATGAAAGCCTAACATTACGAGGTTCATCTTGGAATTAATCTGCCAATTTTTCCTCAATTTCCCTAAATGCAGAACCATCGGCAGGCATTCGAAGAACACCATCTTCACTTATGTTACGTGCATGGTAATCCATAAATTGTGCTATGCTTTCACACCTGAACAATTGCTGCAAACGTGGAATTATGGGAATATGACGAAGAACCTTTCAAGGCACCCTTTTTGTTACTTGATTAGTTCGATATCTACTGATAAGACATTGTCGACATTCATTTTTCGAAGCATGTTGTCCATAATATATAATATGATCATTAGGACATGCATCTATAGTTTGATAATCCATTCCAATGTCTTTCATAATAGCATGCAAACCTTGATATGTGTGAGGTAAAATATTTGACAATGGTAACAAAAATTCACCTAACAATCTACAACATAACAAACAACTAGTTAATGTAAGAATACTAATCATAAAAAATGCATTCTTATTTTACAGATTAATTAACACTAAAAACAAATATAAAAAAATCAACATTTATGTACAGTATGGGATGAAACATATTACATACCTTAATATCTGTGTCATACAAGTGTTTGACAAATTATTCATAACCTTTAAGTTCACCAGCAACAATGTAGCGGAGAGAAGATTTGCTCTTGATCCTTCATAAATTCATTTATTTGCCTTTTCTAACAGAGGTTCATCATAAATACCAACATTTTCCCCATCCTCATCCGGCTGCGAAAACAAATCTTCGATCATTTGATCTGTCCCATCATCTTCTTCCAATATGGGATCATTAACTTGATTTGTCCCATCATCTTCTTCCATGAGATCCTCATTTGCTTGGTCATGATGATGTTCCTCAGCTTGTACAACATTATTTCTACTAATACTTGGTGCAATATTCTGAGGAAAGTTAGAGGGAAACTCTAACTTTATAATTACAAACAATCATGCAAAATTAGTGTATACTATAAAAAACATTCAAACAATATATATATATATATATAATTTTATATAAAATTGACAAAATAAAAAAAGATAATAAATATATAGCTAATTACCATGGTACGATATTCATTCGATCCGCCATCAATGTGACCATATTTCCTACAATGTTTTGTAGTTGTTGCTATTAAAATTCTTATGGGACGTCTGAGGCAACATTTTTTATAGGGGCAATAACATCTACCATCACCCTTTTCACCCACTTTACTTTTTTCCCCACCTCTAACAACATTCTGCGACATTTTTACGCACAAAAATACCCTTTCGGAACCGTTGTTGTTATAGCAAGATTGTCGCAACATCTTCAAATCGTCAAATATTTATAGGCCAATTTTAGGTCACCATCGTCGCAATTGCGACAATAGTGACCTAAATAAATAAATATNATATATATATATATATATATATATATATATATATATATATATATATATATATATATATATATATATATATATATATATATATATATATATATTACAACTATTTATTTTAGGTCATTTTCAACGATAAAGTTTGACTAAATTTTTATGGTCAAATTATGTCGCATATGCGACGAAAAATGTAGGGTTGTCGCTTATGCGACGAAAATTGACCATTACAGTTTAGTCAAACTGTAGGCGTCGATATGGCAACGAACACGGGGTAGATTTAGAAAAAAAAAAAAAAATCTCTTGCATCTTGCGACGAAAGAGTACTTTCGTCGCAAGTGGTTGTCGCAATTTTTTCAATATGTAGTAATGTATGTTTGTGTTTGGACGTCGATGTTCTGTTCAACATTGTATCAGAGAAGACAACAATCAGTTTGTGGATGAAGATGTAAAGCTTGCATATGAAAAAATCCTTGACGAACATGATCTTCCTGAAAAGACAATTGTACAGTTTGCACATGTAGGAAGGTACCAAAACAATTGATCATTTAAATAATTTTAATACTATTTTAGTCCAGTTAACTAGCATGGGAGTGAAATTTGAATCCGAAGATAAGGAAATTACATTATTGTGTTTTTTTCCCGAGTCATGGGATCACTTTGTTACCTCTATTAGTTTCAGCAAAACAAAAGGTATTGAGTTTGATTTTATTGTTGGAGCACCACTGTTTGAGAAAACAGGGAAGAAATCCAATCTAGAAACCTCTACATCTGAGGCGATGATGGTCAGAGGTAGACCTAAGGAAAGAGGACATGTTCAAAGGTATTTCTCTAGGTCAAATTCGAAAGGAAAGAAGAGAAAACTTATGTGTTGGTTTTGTGGAAAATCTAGACACCTAAAGAAGGATTGTTGGAAGAGACAACAAGCCTCCAAAGAAGACCTTCCAAAAGAGACAAAGGAAGAAAACACAATTGAAGCAAGTTCAACAACTAGTTCAGGTATGACTGATGCAGTTTTATCAATTAGTATTGGTTCACGTCATGATCAACAATGGTTATTATATTCTGGTGCTTCAAATCACATGTGTCTTCATAGACATTGGTTTATTACTTACCAGTCTATATATGATGGAATTGTTTACATGGGAAATGATATATCATGTAAAGTTGCGGGAATTGTTAGCATTCAAATTAAGATGTTTGATGGATCTATTAAGATACTAACTGATGTGAGACATGTACCTGAGCTAAGGAAGAACCTAATCTCTTTGGGAGTCTTAGATACTAGAGGATATAAGAGTATTGTTCAAGGTGGAGTTATGAAGTTCTACAAAGGAATCCTACTGGTTATGAAAGAGAAGAAGGTTGGAAACCTGTTTCTATTAGAAGGAAGAACCGAGTTAGGTCATGTGATAGTTGTGTCCAAGAATGACAGTGATTCTATTCGACTGTTGCATCAACGGTTTGGCCATATGAGAGAAACAAGATTAAAGGTATTATCTGATCGCAAGTTACTTCCTTGCGATCACATAGAGAAGATTTTTCTTATCCCATAGCCATAGGTCTACTAATTTACAATTATTTTCAAGCCCATAATAAGTTTTACACCCTCCATTTATATTTTTCTCGATGTTATAGTTCCAAATGACCTTGTGATAATATCAATTCCAAGATACTTGTAGAAAGGTAGTTCCTCCAAGATATTGTTATCATATGAAAAATTATTGTACATGATCTTGTTGGATTTAATGATCATTAGTGCAACATAGTTTATTAATATTTAGTGATATAATGTTTTCTTAAATTTAATATTAAATTATTATTTAATTTTAAATGAAATTGTTTACATAATAATTTAAAATTTTGAGGTTTTGATTGATTCCTTGACTTTTAACCTAATTTTATAATTTATTAATATTTATTTACATAATGTTTCATTAAATTCAATTAATGGACTTCACGATATGCAATGACCCAGAGCTCGTGACCTGATCTAGGTTTAGGGTTTCATGCTTCAACTAATCCCCCACCCTTCCCACCATCGAACTTCTCTGTACGCGCCTGGCACACTCTTCTCTGCATCTCTGACCGTCTTAGCAGAATGAATGTATAAGGGGGGGTGAAGTCCCCCTTGTACCACAATGTCGCATCAAATGACCCAGAGAAATCTCGCATGCACCGACCATCCTTTGAACCACTTCCACACCTGCGTGAAAAGTACCTACAACAAGATATTGATGGGAGCACAAGCATGAACATGGATGTAGAATCTTTTCATCCAAAAGCAACTTGGGCTTGGATACCAGGAAAATGTATCCCGCAAGCCCCAGTTGCGTCCAGGTATGTCATAAAGAGAAACAGAATAGGAGATCACACCCAGTTCATGAGGGACCATGCCCTCATAGGCAAGTTCCTAGGCCTCTGGCCCTCGAAAAAATACCTAGCTCGCTGGATCAAGACGTGGTGGAATCCCAAGGGGGATTACACGCTCAAACTGAGTTCCAAAGGGTTCTTCACAGTCATATTATAAAACCTCGAGGACAAATACCACAACTTTGAAGGATGACCCTACTTTTACAACTCTCATGGTCTCTATCTACGCTTTTGGATCGACCACTTCTTCCCAGAAAAGGAAAACTTTGCCTATGCTCCCACAGGGATTCACCTTTACTCCCTACCTCAAGATTTTTGGTTAGAAGAAATATTAATGGGAATCAGTAACACTCTAGGCAAGAATTTCAAGTCTTCAGAAGCCACCGAATAAAGGAAATACACCTCATATGCAAGAATATGTGTTTACATGAAAATTTCCAAATACTCCTAGGTACGGTTACCCTAGAATACCAGGATGAGTAATGGGCCCAAACCATAGATTATGAACACATACCCTTCATATGCCAGAAGTGCCATGAACACATACATCTCTTCATAGACTGCCCTCAAAACACCCCCCACAAGACAACAACAAAAGAAAAAACAAAGGATGGATTTACCCAAGTACAAAATCACAAAAGGAAATCATAGAAGAAACCCACCACCAACAATGGAAGGAAAAACCCCAAAACCAACTCCTTTGAATCCCTAAAGAACCTCCCAGAGGAACAAGAGGTGGAGAACCCCCACAAGGTGGCAAGGAAAGAACACAACAACAATAAGGAAGAGAAGCAGCCCCAGGGGCACTTGATCACGGGTATCCCAACTGACCCACAAAATTTCCCAGACATCGAAAAAGGAAGAGGATACAGTCATGGAAATGGATGATCAAGACCTAGCATAAATAGACCTAGACAAACTTGAAGAATCACTCAACAAGAAGGACCTACAAACCTTACCAGAAGACCAACTCAGGAAGGTCCATAAGGTTTTTTTGGACTCATCAGCAGGGGCCACCTCAAGGTTAGGCATCAGGGTAGACCCAAACTTAGACCAAAGAAGACATCCAAAGGAGAACAAGAGACATGGAAGAAAATGGATGCATCAACTCATAAAGGAGGTCGACAACTACATGATCAAATCATGACAGATACACAGGCTCTTAGAGAGCTCCTTTTCCCACCCATCAAACTATTAATTATGAACATCCTCACCTGGAACATCAAAGGCCTAAATGGAAGATCCAAGAAAAGTATTCTCCAAAACTGCATCAAAATGGAAGACCCTAACATTCTCCTTCTTCAGGAAACAAAATGCACGGGGAAAACCGTGGAATACATTTTCAAAATATGTTGGTGCACTTGTGACTCATACTACACAGACTCGAAAGGCACTGCAGGTGGCCTATCCATTCTATGAAATCCCGCCACATTTATTCTAGACCAAGGTTTTTCTACTTCAGGAAGTCTCATAGCTCACTACCGAGCCATTGGCTCAGACAAGTATGGATTGATCGCCAACTCCTATGGACCATAGAACAATCAAGACAAAGAAATTTTTCTTCAGAACCTAACCTACCTTGTCTCTATAGCTGAGCTCCAAAGATGGATCGCCGGAGGAGACTTCAACATGATCCTCAGGCTGGAGGAAAAAAGGGGAGGGAAAAAAAGATTGGAATGTGACAGTTTAAAATTCCAGGAACTCTTATATCAACACAAACTGGTTGATATTGAGAATGGAAATGGTACCATTACTTGGATCGACAAGAGATTGGGGCATCAAAACATATCCTGTTGGCTAGATCGTTTCCTTATCTCGGAAACCCTCCTCTTGGAAGGTCCTCGATTAGAGTCCAACATCCTCCCCAAAACAGGATCATACCATTATCTGGTTCAGCTCTAGGTTGACACAATTACCACCCCCAAGCTCAAACCCTTCAGATTCAATAAATTATGGCTTTCCCACCTAGACTTACAAGAGATGGATCGCCACTAGTGGAGCACTGCGAAAATCCAGAAGGTAACCAAAATGTATTGCTTCCAGCAGATGCTCAAATACTTCAAACAACAGGTGTGGAAATGGAACAAGGAAGTCTTCGAGAACATCTTCTGGGAAAGAAAACTGCTGGAATAGAAACTAGAAGCCCTGCAGGTGCAAGCCATCCAAACTGGGCACACTCCAACCCAACAACAAGATGAGCAACACATGAAACAACAACTGGAAGAGAGGTTCAAAAAAGAATAAATTCTCTTGAGACATAAATCTCATGTTCAATGGCTCAAAGAGGGAGAAAAAGACACAAAATTATTCCACCTCTCCATGATTCACAAATGCTTCATCAACCACTTCATGAAGATGGAAAACGTGCAGGGCACCACCCTACCCTCTCATCAGGATATAACAAAGGAGCTCACCGAATTCTATAAATATATTCTCTGAGAACCCTCGGGGGACCGCACTTTCGCAATTGAAAGAGTGACTCAAAACATACTGACCCTCATCACCCAGGAACAAAATGAACCCCTCATGACACCCATAAATCAGGCAGAAGTTGATCAGACCATACAAGACTCACCCACAGGAAAATCTCCAGGCCCAGATGGCTTCACAATAGATTTCTTCCACTCATGAGTCATGTTAGCCAATGTTAAGGGAAGAAGTGTGGAAACTGGTAGAAGAATATCGCAGCTCTGACAAAGTTCTCCCAGCCCTCAACGCCACCTTCCTCACCTTAATACCGAAATAAGAGAGGGTTTCTAATCCGAATAATTTCAGACCCATAATAGTCTGCAATGTGATCTACAAAATCATTTCCAAATTCATATATCTAAGACTCAAACCAATCCTCCCCTTCATCATTTCAAAGGAGCAATCGGGGTACATTGAAGGAAGGAAAATCATGGACAGTGTCATTCTCGTTCACTAAGTCATCCACTTGCTCCAAATCACACACACTCCAAGTATGCTTCTAAAGCTTGATATTTCAAAATCTTTTGACAAACTAAGATGGCACTACATGAGAGTTGTCTTAACAACCTTCGGTTTCAGCACTAACTAGATAGCCTGGATCATGAACCTTGTCTCCTCAACCTTCTTCTCAATCTTGGTCAACGAGACCCCCTCTCAACCCTTCTCTCCTTATCGTGGAATAAGGCAAGGAGACCCTCTCTCCCTGTTCCTCTTTGTCATAATGTTGGAAGTCATGGGATGCTATATAAATGCCTCCATCCATAATGGATCTCTATAAGGCCTCCCCCTCCACGAGCTCCAACCTACAACCTCACACAGTCAATTTGTAGATGACACAATGCTTCTGAACACCCCCACTACCCAAGAAGAAAAAAAACTCAGATCCATCCTCAATGACTTCAATGAATCCTCAGGAACCACCTTCAACCTGGCAAAGTTGCAACTGTTCTTCTTCAACATGCCAGTGGTAGCATATCTCCTAGATTTTAACCATTCCCATTTTGACCCTGCCTACCCAGTATCTAGGCCTCCCTCTCTCAAACTCAACAGCCCGAAATCTCTCTTGGGACTTCCTCCTCCTCTCCATTTCCAATCGTCTCAGCACCTAGACCTTCCGCTCCCTTAATCTCCCAGCTAGAATCACCATCCTAAAGTCTGTCCTCCAAGCCATCCAGACCTACCTATTCTCAACTCTAGTTGGCCCTCATTCTGTCATAAATAAAATTAGGAATCTGTAGAGGAACTTTCTCTGGCATGGCCACAACCCAGACAAAAAATGTTCTTTGGTAAGTTGGGACAAAGTTTGTAGACCAAAATCCCTAGGTGGCCTGGACCTCTGGGACGCTGGAAAACTCAATAATACCATGGGAGCCAAAATATGGCAGAGATGGCTCAAAACTCCAACATAAATTTGGGACAAGTTCTAGAAACATAAATATGCCCCAAATTCTCAACAAGCCCACTTGATCAGGATGTAGGAAAAAATTCAAGGCTCTAACATCTGGAATGTGGCTTGGAAAAACAAGCCACTAATTCAGGAACATGCCTTTTAGGAAATCCGTAATGGTCAAAGCGCACTATTCTGGACAAACTCCTGGCAGCAATTTCCACCCCTCCAATCAGAAGAAAACTTGATCTCCTATGAAAATCACATACAAAATCTTGCCACCTCCAAGGTAGCTGACATGTGGGCACACTCCCCAATCAAGTCTCCCTGGAGAACTTGGAAATCTTCCCATCAGGAACTACAGGTAGCAGGGGACTGTGACCTACAACACTAGAAGCAAGAAATTACCCCAAGAAGAATTTGAATAAGCATTGATCCAGATATTCTCCGATGGGGGAACTCACCTCATGGAAACTTCACTCTCAAGGAAGGATACATTCTACAGGAAAGATTTCAAACTCTGCAGAAGGAACCCATCTGGACTACAGTATGGAAATCAAAATTCTGGCCTAAAATCTCAGCATTCCTTTGGCTCCTCCTTCAAAACAAGATCTTAACCTAGGAAAATCTCCAGAGAAGAGGTTTTATTGTCCTCTCGATCTGCAATCTTTGTCACCAACAAGCAGAAACCATGGAGAACCTACTAAACAAATACACTATCAGTGAACAAATATGGAACCAAGCCACCCAACTTATGAGAAGAACAAATCGGGTCAAAGATAACATCATAAACACTGTCAGAGGTTGGGGAACATGATCCTACAAAATCCCACTCTTGAATAGAACATGGAAAATCCTACTAGGATTCGTAGTTTGGAAACTTTGGAAGGAAAGAAACAGAAGGGTTTTTCACTCCCAGTCCTCCCTGACCACCAACATCTGGTCCACCATTCTCTTGCATCTCCAAGAAACCCTTCAGCTCCATCCATGGACTAAAGAATACCTCCCCTCTGACTCGGGAGAGATATCGATTATCAACTCTTGGGGCTTCATTCCCTCACCCTCCACTCCGTCTCCATAGCCCCCCCTCATAGCCTCAACCTTCATTCCCTCGGTCTGGTCTCCCCCTTTTCCCAGGTTTCACAAAATCAACTTTGATGGTGCTTCAAAAGGAAATCCGGGCCTCTCAAGTGCAAGAGCAGTTATACGAAAAAACGAAGGCCAAATCCACAGTATTACAACTAAAAACTTGGGATTTGGCACCAACAACTCAGTCGAAATCTGGGTTCTAATTAAAAGAGTACAATTGGCTCTGGACCACAACCTTACCTGTCTGATCATAGAAGGAGACTCCAAAGCCATAATTGAGCTGGCATATAAAATCCTCAACAAAATAAATCTGGAAAAGATCACTCCAAGTTGGTGCCTACTGGGTCCCCTCCACAACTTCCAATCACTCCTTAGACCCTCTCTCACTATCATTACCTCTCACATAAGACATGATGCAAATAAGGTAGCAGATAGACTGGCCAATGCAGGAGTTGATCTCGTGCAACATATCACTCTCACAAATTCTAGCCGATCCTGAAACACTATGGACTCACTACAAGAAGCTAGCTCAAAGGGATTACCCTCACCCAGATGGGGTGCCACCCGGTGAGAAGCGATGAACAACTATATCAGGGTAGTCGGGGGAGTTAATAACCCCGACTTCCACCCCCTGCACATTTACTCACCCATGAATCACACCATGAGGGGAGTTATCTTCATGCGCTTGGATGGGCTCTTGGGCAAGCGAACCAGCCAAAAAAATTGTACCAGGAAGTTGCAGAGGTCTCGTCGAACTTCAATGGCATTTGCAAGGGTCATTTAGAGCTCTCATGGAGTAAAGAGCAGCCCCCAAACTCATCTAACCTCATTTTCTACCTGGTGTTCTCTCTTTGCAGAGCACTTAGGCCTTCACGATTCTGTCGACACCATTTTTCTCTCCCCGCGCATCTGTCGCATACTCCCGACCACAATCTGCCCACTACGAACCAACAACGTCCACTCTACCTTGCTCTTCTCTGGATCCTTCATCTCCCTCCACTGCACCATGTATCTCTCCACATCCTCCACTCACTCCCTCCACCACTTCCCTATCACCCCCACCATGCCACAGGAGTGCGGAAAGCCCAAGAGGGGCACTCATAAAAACAATGCCCTCTCTCGGGCTAACAGGCTCACCCCCTCACAAAGAGCACTCATCGCTCACTTCACCCATCCCCATCGTTCAACCCAGATAAATCAGTCAACTATGCTTCAGTCTTTCAAAGTCTTCAAGGTCAAAATGGAGATAACCTCCTCCACGATGCACTTTCCCCTGTCTCCACCTCCAGTTCTGCTTTATAGTCCAAGCATTGTTAAAGAGGAGGCACCACCCTTGGGCAAGTGTATCCCTCTGGCCACCAACCTCTTAGCCCCCCCAACAATCAAGCCAGGTGAACCTTACTACGGTTATGGAAGCTGCCAAGTGGAGGAGGAGATCCCTCCAAGCTAGCAGTTGAAGAATATGGTAGACCTACAGACAAGGAAATCATTGCAGGGGGTGATGATGGGACTGGAAAGGAGGAAGAGGCTCTGCCTCAACACTTTTCCAACCATATCGCATAAGATCACCTTGAGCTCCTCTTCGAGATTAGGCAGAGGCAGGACGACCAGATGCATTGTAAAGGCGTAATCAATCAAAGGATTGAAATTATGTTTGAGCCACTCACAGATGCTCCAACGCAAACCAGGTGCCCAACTTGAAGACATCGTTTCACCCCAGCCTTTACCATTGATGGACAAGCAAGTCCAGCCATGGAATGAAGCGGTTCACCCTATGATGCAACTTTTTGTTTATTTCAGTTACAACGTCGGGGGTCTAATTTACCACGAAAACAAGCTATATGATTCAATAAGTTTTTCTTATTATGTCTGTATAATTTTATCAGTTATGGCAGCTTTGTACATGGCCAACCTTAGAATAGTAGAGCGGAACTTGGTTCTTGCAAACTCTTGCAATTTTTTGTATAATTTTTACATTTTCAGTGAAATTAGAACTCAACAGACTATGGTAGTGTTGGAACAACACAGAACCACATGTTCTGGTTTCCCTCTTGTGGCGGAACAGGTGGCTACCAAGTTTCATTGTATAGCAGACATATGATATAATATAAGGTTTCACTTTTTATTTACAAAAAATAAATGTCTCATTGAATTCAATATTAATTTATTATTTAATTTTGATTGAATTCAAATATTAAATTTGTGTTAATGATAACATTTAATTCCTTTACTTTTTGTTTTATTTAATTTACCCTTTTAAAAAATTGTATTTAAATATAAAAAACAGTTAAAAATTCTCATTGTAAATAGCTTAAAATGTTTTTTTCTCAAAGAAATACTCAATAATAATAATTCATGATACATATACCATGATGTTTCATAGTATTTCTATCACTTTGAAATATTCATAGGTAGACACAAGAGTTTGAATGTGGTAATGTTGGTGTGTCATTATTAATAAGTTGTTTTGAAATTTGTATATTATTAGTACAACATAATATAAACTAAAAAAACTACTGAATAAAAAATAATATAAAAAAAAAAGTCTTGATATGTTAGAAGCCCACTATCACTCATATGAGTGCATCATGTCTCCCAATTTAGAAAATTCCACGACCATTACAAATGCCATCAATGAAAAAACTTCCATGTTCTTGACAAGTGATTTTATGGCCATGGAGATTCAAAAATAACAAATAGGACTAATAACACTTTATAATTGGTTTATAGTGAAATTATTTACCACATAAAATAATGAAACCACTAAATTACAATTACCATTTTTCACTTTCATACTTTTACACATTAAAAACAATTACAAGATGGGTGATAAAATAAGAGAGTAGAGACAAATGATTGTCAGGATAATAACATAAATAAGGAATCAACAATGATTGCTAGGAAGAACTAGGTTTCGAACAACGATCAATCGCCCTCCACCATCCATGCGTAGCATCTATGTAGGTCGTCGCTCCTTAATTTCGATGTCGCACACCCCTTCTGTGAGACCAACAACCTTTTTGTCCACCCTGCATTTTGTGTAGAGGTTGGCGGATATATTCAAATGGGTCTCACTTCTATCACTAGGTGATGGTCTTCTTTCATTAACTGGTGGCTCGAACCAGAAACACAATTTAGATGGAAGTGAAAAACACTCTCATAAATACGACAACAAACTGCAATCCAATCTCCTCCACGCAGGACAATCACAGTCCTTTTCTTACTCATGCCTTCTTCTTGTCTCCTTCACATGAAATCAACTTGAGCACACCATTCAAGACTCTGTAAGTGCATACGTGATTCAAGACTACCATATTTCATGAGGCTTCATAGCTAATATATAGATACAATCCCAAGCTCTTCACTCTTAGACTATCTTAACAATGTTACACGAGCAATGAACACAACACAAGTGGCTCTTGTGTCAATCAACAACGGCTGCACACAGTAGCAAGAAATCACAAATACTCTACTCTCTACATGATCCCGGGCACTCCCGCGAGGGAGTCAGGCCCATCCCTCATGCTATGGTACCATGATAAAATGGGAGAGTAGAGACAAATGATTGTGAACACAAAGTTCTATTGAATTAATGAATAATTGTATAATGGTTTGTGACTCATGATATTGATTTCATTGGTTTTTATCATATCTAGCTTATTCCAAAGATAAATGGAGAGGCTGAGATAATATCTCAACAACAAACCAAACATGGATCTCACAAATCCATCTCCCAAACAACCTCCTAAGAATACGATCACACAACTCACACGTAGAGATTAACTCTACTTCTCAATACATTAGCAAGCATATTAGATAAGTAGGAATTATATATTCCAACAATTGGAACACTTTATACACAAAATTCTTGCAAATATATGCAATAAAATGATTACACACAATTTCTAAAATCTAGAGTTGTGATAATACATTGTATACACAAAATTCTTGCAATGTGTTTAATAAAGTGATTACACACGATTTCTAAAATCTACAGTTTTGATAATGTGATAATGAACTCTGTTTGTGATTGTTTCTCATAAGAAAATATCCAATTTTTTGTTGAAAGAAATAGGGTAGTTGGATATAATACACCCATTGACTCATCACTAGTGTATAATCCAATTTAATGTTATAATCCTTACAATAATTCTTTAATCAGTTCGAGTAACACACATTTTTTGTTCACCACATCATGCATATCGAACCGATTGAAAGTTTTAGACTGATGAAAGTCTTTTGTTTAGATGAAAAACTACATATTAATAACATTTGTCACTAAAACTCCTTTTGAAGATAATATTAGAGAGTAATTATATCAAGCAATTGTTTATTATTTTGTTTATTTCATAGTGCAAATATATCCAATAAAATGATTACACACAATTTCTAAAATCTAGAGTTGTCATAATACATTGTATACACAAAATTGTTGCAATGTATTCGATAAAGTGATTACACACAATTTCTAAAATCTACAGTTGTCATAATGTGATAATGAACTCTGTTTGTGATTGTTTCTCATGAGCAAATATCCATTTTTTTGTTGAAGAAATAGAGTAGTTGGATACAATACACCCATTGACTCATCACCAGTGTCTATCCAATTCGATGTGATGAAAGTCTTTAGTTTTGATGGAAAACTACATATTAATAACATTTGTTACTAAAACTCCTTCAAACAATACTAAAGATAATATTAGAGAGTAATTGTATCAAATAATTGTTTATTATTTTGTTTATTTCATAATGCAAAGATAAATAAAGAAAAAGTTTAAATTTGAAGTCCCTTCACCTAAATTTGTTTGTTTCTAAAAAAGAAACACTTTAAACTTATTGAGTATGGTTAAAAAAACTAAATTTTTTTTGTTTGCAAAATTGATCTTGTTTCTAAAATTTCTCTAGTTAATAATAATTATTATAAAAATAAGCACTAAAAAGTAGATCAACCATTTCAAAAATAGACAAACATATTAAATTGGAAATGCAAATTAACTCAAAAAGATAACCATCCATTTCAAACATCAAAGAACAAAAATACGCGAGATACTATAAATGTAAATAAACACAAATTTTAATATAATTTTTTTGGTTGTGACTTTTGTGTCCATAAAATAGAAAATTTGACCTTACAAGTATGTAGTGAAAAATGTCAATTCACATTTTCAAGAATTATGAATTCAGAGTCTCAATTAGTTAACGAGCAAGGGTCCTCCTCTTAGTAGCAGTTACAACAACAAATAGTCAAAAGAAACATAATAAATTGAATGCGGTTGTATTTGAGTTTAGAATAACTTGATGGTGGGTATCCTTCACTTCTCTTAGGCGTCTATATAATCTATATTTTCATTTACATTCAAAACAATGGTAAGTCACTTTCTCACATTCTAAGACACTTTACATAGATTCATGCATGCACCGTGATTATCGTTCACTTTTCTTAGGAATGGATATAATCTATATTTTCTTTTACATTAAAACCAACTCTAAATAACTTTCTCATACTCTAAGATGTTAAATATAATGTAACCTCAACAGACTGACTGTACACTGCCAGTTGTCTTGGCCAGCTGTACTTTCTTTTCTTGATTTGCTTGAGCCTATTTAGATCAACTATTTTCCTTTTGCACAAAACTTCTTCATTAACTCTTCTCATTGTACTTTCTCCTTACATTCTCAATATACTGAATACTATTTCTGCTCTATTCTTTCTCTCTGCATTTCTTGCTTCACAATTTATCATGGTATCAGAGCTTCAGCAGTAAGACTCTTCACACAGACTGGAGAGAAACCCGATCCTCAAACAACACAGAGCTTACACTATGAAAAAGAGAACAGGACGCAAGCCACTTCACAAAGGCTGGAGAGAAAGTTGTTGTCCGCATTTTGCTTAAAAGATCATCATGGGAAACTCCCATGAGGAAGCAGAGTGCTATACACTCGAAATATCGAGGAAGCAGAGATTGCAGAAGGAGAAAGTTTAAATATTCATGAACAATTTCAGATACGTCAAAGATTCTCGAAGAAGAGCTGCAAGAGGCAAGCACATTTAAAGAATTTCAAGAAATATCTCAAATCCATCAAAGATTGCAGTAGAGAACAGTAAGCTTCAAAGAACTCGTGAAATTCTTTCAAATCTTTGAAAGATTCACAAATTTCTTTCCTCAGGAGAAACTCTTTGCAAGAACAACAAAGAAATTGCGAAAGCAGTCAATAATGAGCATTTGCAGCCATAAGATCGGACCTGCGAATAGACCTAAGGCACAAATCGACTGCAGCAAGGACGAGGAGAGCGCATAAACGACGAAAGATTTTCAACCGTCAGATATGGCGCAGAGGACCAACAATTGTTGGATCCATGAGAAAGTGCACGAGGCTTAGTCCTTTGGAGTGCACAGGAGAAATTTTGACTTGCAAAGTCATGAAATCGTTAGGACGGTTCATCAAGGGACACATGGCAAGATCTCAGCATTTTGTTGACTCGCAGGGTGTAAAGGTCAGAAGACTACCGTGAAAATTCACGAATCGCAAAATCCTGTTTCATTCTAGGCCGTTGGATCGAGAAAGATCATGAGTCGTTGATCTAACGCTATCGTGAAATCGGGAATCGGGAGTTGGACAAGCAAAGGAGACTGCACTCCAAACCCCGGTATGAGAAATCCCGAAATCATCTCAACCGTCCATTAATTAGGACACATGGCAGCATATCCAAGCACCATCAAAATTTTGGCATTTCGGAGTTTGGGATATCGGAGATCTTGTTGACAAAGGTCGGGACACTCCACGGTGAAAGTCTCGAAATCTCGAAAAGATCACAACCGTCCATTCGTTGGGACACATGGTAGAGATCGAGGAAACCGTCAGTATTTCGGCTACCGGGGTTTCAAGTTGACAGAGGATTTGTGTCACTGGGGGTCACAAGTCATGAAATCGCAAAACGCAGGAGGACCATCCATCTTGAGGAGACGCGTGGCAGCAATCCAGGATTTCAAGAGATTTTTCGAAAGGAGAACGACACTTTTCCATTTCGGCATTCCGCGTATTGACATTTCGGGAGTCTAGAGGACAGGAGGTCGGACGCTTTGCATCATAAAACCCCGAAATAGGACTGCGGTCATATGGGAAGCGGTCACATGGACCAGAGGTATAGCCTTGGGGATAATTTCTCTTAAATCCATTTCGGCAAATCGACATTTCAGAGATCGGAAGGACGAAGGGTGAAGGACTCTTGACAACGGGAAACAAGAAGTCCCGAAACATGAAATCTTGAAAAGATGTTAAAATAAGCGCTGGAATATTTCAGATTTTGGAAAATTAAGGGACAAAGAAATTAGCAGACCTGGTTTAGGCGCAAGAAACAGGTAAACACAAAATTTTTCCAATTTTTTTTTCTGTTTTGTTCAAATTATTTAAATATGGCGACGTCTAGAAATTTAGGACCAACTCAAGGTCCGATTCTTCTTGGAAAGAACTATGAGTTTTGGTCTCTTTGAATGAAATATTTCTTGCAAGCACAAGAGTGTTGGGATCCAGTGGATCTTGGATATGTGGAACTAGATCCAACAGAACTTGCCACCATAACAAACCAACAGAGAATTCCTCAGGCAACTTAGAGGAACAGAGAAAATAAAGCTAAATTCTGGATTCAAAATTCTATGGATGACTCGATTTTCTCAAAAATCACAGGTGCTAGTACTTCAAAACAGACCTGGGACATCCTTAAATTAGCCTACCAAGGCAATGACAGGGTCAAAACGGTCAAACTGCAGACCTTGAGGACACAATTCGAGACTTTAAGAATGACAGATTCTGAAAATGTGGATTAGTTTATGACCAAAGTCATGGGAATTGTGAACCAGATCAGATTGACTGGTGAAGCCATCACTGATCAACGCATAGTTGAGAAAGTCCTCAAGAGTTTACCAAAGAAATTTGAAATGGTTGCTACAACAATCCTTGAATCCAAGGATCTGTCACTTTTTTCAATAGATGAACTGACTAGTTCCCTGGTGACACATGAGATCAAACTGCATCTCATAGATGAGTCAATCGCCAATGCCTTCAAAACTCAATTCTCCTTTAGCAGAGGGAGAGGAAGAGGAAGAGGCAGAGGTCACCAAGGACGAGGGAGTACTACAAGTGACCAACACTCGAATGGAGGTAAAAAACGATGGAGCCAGCATCAAAATTTTCAAGGTCACAGAGAAAAACACCAGAATCAGAATTTTCAGCCTCAAAGAGGCATAGGGAGAAGATCAAATGAAAAATCAAGCATACAATGCTATTACTACAAAAAATATGGGCACTATAAATCTAAATGCCGGAAGAAGCAGTTCGATCATCTCTCAGGAAAAGCACATGTGTCAAATCATATAGGAGAAACCTCAAAAGGTATGCTTCTCTCATACCAAAAGATTGAAGAACAACCTAAAGATCTCTGGTTGCGGGACAGTGGATGCATCAATCACATGACAAGTAACAAAGATTTACTTTCATCCATTGATTCTTCAATCTCATCTGATATTACACTTGGAAATGATTCCTTAGTCAAAGTTCAAGGCAAAGGAACTGTACATATTCTTACTAAACAAAATGAAAAGAAAGACATAAACAATGTCTATCATGTTCCAAATCTAAAACATAATCTGCTAAGTGTAGGATAGCTCATTGAACATGGCTATAAGGTACTCTTTGAGGGAGCATCTTTCAAGATATATGACAAAATCCCAAGCAGAAAATTGATTTCTAAAATCCACATGACTCAGAATAGGATGTTTCCCCTTACACTTAGAACTGCAAATCTGATTCAACCATATGCACAAAGTGCATCCACCCTGAATGAAACAATGGTTTGGCATACAAGATTTGGAAATCTACCCTTTAAGAGTCTAAGTCTTCTTCAGAATCACTCCATGGTCAAAGGTCTTCCCATCTTCAAAGAACAAAATTCCCCATGTGAGTCTTGCATACTTGGAAAACATAAGAGAACTAGTTTTCCAGAGTCATCCAATCAAGCCAAACAACATCTCGAACTAGTTCACACTGACCTATGTGGACCAATGCAAACATAGTCAATAGGTGGTATCTTTTACTTTCTAATGTTTATTGATGATTTTAGCAGGAAAATCTGGATCTATTTTCTCAGACACAAGTTTGAAACTTTTGCAAAATTCAAAGAATTCAAGGCAGAAGATGAAAAATAGAGTGGGAAATATATAAAATCACTCAGGTCCGATGGAGGAGGAAAATACAACTCCAATGAATTTGCAAATTTATGCAAATCACAAGGCATTATCATGCAAACAACAACTAGGTATACTCCACAACAAAATGGAGTGGCTGAAAGGAAAAATCAGACAATAATGAATATGGCAAGAACACTTCTCAAAGAGAAAAGTTTGTCAAATATTTTTTGGGCTGAAGCAGTAGCATGCTCAGTTTATCTCTTGAATAGATCTCCAACCACAAGTCTAAATATGAAAGTCCCTCAAGAAGCATGGAGTGGGACAAAGCTAAATGTTGCACATCTAAGGACATTCAGATGCATAGCATATGCTCACATACCTTCCAAATTAAGGAAGAAACTGGACGATAGAAGTGAGAAATGTATCTTTACTGGATATAGTGAAACATCTAAAGCCTACAGGATTTACAACCCAATCTCCAAGAAGCTAATTCTCAGCAGAGATGTAAAATTTCTAGAAAATCAATTCTGGAATGAATCAGAAAATCAACAACTGGATAGTCAAAATCCATTGCTGCCAAGTTCTGAAAACACAAAAAATTCAGGACAGCAAATACCTCTACCTGTTCTTCCAAGATTGCAGGTACAAGGATGATCTGAAAATTCTCAGGATAACTCAACTTCAAGCAGAGACTCATGCTCTGAAATTCAAAATCAGAGAACTTGAAGTTTGAGAGAACTCCATCAGCAGTTGGATGACTTTGAATAGTACAACCTTTTTTCTTTAATGTCATGTCCACCTAGATCTTTTAAGGAAGCCGCTAAGGAGCCACATTGGGTTCAAGCCATGAACCAAGAAATTGACTCCATTGAGAAGAACAAGACATAGGATCTTGTTGATTTGCCAAGTCACAAGAAAAGTATTGGTGTCAAGTGGGTTTACAAAACTAAACTCAATGAAAAAGGGCAGATCGAAAAACACAAGGCAAGACTTGTTGCCAAAGGATTCTCACAACAACCTGGTACTGACTATGGTGAAACTTTTTCTCCAGTAGGAAGGTTAGACACTGTCAGAACTCTATTGACCATAACAGCCCAACATAAATGGCAAGTATACTAGATGGATGTCAAGTCAGCCTTCCTAAATGGTTTCTTAGAAGAAGAAGTTTATGTCGATCAGCCACCTGGATTTGAAGTCCAAGATCAGCCAGCCAAAGTATATCGGCTGAAGAAAGCCTTGTATGGCTTAAAGCAATCTCCAAGAGCTTGGTACAACATAATTAACACTTATCTGATCATAAGTGGTTTTAGCAGAAGTCAAAATGAGCCAACTCTCTACACCAAAACTGATCAACACAGTAAAATTTTGATTGTATGTTTATATGTTGATGATATGATATATACTGGAAATCTTGAGTTAACAATTTTAAACATGCCATGCAATCTAAGTTTGAGATGACAGATCTTGGCATCATGAAATATTTTTTGGGGATTTAGGTTGATCAATCAACCAAAGGATTTTTTGTCTGTAAGAAAAAGTATGCAGCAGACATCATCAAAAGATTCTGCATGGAAGAATGCAATCTAGCAGAAACCCCTATATCTCTAGGCACAAAATTGAGCAAGATAGATGAAGGCCCTACAGTGGACCCTACCCTGTATAAAAGTTTAGTAGGCAGTTTGTTGTATCTTACAACAACTATGCCTAATATTATGTATGCAGCTAGCATTGTTTCCAGATTCATGGAATCTCCCAAAGATTCTCATTGGAAAATGGTGAAACGGATTCTGAGATATATTGCAGGAACTCTCAATTTTGGCTTATGGTACACTAAATCTAATAGTAATCAACTTTCTGGTTACACAGACAGTGATTTTGCAGGCAACCTAGATGACAGGAAAATCACCTCAGGACATGTTTTTCACCTGAGCATGAACCTGATATCATGGGCATCAAAGAAACAACCAATTGTATCAATATCTTCTGCAAAGGCAGAGTATGTCGCTGCTACCTCAGCTTCTTGTCAAGTTGTGTGGCTGAGAAGAATATTGAAAGATATGTCACATACAGAAAAGGATCCAACTCCTATCTTCTGTGACAATACCTCAGCAATTGCTCTATCCAAAAATCATGTGTTTCACAAGAAAAGAAAACACATTGACACTTGCTTTCACTTCATCCGCGAGCTCATCAATAATGGTGACATTGCACTTCAATTATGTGGTTCTCGAGATCGGCTCGCAGATATCTTTACAAAGCCACTTGGAAAATTTGTTTTTGATTTTCAGAGACAACACTTAGGCATAATTAGTGCTGATGTTTGTAACTATTGAGTTTAAGAGGGAGTGTTAAATATAATGTAACCTCAATAGGTTGACTCTACACTACCAACTGTCCTGACCAGCTGTACTTTCTTTTCTTGATTTGCTTGAGCCTATTTATCTCAGTTGTTTTCCTTTTGTACAGAACTTCTTCATTAACTCTTCTAATTGTACTTTCTCCTTACATTCTCAATATACTGAATACTATTTCTTCTCTATTCTTTCTCTCTGCATTTCTTGCTTCACAATTTATCATAAGACAGTTAACATAGATTCATGCACCTGAAATAACCCATAACTCTTCCTACGTAATTTCCCATCCCTTTCTATAGAAAGAAAATTATATTAATGATTTTTAAATCGATAGGTGTTTAAGATGAATGGTTTTAAATTGGCATATGATTATATTTTTAATAATAATATTTCTTTTAATTTCCACATCTAATAGTTTACTCATTCGATTGTTAATAAAAAAATTCCACCGTTCATCTTTCAATTGGAACAAAACCAAGACCTCTTAATGAGACATATTAATATTTTAGGTCTCATAACATGGCGTCCTAATGAGTCCAAATTTTTGTTTTACCATTGGTGCCAAGTTTCTCTCCATAATTATGGTCACAATTCTTTGGAAAATGAGTTGTTTGTTAATATGTTTGTCTAATCTAACAATATAAATAATAGAGGCGTTAAAGATCCAAGCTAGTTTTGAACCCTCTCCTTTATGAAAAAACATTTATAATGGGCTTCCAAATCGACAATAACAAGTGTATGTCTATCTCTTTGGCAGATGCCATAAGATAATGGTACTCCCACTAACTAATTAATTCTATTAAATATCTAACAAAATAATAAGTTGGTTCATCCTACATAGTTAATTTGAAAATGAGTTGATGGAAACCCATCATGTAGTTTCCACACAATGCTAATTCAATTCATAACAAGTTAACAATGCTAATTCAATTCATAGCATGTTGTAGTTGTTGTTAATAGAAACAATAGTTTTGATAGAGAGAGAGAGAAGCAAGTTGAGTGATAGTATAAACTTGAAAGTATGACATTTCTTTATTTATTTATGAGATGATAAAAATATGCATACACACATACATCTCTGGTCTATACTCTCTGATCTTATTATGATAATAATAGTAATCATCCATCATATCCTTTTGTATCCATGTGGTAGCTGCTATGCTATGCTATGTTATGGTAGGCATCATCTTCTACTGAGCTCAGCCATAATAGTAACACAATATAATACTAGATATATTATATACATGTAGAAATCATTAACGATTGTCGATAACAGAAGGAACGTATTCATCAAACGAACACTTTGGAAGCACCTCTCCTTTCAAGGTACAAGTTAGTTTTTATATTCCCATATTTGAAGGTCGGATAGATCAATATGCCCTAGAAAAATGGTTAAATATGCTAAAAGGTTACTTCTCTGTTCACATTTTTTCGACAGGGAAAATATCACCTTTGAACTCCTTAAAGCTCTCCCCCATGTCAAACATTTATGGGAAACTTGCTGGTAGAAAAGTTCCAAAAAGGAGTCTGGAATATATGGCATCGAGCCCACTTGGGATATTTTTGTGGATGCGGTCAAGGAAAATTATTACCCTCTTGGTAACTATGATGACCAATACATGAGATGGACCACACTGTGACAAGAGATGGTCCAAACAATGTCGAATTTCATAAATACTTTCCATACCTTGTGCACCAAGATGGGTATAAGAGACTCTGAGTGACATCTAGTTATAAAAGATGACAAGGCTCTACATATGTACATCCAAATCTAAATGGATTTTCTAGATGTCTCATCACTAGGAGTTGCCTATCAAATATGTCATCAAAATCGAGAAGAAATTTAGGCACTAGAACAAATGAGAGTTGGGGTCTAAAAATCCACAGCAACCAAAGTATAGTAAATATGACCATAACAACCAGCCTCCATAACACTAGTCCAAGCCATGGGAAAAGAAGGGTAACTGAAGGACAAATAAAGACACTGGAAAGTGATGTGATTTCCACAACATCCCCTAACACAACACTAATGAATTTCTCTCAAAAAAATCATTGGTGGTCAAGATCAAAGAAAAGGACCTGAACCCTGACTTAGAATCTGATTCATAAAATAATGGGAGAAGAAATATCATTGACATAGACCCCATTGTTATTTTCGTGACCGCAAAAATTCAACCAGAAGAACCAATAGATCCTGAAGAAGGGAAACACATTTTTCATTCGCAATTGTGGGTGAAGGGGACCCCTCTACATTTTATCGTTGATAGTGGAAATTAAAATAACATCATCTCAACAGAAGTTGTTAAACAGTTGGGATTGTCGACAACACCACACCTCCAACCATAAAATATCGGGTGGCTTCGCCAGGGACGAGATATTTGTGTCAACCAACAATGTTGATTGTCATACAGCATCCAACCCTTCAAGGATGAGGTATTATGTGATGTTTCCCCATTGGATTTTTGTGATGTTCTTTTGGGCCAGCCATATATGTGGAAGCCCCATCCTGTTTATGTGTCTTGACCCTTTAGTGTCATTGTTACTCTGGGGGGTCATCTCTATAGGATACTAGAGGTAGTTCCAACCACTGTCCCACAAAAATAGTGCTACAAGTTAATCTCTCATACTGTAAAATTCATCCTCTTCAAAATATGTTTATAAGGTGAGCCGAAGGACAATGCAACCACTGTAGCCTTGGCCTAAGACCTTTCATTCCAACATAATCATATTGCAGAAGAGAAATCTAAGATATTGTTTCTTCACCTAAAATGGTACCTACACATTGCTCAGTCAAGCCAAGATACAATAGGTTGGTTGAGCAGATTCAACCTCTCCAACAACAGGTTCGTGACAGTCTTCAACAAGCTAAGAAGCACAACTTCTCCAGCAAGGCAAGCTGCTCACCAACATTCAGATTCAGCAAACGCTTTCCCCTCTCCCTCAGGAACTCAATGCAATGGAAATCATTTCTTCTTAAGGAGGGATGATCGATCCAAGTGAATATTGGTGGCCACCCACCTCTTCTGTCTGGCTCAAAATAGTTCGTTGGCATTTTACTATTTTTAGTAGTTTTTTGGTTCCTAAAATTTCAGGGTGATTTTGAGGGCCTAGATGATTTGTTTCACTATAGGGAACCTAAATCATATCCAAAGGCTCTTATTGAGCCTCCAAAATGAATTTCCTTTTCGATACCTTTCCAATGAGCTATTTTGGACCCCAAATGGAGATCGTATGCCAAAGTTACGCCCCCAAGAAGTTGATACACGAAACTACCCAAAACGGGGTCCACAAAACTATTGGCTTTTCATCTTCTGGGATTAGGGTTTTGTATTTTCTTTATGTTAAAAATTCCTTTGGAGCCACATTGTAACAATCATCTTTTTGTGAATGTGAGTGGCTGTCACATCTCTTCTCAGAGATAAGCTTCCACCATTCTAGTGAGTCTTTCACTTTGTATTTCTACAGTTTTGTACATTTCTCTCATTAATAGAAATTGTGTATTATTGTATATTTGTGTTTATGGTTATATCTATGATATATCTCTATTATATTATTGGATATATGATATATCTCTATACATTTTCTTTATTATATATCCGCTCTCATTTCATGCCAAAAATAATCCAGATAAAAAATGGATGTGTATCTTCATTTATCCTTTCATGGGATCTATTAAATATTTCGACTTCTTTCATTTGAATAGTATTAGATTAAATGATTCAGTATATTCTAACTCAATATTTTATTATATAGTTCCTACATATTACAATTTATTATCAATAACATTCTTATTTGAAGCATGTATGTGAATGATTTGTTGGAATGAGACCATAATGCCACAATCTTGTGTCTTTTTCTTATCATTCATCTTATCCACCCAAAAAATAATGGGAATATGCATACATTGAAATGCATGGACATATTTATTATAAAAATTAAGAGGATTTCAAATGCAAATAATGTAAGTGATGACATGATTATGAATAAAAAATAATATATTTGTATGCAATTATTATGTATCATGAAAATATAGTTGTTTTAATCATTCAAACATGAATACGCCTCGGATTGGGTGATAACAAGGATAGATGGCATCACCAATGTAGGCAATTGTGGAAAAATCAATTTTCCATTCCTTGAAATTAATATAACTAAGGAAGGTACCACTATGCACATGAATTTGAAACTATTGATTCAAACCCTCTACTCACTCATGAGTTTATCACACCCTAGACTTCAACCTATTTGACATGGTTTTCTCATGATACCAAATTCAAAGGAAATTTAAGTTCAAGTGAGCCTCTTGTCATGTGCCCATATTTATAAGTAGACATCATCATTATTCTTTCTTTGTTTCTTGGATGTCATTAGGATTGGCATCATTCAAGTGAAGAACAATTCTCACATGCAATTTTGTACAATGAGCAATTGGAATGACATCTTGTTATGTTCAACAAGTCTTTCAAACATTGACACTCCAAATCCATGCACATTGTCTTCCAACACACATCAATTAAGAAATTGTGCAACAATAGACTTACATTTGACAGGTTGTTTCAATGTAATAAGAAATAGAGCAACTATTTTGGACACTATTTTCCATTTTGTACAATTTTTGGGGCTGAAATAGTGCAAGGATATAACATTTACCATAAACTAGAATGATTAACATTCAAGATTTTTCACTTGAATATTTCTTAAACTTTGATATTTCCTTCAATAGTGAAAATATAAAAGGTGGATATAGTGAACCTAATAAACAATATTCATCATATTAGTGCCAAATATATTCCCTTCAAGTAGTAGATAGTACCATCCAAGTTTTAACCCTAAATTGTAGAACTATCAAGTAGCATTAGAAAAAAAATTCAGAAATCTTTCAAAATTTCAAATTGATTCATACATGGCCATTAATATATCCAATAAAATCATTATATGTAATCCACGGTCAATTATCTCAATTTTAGAAGACAATAAATTTCACATGAACAATACATTTCATATACAAGATGGATACAATGGCGCTCTAATTTTTTAACCAACCCGTTTGACAACTTTAACGAATGCCTAATCATTATGTGGAAAAACCACTTATTTAACCTTTGAGTTCTTAGGCTGAAGATTCTTATTTTTAAATGTCAATCTATCTTCCTTTTCATCCCCACCATTATTATAAAATTTATCTAAAGATATATACAAACATATTAGGGAAAGATAAACATCCATTTTCTCCATATGGATGGTTTCTATTGGCACCCAAGGTTTTGAGGAAGTTGGGAGCGCGTGCCACAAATCAATAATGTGAACATTCCCATGAAGATAGAATGCATAGAACTAGGAAGGATACACAATAATGACAACTAAAAGAATACCATGCACGCTAACCCAATTTAGAAATGAAAAAAGGAGTCTAGAGCACATGGCTCAGATCTCTTTTATGACTATTGTATGAGTCTAGAGTGCATCGTGTAGACCTCTATTATGGTTTTTTGTATTGGAATCCATCTAAAAGGAATGAATGAAATATGAAGTCCTTTCTCTCTGCAATTATGTGTGTTATGGTTTGAGTGTATATTTTATTTACTTTCTAGTGCATAGCACTTTGTTACTTATTTATGGATGAATGAACCTATTTATGCCAAAGGGGTTTTCATGTATGCATTGTCCCTTGATGCAGGAGAACCACTATCAAATCAAAGAAAAGCAGACGTGGAAGCGAAGTCGACACTTCAACGCATCGAAAGAGCTAAACCAACTCTTAACTAGCTTGGTAGCGGTGTGGAGATATTTTTGAATCTATCGTTAATTAATTAGTTGTATGTAAATTCGAGCCACCATTTTGAACTAACGGATCATTGTAAATCCTTACACGATTGTAATATATTATAGGTGTGGGATATTAGCCCATATTAGTCATTAGGTTGCATTAATTAAGATGAGTAGGTAACCGCTAGAGTAGAAGGTGATATATTTTAGATAGGAGGAAGAAGAGCGAGGAATATCTGGGTCCTTAGATAAGTTTTCTAATTGTAATGAATGTAGGAGATAGAGGTGTAATCATGTTTTTTCTGGAATGAATAGAACAGAGGAAGTTGATCCAATTGTACAGTGTTGATATTGTTTACAAGTTTACTGTTGTTATGAATTTTGTGGATGTACGATGTTCATGGTGAATGGATGAATTTATGAAGAATTGAATAAGTTTCAATTGTTTCTCTTTTGTAAGTTATGAAAGGAGTGCATATTGAACACAAGGAGTGTGTGCGAGAGAGTCTTGTTCGAATCGAAGCTCAGAAGAGATAGCATGGAACATTTGTATGCAGAGTGTGCATATTAAGCGCAAGGAGTGCGTAGGCGAAGTCTTTGACTTGGAGAAATAACTTGGGTTTTTCTCGCAAGAAAGTGCAGAGGTCGGTTGCAAGGAATGCACAAGACCAGAAATCGACTAAGTGTCGAAGAAATCTTTCAAAAGAAAAATTTGCGAAAGTTGGCCAAGGTGAAGGGTGAAGATCTATCCAAGAGGAGCCAAATTATTTCAGACTATTGTATTTAGGAAAAGTGCACGAACTTTAAACTTTGTGTATACATAGGAGGAGAGATCGTTGAAGTTCCGAAGGAGACAAGGGCCATTGATTTAAGGAGAACACGTGTCAATAGATTGGAAGCTCTGAATAAATTTCAATTGGGTTTCAACTGAGAATTGAGATTGCCAAAACCCAAATACCCGAAGGAGATCTAAATCGTCTAATCCAGAAGGATACCTTCAAGATTTTTAGATTGAGACTTGAAACTCCTGAAGCCCGGAGAGTTGGAGGGCTGAAATAAACGTCAACCGTTGGATAGTTCGAAGTAAATTATATTCGTCCGATTCAGGAGCACACGTGGCAATAATCTGTGCATTTTGGAGGAAATAAAAGGTTGAAAGTCAAAACTCCTGAAGTCTGAACCAAAAAATAAATCACAATCATTGATTTAGAAGGGTTAAATCTGATCCGTAGATTTGGAAAGGACAGATCTAATCCATCTGTTCAAAAGAACCATCGAGATTGTGATATCGACGGTTATGAAGGTTTCTGGGGATGGGAAGTGCTCAGAATTTAAAAAATTGAGAGTGCGCCGCAATAGAAACTGTGGTATTGCAAATCGGACGCGTGGTATTTGGTGGTGAATTGTGGGGAGAAAAGTGGATTGATCCCAAACCACTTTCGACAGTGCCCACAATTGTGTGTGGAAATAACCTGAGGTCATATGTGAGAAGGAGATAACGGAGGAGGATCTAGTGCCTGAACACTAATCACTCGATATTGTGAAGGGAGAGATCACGAGTGTCATAGAACTTGCACCGAAAGACTGAACAGAGCTGTGGTTATTTAAAAGTGATACCATTAAGTTTTTAGAGAGCTACTTCAGCTTCGAGAATTGAAGATCCTTGACTGGGAGGTTGCGCAACCCAAGGATAAGGGGGGATGGCATCAAGTGGTATCAGAGCCTGAAAAAGTTTGAAGTTGCATTATGTGTATTAGAAATAATTGAAATAATGCTGCCAAGGATTCGTGTAGATCCACCTATGGAAAAATGTGTTGTGGGAAGAGAAATGAGAGAAATCCACGCAAGGTTGGAAGCAATGTAAGAAATGAAAAGGAGAACATCTGCCTCTAGATATGTTAGTGATGCAAAGAGTGAAGAAGTAGAAGTTGAAGAAGCTACAGGGGAAGATGTGGTTGAACAATGATCATTGAAAGCTATTGTGAAGTTGGGAGCTATAGAAAATATGGACATCCCAATGTATGAAGGTAATTTGGATGTCGAAGAGCTATTGGACTGGATAAGGTCCATGGATAAGTATTTCAACTATGAAGATGTTGATGAATGAAGGAAGGTGAGACATGATGTCACCAGATTAAAAGGACATGAAACACTTTGGTGGGATGAACTGCAGGCAGAGAGACGAAACAAAGGAAAACAAAATATAAATAATTGGGATAGGATGGTAGCCAAACTAAAGGCTAAATTCATACCTAAGGATTACTAGATAAATATGTTCAGAAAGTTTCAGAAGCTGATATAGAGGGGTATGACAATGAAAGAGTATATAGAAGAATTTTATAGGTTGAATATTAGGATTGGACAAAGAGAGAGGGATGATGAAAAAGTTTACAGGTATATAAATGGCTTGAGATATGAAATCCAGGATGATATCATCATGATGACTATGAGGACAGTGGAATATTCTTACGAGATTGCACTGAAGGAAGAAGAAAAGTTAGCTAGAAACTAGAGTCAGATAAACAAAAGTAGAGACTCAAATAGAGGTAAGGAAATTATCTATGATAAGGCATCGAAAACCAAGGATGAGACTAAGAAATCATATGGTCACTTTGAAGGAGGAGGAGGTTCCCGAAGAAGATTGTTTGGTGGGATAACTTATTTTCCTCGACGAAGAAAAAGAGGTAGAGGAGGTGTAGTTAAATGTTATGCCTATGGAAAGACATGACAGATGTCTTGGGAATGACCCGAGAGGAAGAAAGAAGGAGGATGAGAATACCACATTTTTGAAGCCTAGTAGAGTGTGGAAGCAGAAACAACAGAAGGAGGACAAGACCTTATGATGAAAAAAATTCTTCTAAAGCTAGAGAAAGAAATAGAAGATTTAGTTCAACGAACAAAGTTGTTCAGGACTGCTTGTAAAACAAAGGACAAAGTTTGCAAAATGATTATAGATAGTGGGATCAATGATAATTTAGTATCTACAGAAATGGTGGAGAAGATGGAGCTGGAGAAAAATGCACACCCAAGTCCATATAAAGTTTTGTGGTTGCAGAAAGGACATCAAGTAATGGTAAGTCAACAATGCAAATTTGAATTTAAAATAGGAGGCTATAAAGATGAGATTATGTGTGATGTAATTCCCATGGATGTTTTTTCATCTTTTGTTGGGGATACCATGGTAGTTTGATAGGAATGTCATTCATGATGGGAGGAAAAATACTTATACTATGGAAAAAAATTGTAGAACCCACATGTTACTGACAATAGAAGAGAAGAAAGAAAAGGAAGAAGCCAACACAATAATACTTCTCATGAGTGGGAAGGAACTCTTGAAAGATATCAAGAAAGATCAAGAAATGCAATTTATTGTAGGAAGGAAGCCAAGAGTTATCATTACCAATAATTCTATGAATGATTTACCTGAAGAAATTCAAGAATTGTTAAAGAATTTTGCTGGCATAGTAGTGGATGAGTTGCCTCACTCATTACCACCCATTAGGAGTATTAGCCACCATATTGACTTGATTCTAGGAGTCAGTTTTCCAAACAAAGTGGCATATAGGTTGAAACCTTGAGAGAATGAAGAGGTTAAGAAGCAAGTTCAAAAGTTGTTGGATAAAGGTTTAGTCAAGGAGAGTCTAAGCCTGCGTGCAGTGCCAATTGTATTAACTCTGAAGAAGGATGGAGGATGGAGAATGTGTACAGATTCCAGATCCATCAATAAGATTACCATCAAGTATAGATTTCCTTTACCCAGGATGGATGATTTGATGGATTGTTTGAGTGGAGCAAGCTATTTTTCAAAAATAGACTTGAAGAGTGGATATCATCAGATAAGGATGAGAGTGGGAGATGAATGGAAGACAACATTCAAGACAAATGAAGGATTGTTTGAATGGATAGTCATGCCATTTTAGTTTGTCATTGTATATCTGAATGATATTTTAGTTTTCAGCAAAACAGAGGAAGAACATCTAAAGCACTTAACATTAGTGATGAGGAGATTGCAACAACAAAAGTTGTTAATAAACTTGAAGAAAAGTTATTTTATGAAGGAAAAACTCATATATTTGGGTTTTGTGATTTCTTCAAATGAATTGAAGATGGATCCAAAGAAGGCGAGAAAAGTCAAAGAATGGTCATCACCAAGGAGCATATTTGAGGTGAGAAGTTTCCATGGGTTAGAAAGTTTTTATAGAAAGTTTATCATAAATTTTAGTGGTATATGTGCACCCATGATGGATATTGTGAAAAAGAAACACAAGTATTTTAATTGGACAAAGGAGGCTGAGAAAAGCTTCAAAGTGTTGAAAAAGAAGATAACAGAACAACCAATTTTGGTTTTACCAGATTTTGGAAAAACATTTCAGGTGAGGTGTGATGCAAGTGGAATAGCCATTGGAGCAGTTTTGAGTCAAGATAATTGGCTAGTTGCTTATTTTAGTGAAAAATTGAATGACAGTAATGAGAAATATTCTACATATGACAAGGATTTTTATGCAGTGATTCAAGCTTTGAAGAAATGGAGACATTATTTAATTCCAAAAGAGTTTGTCCTGTATAGTGATAATCAAGCTTTGCAATTTATTACTAAGCAAGAGAACTTGAATAAGAGGCATGCTAAGTGGGTAGAATTCATGCAGAATTTTACTTTTGTCATTAAACATATTTCGGGAAGTGATAATAAAGTTGTGGATGCTTTGAGCAGGAGGAGTTTGGTTGTACATGAATTCCAAGTGAAGACCTTAGGGTTTGAGCAGCTTAAGGAAATGTATCAGGAAGATCCAGATTTTAAGGAGGCTTATGAAGCATATGGAAATCCTTTGTTGAGTAATAACAACTCATGGGCATAATATTTGATCCAGGATGGGTTGTTGTTTAAAGGAAGTCAATTGTGCATACCAAGATGCTCAATGAGAGATAATTTATTGAAATAAAAACATAGTGGAGGCCTAGCCAGACATTTTGGTCATGACAAAAATTTTTCACAGCTGAATAGTTTGTATCATTGGCTAGGTATGAGGGCAGATGTGAAGAAATTTGTAGATCAATGTAATATTTGTCAACATGCAAAAGGAAAGAGACAAAACACTAGTTTGTATCAGCCATTGCCTATTCCAGAAAGGCCTTGGGACTCAATTAGTATGGATTTTGTATTGGGATTACCTAGAACCCAGAAGGGATGTGATTCCATATTTGTTGTAGTCGATAGATTTTATAAGATGGAACATTTCATACCAAGCCAAAAGACAAATTATGCTACACACATAGCCAATGTGGTTTTCAGAGAAATTGTGAGATTACATGAATTGACCAGAAGTATAGTTTCAAACAGGGACACTAAGTTTGTAGGACACTTTTGGAGGACTCTATGGAGGTGGATGGGAAATAATTTATCTTTTAGTTCAACAAATCACCCTCAGACACATGGATAGAATGAAGTGGTGAACAAGATTCTGGGAAATTTGTTAAGGAGTTTAGTCATTAAAAAAGGTCATCAGTGGGATCAGATTATGGCACAAAAAGAATTCACATTTAACAATTCAATTAATAGGAGCACTGGAAAAAGTCCATTTGAGATAGTATATGGAAGACAACCAATAGGGATTGCAGAATTGAGAGAGTTGAAACAAGTTGAATTCAGGAGCGTTGGAGCAAAAGAGTTTTCTAAAGAATTGCAAAAACTTCATGATCAAGTTAAGAAACAAATACATGATAGTAATCAGATGTATAAGGACAGAGTTGATTAGAGAAGAAGGGAAGTTCAATTTGAAGTGGGAGATGAATTTTTAGCTAATTTAGGAAGGAGAGGTTTCCAAGAGGAACATATAATAAGTTGAAGATGAAGAAGATAGGACCATGCAAGATCCTTAGAAAATGTGCAGCAAATGCTTATGAGATCGAGTTGTCGGACAATGTTGGGATATCACCGATATTCAACGTTGCAGATTTGTATCCTTATAACAGAGACGACACATGATAATTAGATGATCAGGAAGAGATTCAATGGGAAGAAAAGATGCCCACAGTAAAAAAACCTCAGATGGAGAAAATATTAGAATAGAGAGTTGGAAGGAAAACCAGAAGAAAGATGCATCCTGAATATGTGGGTAACTGAACCTGATATTTTGAAGCATGGTAAAATAGTGCGAGAGATCATGGACATGAGTCCATGAATATTTTGTCCAGGGGGGTATGGTGTAGGAGCATCACTATCAAATAAAAGAAAAGAGGACGTGGAAGTGAAGTCGACACTTCAACGCATTGAAAGCGCCAAACCAACTCTTAACCATCTTGGTAGCGGTGTGGAGATATTTTTGAATCTATCGTTAATTAATTAGTTTTATGTAAAGTCAAGCCACCATTTTGAACTGACGGATCATTGTAAATCCTTACACAACTATAATATATTACAAGTGTGGGATATTATCCCATATTAGTCATTAGATTGCATTAATTAAGCTGAGTAGGTAACCTCTAGAGTATAAGGTGATAGATTTTAGATAGGAGGAAGAAGAGAGAGGAAGCTCTAGGTCCTTAGATAAGTTTTCTGATTGTACTCACTGTAAGAGATAAAGGTGTAATATTCCTTTTTTTTTCTAGAATGAATAGAACAATGGAAGTTGATCCAATTGTACAGTGTTGATACTATTTACAAGTTTACTATTGTTATGAATTTTGTGGATGTATGATGCTCATGCTGAATGGATGAATTTATGAAGAATTGAATAAGTTTCAATTGTTTCTCTTCTGTAAGTTATGCAAGGAGTGCATATTGAACACAAGGAGTGTGTGCGAGAGAGTCTTGTTCGAATCGAAGCTCAGAAGAGATAGCATGGAACTTTTGTATGCAGAGTGTGCATATTAAGTGCAAGGAGTGCGTAGGCAAAGTATTTGACTTGGAGAAATAACTCGGGTTTTTATCTCAAGAAAGTGCAGAGGTCAGTTGCAAGGAGTGCACACGACTAGAAATCGACTAAGTTTCGAAAAAATATTTTAGAAGAATAATTTGCAAAGGTTGGGAAAGGTGAAGGGTGAATATCTATCCAAGAGCAGACGAATTATTTCAGACCATTGGATTTAGGAAAAGTGCATGAACTTTAAACTCTGTGTATACATAGGAGGAGGGGTCTCCGAAGTTCCGAAGGAGACAAGGGTTGTTGATTTAAGGAGAACATATGTCAATAGATTGGGATCTCTAGGTAAATTAGAATTGGGTTTCAATTGAGAATTGAGATTGTCGAAACCCGAAGACCCGAAGGAGATCTGAAACGTCTAATCCAGAAGGATACGTGGCGATAGATTATGAACTCTGAAGAAATCACTTCAAGATTTTTAGATTGAGACTTGAAACTCTCGAATCCCAGAGAGTCGGAGGGTCGAAATAAATGTTGTCTGTTGGATAGTCCAAAGTAAATTATGGTCATTCGATTTAGGAGGACACACGGAAAGAATCTATGCATTTCAGAGGAAAGAAAAGGTTGAAAGTCGAAACTCCTGAAGTCCCAACCACGGAATACATAATAATTGTTGATTTAGAAGGGTTAAATATGATCCGTAGACTTGGAAAGGACAGATCTGAGCCACCCGTTTAGAAGCATGATTGAGATTGTGAGATCGACGGTTATGAAGGATTGCGGGGATGGAAAGTGCTCATAATTTAAAAACTTGAGAGTCGGACACAATAGAAACTGTGGTATTGTAAATTGGACACGTGGCGTTTGGTGGTGAATTGCAGGGAGAAAATTGGATTGATCCCAAACCACTTTCGACCGCGCCTGCAATTATGTGTGGACATAACCCGAGGTCATATGTGTGAAGGAGCTAATGGAGGAGGAGCTAGTGCCTGAACACTAATCACCCGGCATTGTGAATAGAGAGATCGCGAGTGTCATAGAACTTGCACCGAATGACTTAGGAGACATGTGGTTATTTATAAGCAAGACCATTAAGGTTTCATAGAGCTAATTCAGCTCTGAGAATTGAAGATCCTTGACCGAGAGGTCGCGCAGCGCAAGGAGAAGGGGGGTTGGTATCATCCCTTCAAATATGACACAAGACTAATGTTCTTTGTATTTCCCATGGAATCTCAAGTGAGACCTTATTCTCTCTTAGAATTAATATTGAATATACCAACACCTTATCATTTTTTTGGTCAATCTTGATGAACCCTAGGCCTTCAATCCCCCAGCTAGGAGAGAAAATAACCAACATTTTATGTAATTTTAGGAGTCTCCTTGACTATCCCTCTACACAATTCAAAGGTATGTTGGGATTCTTTCGAATGAATTTTTCCACGACTCTTTCAATTTATGTTCATCCTCCTTATGCTTCTTCTAAATTTGGGGACTTAATACAATCATCAAAACCAAGAATGTATAAATTGTTCTTTATGACATAAGAGGGAGATGAAGATGAAACCATGTCAAATGGGAATCCCAAAGAAATAATATCAACTTAATTTGAGAAAAATCCATTCATAATTGGCAGTAAAATATTCTAAAAAATTGCACTCCAAGGTAAATCGTGAATAGAGAAGGGGGTTGAAGAATCACATGTGCACTCCATCAATAAACCCTACAAATCCTTCCCCCCTATGAAAGCTAAAGGTATTTGATATTAGAAAGTGATTTTGTATCATTCTTGGATCAAAACTGACTACCCAAATGATTACTTGAACAAGATATTTAGAGAGAAAATCCTTTGTTCTACATTCATGGTCACAATTATAAACAAATGGATTTTTCAAAGGTGTTATTTCCCAATTCAATGTATGAAAAAATATATTTTTTTTCATTTATTTGAAGCATATATGAACAATTTCCCTCCCAAATGTAGACATATCAAATCCCTTTGTTTCCCAAATGCTTTGTTTAAAACTAAGAGTTAATGAATTGGTTCTTTTGGCCAATGTCATTTTGAACCCAATAAATAATGATTTTCAACTTGTCAATAAATATATTTTCATACAAGAGGAGCATTAAAAACATGGAGTTTTATAGTTCAAATCACTGGTTTTCCCACTAATCATGTGCTTGACACAACCAACTATCTACAATGATTCACATTTACAAGTGGTCATACTATATTATTATCATAAAAACAATATCTCCTTCTTGAAATCAAACTTAATATATTATCAAGACATATAGCAGATTTACATACAATTTCACAATCAATTTGTTGTTTATATATCTATCGAGGGGATAAGTGGAGCTAGTTGCGGCTTCATAAGAAAAAAAGCATAAAAAATACCATAAATATAAAATAATTTGTTGATAGGAACCAAATCCTAGATTGAAATAAATGGACCTTGGTTTAGATCCCACTTCCCTACCAATATATAATAATAAATTGGCATGCACAACAAAAATATTTTGGCAGAGTACACATGCAATCTATATGAACAAATTGGCATACATAAAATTGATTACATAATAAAAATGACCAGTCATCCCTTTGGAAGAAATTCTCAACATTCAAACTATAAAACACTAGCAAAGTGCACAATCATAACCCAATTATTAAGAAAAGTGAAGAACTTATCTATATTGAATATTGAATTCCAAGAAACTAATTGAGATAGAGCAGTTTTCAACCCAATCATAGGTATTTATTTATTAACATTGTCCACTAGCTAGACGATGATACCACCAGGGTGATGAAGGAAAACTTAAAAAAAATGATCCTACTATTATCTCATCCAAGAAAGATTGATTGATGAACCAAACAACCATGCTACTAATTAATTTTACTAATCTCTCAGGAAGACTAGCATTGGCACTCACAAGACTTACCCACACAACACAAGGAAGGCAATTCCTTCTTTGTTCCAGAGTCCCTTAGACATTCTCTTCCCTAGAGTGATATTTAGCGTCGACATAGAAACTAAAAATGTTCTACATTCTAAGAATGCAGTCCAACTATTTTTTTCTCGGTTCTTGGATAATATTATGATTAAATTTCCCTTGGAGTAACAAGGCTATACATGAAATAAATTTGGTCTCTATTTCTACAAAATATTCCCTCTTTGTTTTCTCTTTGGTTTCCTCCCTCCTCTTCTTCCTAGGGATTTAATGGCTTTCTTCCATGGCATTTGCAATACCATAATATGACAACCCCCTATTTTTAGTGAACTCTCATTTTTCTCATCTCTATCCTCCTCCATAATTGTATTTCTCCTTCTATTCAAAATTTTCTTTGTTTAATGAGTTCCCAGATGGATAACACGAGTTATCTTTTAACTCTTCTTCGTTCCAAGAAAGTAGCAGAAACATTTCCAAAAATGTAGGAAGTGATGGCTTAGATCTAGGAGTTGGTTTTTTAGATTTAGGGAAATTCTAAGCATGCACTAAATAAGCCAAGAACGAATGGAAAGGAAAGTTTGACCAAACTAGGGGACATGCAGATATATACATTGGGGATATGAACACTCACTAACGGTGGAGAAATGTATGTGATGCCATGGTGACTCCACCAGGGATATGGAACCTTGTGGGAAGTGGAGTAACACTTGCGAGATATCTATTTATGCACCTGGTGAAAAATATTTATTTATCCCAAACCTATATCAGCCCCAAGACGAAGATACCAACTCGGATCGTATACACATTTTAAGGAAATAAATCTCATCATCATTTACCATGCATCTACAACAGACGAGCTCAGCTAGTCGATATGCAAGCATCACCAGTGAGCCCACCATGATGGAATCTTTCAAGTAATTGTTACACATTATTTCCATAATTTTTTGAACTTAAAAGTAAATTTCATGACCCTCTATATTTTCTACTTATCAGTTAGAAAATACTATAATATATTTTGGGTTGGCCTAGTGTGTCACCATTTGTTGTGCCTGGACAACAACCTCCCAATTTTCTTATCTTAGCCTCTATCCAAGACAATAAATTCNTTTCTCTCCCTTGTACAAGTGGCTAAGCCCAAGTTCTCCTCACCCTACCTCACCTTATCATTTCTAGTTCCTCCTCAGATCACTTCTACCCGAAGATCTGCACTTCAGTCAGTCTCTTCTTAATGTGCTGACACATAGTGTACTGATGCACGTATCATGTCTTCCCCCCCACATTGGGAATCCAATGGTTCCTTCACCAATACATAAGACACCTCCCTTTGAACTTGTCTAATGCACAAGCATGCTTCCGCCAAACCTCACGAACACACATCTTCATCGTCAGCGAAGTTTGCATGATCAATGTTGTCTCAACAATATTTTTCAGATTATTATATTCATCACATGCACACCTTTCACCAACTGAATCCCTTATACTCACGTTGTTGCATCACATAACATAAATGCTCCCTCCCTTTTGCTTCGTTACAATGCTTATCGATGAGATTCACCTCTTATTCCCCAACACACTACCTATTGACGTGTTTCCCCCTCTTGTCGCAAAATTTTTAGTGGAAATATTTATACCCCTCATTGTCATCGAGCACATCAAGGACAATTCACTTCCTCTCACCAACGTCGATTAGGTCAGAGTAGCCCACTTTTTACTTAAGGCATATCTCGTCGCCCTCCCGGCTCGAATCCCTTCTTGTTGCATTCATCAATCAATCTCCTTACATTTCCAATGAATAAAATCTCCATTCCTATCTAGACATTTGGTCAATACTTTCCTATCTCACATAATTCGCTTCAAATCACACTCATAATCAAGTTTTAGTGTTCCTAGTGGATTTCTTCGCACACATGGTACTAGCTTGTTTGTTTTGCATTTCTTGATGTTACATATAAATATTCATTGTGGAAGCCTCACCTAGAATCATATGGGTTAATCACAACAAGTATAGGTCTTACATTGATTCTAAAATGCACTTTGGGAGAAAATTGGTCCTTTCATCTCCTAGACAGTGCTAAGCGCAATTGATGTTAGTTGGTAGTTTTGGCGGATTTATAATTTTTTTATATTAACGCATAACCTCAGTTTCAATGGGTGTATCAGGATCTTGTACATCACATATGACCCAATAATTAATAGAATTAAACTTGGGTGAAGCAAAAAAGAAAGCGGGACCAAAAAAATTCATTAAAAAATTCCTTTGGGCGCAATGCTTTGGCGTCTGTCAAATGAATTTTTCATCCCTGAAATAGACCATTTGTATTATTTTCTCCATTACAATTCCAAAACAACCAACATAATCAAAATCCAAGGTCTGAAAGTGCCAAAACTATTGTCTAGGATTTCCTGCCAAGCAATCCTCGATAGTCATGGCCATCAGTAGACATGGATCCACTCAAATGATGGAACAATATTTTCAGTTATATTGATATAAGCGTCTCTCTATGTTCTCCGTGTTGCAAAAAATGACACCTCAATCAAGAATCGTATGAGGAAGTTATGGGCTTTCAAACTCAAGCTCTCATTGTCTCTTTCCAATTCGACACTTAGAAGTTTTTCCAATTTTTCTTTCCCCAGAAGGACAAGTTCCCTTTGAATTCTCCGAAGTGAGTCAAAAGATTTCCCTTCAATTTCTCTGATGCATATCGGAGGAGTTAGAACAAACTCCTCCAATAAATATCAAAGGAGTTAGTTCAAAGCACTTTGATACAAGTTGAGGGAGTTAGTATTAAATCCTCCTACTAAGAGTTAATACTAACTCCTTCGATATAGGTCGGAAGAGTTAGTACTTAGTCCTCTGAAACTAAAAAAAAATGCCTCTCGTAAATCGACCATAAATATTTACTCGAGTGTCCTTTTTGTGCGTTATTTGTACCGTTGGAAAGGTATTTTTGATCTCTACATGTTTTTATTTATATGAATTCATAAATTACTAATTCATGGTATACTTATTACAGGTTGGATGAGTTAGTACTAACTCCTCAGAAACATGAAAACATGTCTTTCATAAAATGTACATAACTTATTACTCAAGTGTTTGTTTTGTGCGTTCTTTATACCATTGGAAAGGTATTTTTGAGCTCTACAATATAGTAGTTATAGGATTTGACAAATTCATAACATATGGTATACCTAGTTTTGGATTAATATTTGATACCTTATTGACACCCTCAAAGAACACCATAACTCGATCACGAGAAAAGGAACCATGAATTGAAATCTGGGAAGTTTATAAATGATACTTAAATTATTTTATGACCCATTCATATGCATTATAATGATTAGTCCTGATGTCTTATTTGGATTTACTCTCATCTATTGTATGTTGAATAGTGATAGGTACCCATGCCAAGAGGGATACACACTCTTGCAATGTGATCTGCAACCAAAGAAAATAGAATGGTAAAATGATTTCAATTGTTATAGCAATGAAAATCAGTGAGCGGAACCAAGATCGAACTATTAAAGAAGAAGTTTGAACCCTATGACAAAGATTCCCCCATACCCAAGGCCAGTCTTCATGATGCACAAGAAACATATGGTTGATGTCCATGATGACCAATCGACACTAGGAGACAAATTTGAAATTTAACCATTGTCCTTATTACTCATCATCACAAAGACGATGAGGAAAAATGTTGGAAGATGAAAGGTCACGGAGGGAGACGAAAGGCCAAAGATATTATTGAACCTCAATAAATAATAGAATAAAACCCAAATAAAGGGATTTTTGGCTCTTCAAACATTGTATACTTCTGAAATACTTTGGGAATACAATTCCAACTAAAATTGGAGAGATTTCCTTAGAGTTTTCATGTACTATCGTTGAAACTATTAACACAGAGAAGCCCTTAGGAACAACTTTTGATAGAGAGAAGGAATCTCATGTGTGGCAGTTTAACTGTGAACTATTTCAAGTAGAATATTTGTTGTTCACATGGGATGTAAGAGCATGTTTGTTTATGGACTATTCTAATGTAATATATGTCCCTTTGCAATTTTTCCAATCTCTCTTATATTACATGTCTTGAGCGAATGATCTGCCAATGTATGTGATATAGTGACTTAGACTATTATTGTTATACATTCATGTGCATTTGTTATATGACTTTATTTCTTCATTTCAGTTATCTGGGATAAGGCATTGGTAGATTTAGTTTCATGTCACAACTCCTTCACTTACATTTATTCACTCCTAGCTAAGATAGACTAGTATAGAAGTAGATTATATCTACATTTAGATATTCTTCATATACATCTTCCACTTTCATAACCATCATCACTCACCCTCATGGGTGGATCGGGACACAATTGGTAGATCCAAACCAGGAATGGATGTTGGGCCAGAATCCGGATGGGTTTCCTATTCCAAATGGTGAGAGGTCTAATTGGGAATTCTTGTTAGGGATAATCCCTTACTTTTGTCGGGTGAATTTGGACCCATTAACAAGTACATCTCATGCATGATACACCCATTAGTATGAATCAATCAGATATAAAGAGTGTAATTTTGGACGTTGTTGTTACAAACTAGCATTACCTATAGGTAAAAGAAGGTTTACAACAAGAGAATGTACAACGAAAATTCAAAGGGTATGATATTAAGGAGGATGGGATACTCATTCTTAAGAACATATTCTATTTACCTAGTTCTAGAGAACATAGGAATTTGGTGTTAAGATAAATCCATAATGTTACATATGCCAGACATCCTCGTTACTAGAAGATAATTGCAACGTTAAGAAGCCAATTCTTTTGGCTTGGGATGAAGAGATACATTATTGATTACATTTCCAGATGTATGGAATGTCAGAGAGTAAACTTTGAGCATAAAAAACTAATAGGTTTTCTACAACCATTTCCAATTCGAGATAAGAAATGTGAAGTCGTAACCATTGATTGTATCACTAAGTTTCCCAAGACAGCAAGGGAACATGATTCAATAATTTTAGTTGTTGATAAATTGACAAAATCTGCTCATTTTTTTCTTGTGAAAATGATTCATACAACAACCAATATTGTATAAATTTACATGAGGGAGATTGCTAGGTTGAATGGAATATCGAAGGAAATTGTTTCACACAAAGATACAAAGTTTAATTCAAACTTATAGAGGGGATTTTGTAAAGGATTTGGTACAAATATAAACTTTAGCACAACCTACCATCCACATTTATATGGATAGACAAAGAGGATCAACCATGTAATTGAATACATGTTAAGAATGTATGTGATGAATGAGTCGTATAGGTGGGAAGATTATTTGCATTTGGTTGAGTTTGCCTACAATAATGTGTATCAAGCTTCATTGAAAATGAACCCATTTGAAGTGTTGTTTGGAAAAAATGTGATACTCCAATGAGTTGGGAAAACCCAACAGACATAGTGGTACTTGGGTCATAATTTCTAAAGGATATGGAAGATAAAATTGTTAGAATTAAGCAGAATTTGAAGGAAGCACAAGATAGATAGAAGAGTTATGTAGATAGGAATAGGACAACTAGAGAATTTTAATTACGAGAGCATGTGATTTTGAAAGTGAATCCCAAGAATATCTCATTGAAGTTGGGTGGTTGTACAAAGATGGAAGCCATATTCTGTGTCCCATTTGAGATATTGGACAAAATAGGGCTAGTTGCATACATGCTTCCATTGCTCGCTTCCATGAATGTGCATAATGTATTTCATGTCTCTTTTCTGAAAAAGTACATTCATGATATTAACCATGTTATTGATTGGAATTTGATTCAGGTGGAGCCAGAAGGGGACTTTCAATTCCAACCAGTGTGCATATTGGAAAGAAAAATCAAAGTACTATGGAATCAAGTAATAGAATTGGTAAAAGTTCATTGGACCTACTACGGTCTTGAAAATAATATCTGGGAGCATGAAGATACCATGAAAGTAGAGTACTCGCAACATTTTTAAGAATTTTTAAGTTTTGATTTATGTTTTGTATATGCACTGAGGAAAGTTAGAGAATAAGGGGGAGGGGAATGCAATACCCCATTTTTGAGTCCTCGAATCAATAATCTATTTTTTTAATTAATGAAAGGTTGGAGGTCCTGAACAATTAAAAGAGGTTGGAGCGCCTAGGAAATGTAGTTTTATCATTTTTAATAATAAAGTACATCGTTGGATGCAGAATGGACAAGGACAATAGTTATAGGGGGTTATGATTCCATGAGAGAGGGGGGAATGAGGCACTAAGCCCTTACACCTAGTTTAATTAATTATCACCCATGGTTTTGTTAGGGGGTATATGAGGGAGCACATGAGTCTCTTGAGGAGAGAATGAGGGACTTGGAGTGCCTAGATACAAAATCCCTATTATTGATTGTCTTGGGGTTAATCGATTGTTCAGTTGGTTAGTTGTTCATTTAATCACTCATTCATTTTTTGAATTCCTCATTCATTCTTGCTATGGTCTATTCATGGGAAATGAATCAAAGGAAGAGAAGATCCATTGTCTATTGGATGTAATTAATTATTTATTGTTCTAATAATGAATTGATGCCTGAGTGCATGGATGCATTGGAAATATAATAAACCTTTCCACATATGCAAGTCCTAGAGAGTTCTAGTATTGATATTATTTGCTAGTTTCATTGGAGCCCTGGAAGGAAGTGGAAAGTCTGAGGGACTACATGGAAGTGAAGGGGGTTCGATCTCTTGGGTTGTGTAGGCTAGGAGAACAAAGATGGTGAAATTTGGATTGATGTTTGATGAGAAACTCTGAGAGCTTGAGTATTGACTGGTTTTGGAAGTTGAGCGTCATCCCGGAACCCATACTTGTGGATTCATATCCCTAGATCGAGGGTGAACTATTGTTGAGACTTGGAACCACTGCTTCTAAGGTTGGTTGGAACATCCTTGGTATGCATTCAGATGGTGACTATTTTTTTAAAATAAAATTTATATCTATTATTGTGTTTCTATTCTTATACATAATTATTTCTATTGTGTATTGTTGATTATCTCTGAGATATGCATTACTAATGTTGTTGCTTATTGGTTATTGATGTCCATGCCATGATGGTCTTTATTTCATATCTTAACATGAATATTGATGACTGCATGTGTTCTTCCATGCTTAGTTATTTAGTTGTTGGAATTAGATATTAAAAATGAACTCAAGAAGAGGTTCTTGAGGTAGCGTGGAATAGCCTTGGATTCTGGGGATGTGACACACACACACAAGAATAATAAAGAAACAAGAAAAATAGAATAAAAAAATAAAAAATAAACAGTTTAGTTGTGAAAACAAGATCTTCTGGCACAATCTAAGATTGATTTTTTGTTGGAAACACAAGCAATTGGTTGAGAAAAATTCTCAATAAAGGACATACCCATTGAATACAAGAATTATCTTGTACATATGGAGGGATGAAAAAATTATTTCTCAGAAACATTCAATGAATAATGGATGTGAAAACAAGTTTGGTAGTTGTTAGTCCCTAAAGTTGCACTTGACTGTGAGAGGGAAAGCTAGGGAATCATTAGTTTATTGCAAAGTGTTTAGAAGTTTTTTTGAATAAGGTGGTTGAAAATTGGCTCAAGGTTATAACATAACATGAAAATCAAGATCAGAACATAGCATATCCCATTGACTGAATAAAAGGTAGACACATAGATGGATTAAACCAATTAAGAAAAAGGGAAGATGAAGCCTTCAATTTGTCAACTTCACATAAATTCGTGTCTCAAAATGTCATAAAGAAACAAGACTATCAACTTGATATCAAAACTTGAAAAATAATTTCCACTGTAAAATTTTCATTGTATTAATTAATAGTCAAGAATCAAAAAAGCATTGCAATCTGAATAATGAATTCCAACATGAAGAAAGAAATAACATAGTAGAAAAGAGGGTCTAACCATCCATATGACTTTGCTATTAAGTGTCAAATTGAACATAAATTCCTTTACAAGGATTTTCACAAAAAGATCCCCTGGATCTCCAGTTTTTTGACCTGAACATAGTATTTCCTCTGTCTATTTAAACTATCCATAAAACCTCCAGATCCTATCATCTAGTGTATCTTTAATGACTAGATTCGAATAGTATCTATCTACTAAGGTAGTTCACTCAAAAAGATCTTCTACAATCCAAAAATAGATCACATCTCAACAACTTGATATTGTATGATCTTTCCAGCATTACATTTGATTCTACAACATAGGAATTAGTTTGATTTAGTCAAACAGTTCGAGGTCTTAGCATCTCACTGACCAAAAATGAGTAGACACTGCCATTTTTCCTGGAAAACATTAAAATTATGATTGTAGCAATCTTCATGGAACCTTTAGGATATAATCACAGCAGTAGCTTTAGCATTTTTCTGTTTGAGCTTTGTGGTAAGAACGACATTGTGCCAATAAAGTCTGAAGTTTATTTCTTTGAGTTCTTTGAGCAATGCCCTTTGCTCTTTTTTCTTCTTTTTAAAACCTTGAATCCTCTCTTGCTGACGAGCATTCCATTGTTCTATTTGTGCCTTTTCTTTCTTTAATTGTCTCACTGTTTTCTGGAATTCCTTGATCCTTTCTTTATCAGTTTTGATTTTAACCTTGAATCCTGAGAATTCTTCAAACGATGCAGACTCATTCAGGTTTAAGGCAACTTTGGGTTCTTTTGCTTTAAATTGGTACTTAGAGACTAATCCCAAGCTATGTTCTTCATCAAACCTTGTTGAATCTATAGCTTTAGGCACATCTGATATGTGATCTAAGTCTACAAGGTAATCCTGTTTGTTCTCAGGGATTTCACTGATACCTTTAGCCATTTCTTTAGCTTTTGTTAATCTAGTTGTAGCTCTCATTACAGGTCCTGTAGATGATGAAAACATTTGTTTACTTTTGTTTACTGGTTTCTTAAGCAATGAAGTTCTTTTTGCCCTTTTCCTGGTACCTGCTTCAGCATTTTCAGAGTCATCTTCTATAACTATGATGTTTTCTTATTTGATTGATGGATTAAACATGGCCTTTGACTTTAGTCTGTATTTGTTGGTAACCCTAGTAGAATTCCTTCTAGGTTTTTGAGATGTAGACACACTTTTAACCTTTGTCCTTTTGACTGCAACACCCCTTTTACTAGTTGATGGCGATTCATGGTTGACTGTAGTTTGAGTATTAAAATCTTTATCTGAATCATCTTCCCCTTTAACATCTTCTTCAGAAAACATTTTGATTTCTGGATCCAACTTAGGTCTTTTACTTCTCATATTCTTCGTCACCCTAATCTAAGGCACTTCTTCTTTAACATGGGTTTCATCAATTGAAATATTTTGGCTCTGTGTAACAGTCTTTTTCCATTTGCCTTTATTTTGTTTGTTGGACTGTGTGTTAGGGTTTAAAGATTGCATGAACCAACTCCAGGGCTTCTGTAATTCTCTCAAAGAAGACATAACTAAAGTCTTAATTAGGACTTGATGAAATAGACTGCTCTTAGCATTGGTGGAAAGTGACTGAACTCTCTTTGGCATCTTTGTCAATCTTTTGAGTAGAAAATAAGGTAGATTTAAGGGGTAATCGCCATTTAAGTGTATTAATATCCTAATGTGGTAGATATAGACTAGTGAAAATCTACCTTCGCATGTGATATACCTGTGGATAACGATTAGAGCAGTGTGCCATTCAGGTCTAATCCAGCTGCGAGGTACTCCCCTTTTCCAATTCGATTTTGCTTATCTGGAAGCAGGAATTGGTTTACAAACTCTGTAACCACATGCTCTTTTTTCCACCATCCTTCTCCTCCAACCACGAATCTGCAAGCTTTAGCAATTGTTGATTCTATCACTAGCATCAACATCTTACCAATCTCCACCTCGTGACCATCAAAGTTTAGTGCGAACTCCATGGAGACCTGCTCATCGTAACCTTGAAAAGTGGTAAGGAATTCAAACCACTCGACATCTCTGAACCTTTGAGCCATCTGAGGATAATCTTCGAGAAGTTCAGCACCCTCGGGTTCTATTCTGACTACCTGTCCGCTCCTCTTTGGTGCCATCAAAACGCAATGTTGTAACTAGCACTCTCGGGTTTCAAATTTTTCACCTGCAATATGTTAGTGTATAATGTTCCTCTGAGCAAATACCTGTGCCTAAATTCAACAAAATCAAACATAGAATGACTGGTTTAATATAATGATCATTGAGAATTGGGTGATTTAAAATGAGTCATTTGCGGGTACAAAGCAATCCGATTATGAAACGGTTTGAATCAGTAAATGATTCCAAGCTATTGTGGGACACATGCGAACTCTCAAACCACGATTCATGTCATCATAACGAAATCCGGATGACAGGCACATATCAAGGCATGATTATATTGACACTACGGGAATAGCCTTATTTCCATAATGCTATTAATGACTTAGAAAAATTTGAATTTGTGAAGTTCAAACAGGCATATAAGGTGACACCTCATTTAAAACCATGTCTTTCAATTTCAAACTTCTATAAATTATTCAAAAATTGAAATGCAAACCATAAGACACTAAAAAAAAAAATCGAAATCAACTGGAAGCAGAAAATGAAGTGTAGGTAAGAAGGGTTTAAGATAAGGGTTTCTCACTAAATCAAGACAAAATTAGAGACTAACAGTAGTGAAAACTAGATTTACAACATTACTAGACTTGAATTTCTCCTGGAAAACCAGGAAATTGGCTAGTAGAATTTATCATTGGATTTACTATTCTGTAATTACAAGATCTGATAAAATCTTGTAACAACTTTGAAATTTGTGATAAAAATAATAATATATGAAATCAACTCACTGCGTTACATAGGTTCTTTCTTTCTTAGTAATGTAATCTCCTTCATTTGTAGAAAACAATTTCAATGGTAAGTGTAAGATTTTGCAAAATATTTTATACTTTCTACCTTACAAATCAACATTTGATATACAATATTCCAGAGGATAATTTTTATTTCCAATTCATAAACAAATAACTTAAATAGGAAGAAAGGAAATTGGACTACATCAAAAGAAGATTTCATGAAGTAACTATGAAGATATTCAAGCTACAAGACTACATCAACTAAAGAAATGTCATCTTCAAGCATTCAAAATCCAAGGAATTGGTATAATCCGGGTTTGATATTTTAAATCGTTGATTTAGAAATTAAAAATCAAATAAATTTACCTATATGATTTTATTTTTGATCCCATATATGCCTTCCCTATTCTAGCTCACCTATTCTACTCATACCACTACATACAATTTATACCATATTAAAATCTATCATTATTTTCCTACCCTATACCAGTATCAATCATTTTATCGTATCTAAGCACTACTCATTTCTTTCAACCTTTACTTGTTTCTCTACCATTACCACTCCATACATATTTCTAATGATCATCATATAATCCTAAGACTATCCATATTTTACACATCCCAACTTTACAAAATCAAGAATTTTATGGTGACGCAGAGTAAGAATCCTCCCTTGCTGGCCTGCAATCCAAATTGTGGGAAACAAATATCATTCATCTCTTTAGCATATACAAAAATGATAAAGCACCGGATCTTAGGTTTTCAATTGCTAAAGACAAAGTTGCAAGGTTTTGTTTCTAAAATAAGAAAGTTGAAAACAAAACTCCAAGGATTGAATTTGAAGAAAAAATATTACAAAACAAAGATTTGAGAATCAAATTAGAAGAACAGAATTTGAAGACCAAGTCTTGAAGAACATAACATATGAAGAAGATGGTTCATTAAATGAAGAGTTTCATAAGAAATGCCAGTAAGTTTTAAACCTATTGGGATCGAGCTAGTGGGAATTCATCTAGAGAGAAACCTAATTCTCAGAAGATAAGGGTGGATGAAGTTCTTTGAAAAGTTCGACGAGAATAATGTGGAATTCATGAGGGATTTTTATCAATCATTTGATGGTGAAGAGGCTCAAGTAGGTAACCTAATGCTCCATATTTATGAACACTTGCTATCAAAAATCATAGGACTTCCACAAACTGATGAAAAGTGGTTTAAAAATAAGCCAATGGAGATGAAGTCATGAACACCATTCCTCTTAAGGATTATGAAAAATAACCTAAACTAGGCAGCAAGGGTTCCAAGATTATGGTTAAAGGACCCCTGGAAATATATCTCCTTCCTTGTCCAAAAATACACCACTTGTGAAGGTATATTTATCTTTTTCCTCTACCACATAAGAATTATCCTTCATTTGAATGATGAAAATCCCTTAAATATTCCTTATTACCTATTACAAACTTTGATAAAGATGCCTAGAGAAATACAATTTTTTTTAGAAACAAGGACATGTCTTTATATCATCATGGGATAATAAAAATGATAGTTAAAAATGAATTAATGAAGCAAGGAATGGGATGGTCATAATTCTTAGCTAAAAATGAATTTGAAAACATAAAAGATGCTCCAAGAAATATTGTAGAAAATGTACCAGATGATACAATTGAAGTCCAAGAAGTTCATGAAATTCAAAAACATATAATTGGAAAGAATATACGAAGAAAAAGAAAAATGAAAAGAAATGAAGTTGGAGAATCTTCATTTCAACAAAAATTAACTAGGTCTATTACTACAAGACTTGAAAGAAATAGGTTGCAAGACCAAGGGTTTGTGAATATTGCAAAAATACACATGACTGGATATTGTAGAACAAAATCAATATCAAACCCTGAAGTTGATGGAAATACACATGAGTTCTATGACTATTTAGAAATAAAATATAAATAAGCAAGAGAGTCGTCTTCATCAATAAAATTACCTTTATGAGTTATTCACATAAAATTAGGAGAACCTTCTCTTGCAAGAAAATTTCATCCAATAGTTATTGACAAGGAAGTTTCTCCAAATATGGATCAAATGGAAGAAAAAAATCCTATTGAGACCTCTTTTATAAAAATGGAATCGTTTGGACTAGGAGAAGACAAAGTACCAATCTCCACCTTGATCTGAAATTCAAAATTTAAAAAGAAAAAGAAACATGTTAGGGAGTTAAAAGGAAAAATCAAGGAAATGTAAGTCTTAGAAAAGCATATAAAAACTGAAAATGAACTCTTAAATAAAATAGTTTCAAGATTAAGAATGAAAATGACCAATTTAAGGAGGAGTTGAAGAAATTAAAGGATTAAAATAAAAAATTCATTCAAGAGAAGACTCAAGTAATAGGATAACCTTCCAAGAGGTACAAACTTAGGAAACATGTGAAATCCCAAACTAAGGAACTGGACGTAAAATATTCAACTAAAATATAGAATAAAGTTAGTAAAACATCCACATCAAGTGTGGATATTTTACTTAGAGCATCTGGAGCAATCTTAAAAGATGAGAAAAAAACATTTTGTCAAAATTTTGATTTGCATGAGGTCATGCAAAAGATTCATTCAGAAGGAATGTTGGTACTTTGTTTTGTTAGCTAGAAAGCATCTAAAATTGTGTCCTTTTTACCCTTTTATTTATCTTTTGGCACATTCTCCATCCATCTTGGATTAATAAAGACATTCAAAGGCATATTAGGAAATTTTTTATTTTATTTTTAATTTTTAAAAATCAACAAGTTAAAATAATCAAAATTCAGATTTTATCAATAATTTCATAAAACACTATGTTCTTGTAATCCGTTGTTCATTTTTATGGTTATAGAACGAACTTGAGGAAATGGGTACATGGGTTACGATCCATGTCTTCATAATTTGGTGCATGTCCCCTTGGATTCAAGTAAAAGGGCTAGAGACCTTCTTGTCAACACTCCAACAAGTACCGGTATTAGATATAGAACAAATAGAGATTCGAGTTGATTCACAAAATCATGGAATCATCACTCAATCAAGACCCAATCATATTTATTTAGAAACCATTTATTTACATCATTACTGTATGAGAGTATTTCTAGGATAGCTATTATATTTCACCTAGTATAAATAAGCTAAAAATGAATCTTTGAGGAGAATTTGAATAAAGATAAAATATTTGAACTCAAGTTTGAACAATTTTTATGATCAATATCAGAGCCTTGATTTTCTTCCGTTAGTTTTCTTGTTCCTGTGTGTGTGCCAATCCTGGAGGGCCCCCTTTTCTCTCTCTGGTTCATGTAACTATTGTCAATTTTTATGCAAACATTTGTTTTCTACAACTTCTTATTTTGGTAAATCATTTCACTCTCTTGTTTATAGATCAACTCTTTAATTTCTATATTTAAACTCAAATTTTATTTTAGTTTTCACTTACAATTTGTAATTAATTTAATTAGTAAATGATTGATTAGCCTTCTTACAATCTATAACTTTCATAAGTCAACAATGGACTACTCCAAGAGCCTACATACATTGTGGAAATTCAACCTTACAACCTGAATTTCCACCAGTGAGACTGTGATAACTCTAGATTGGAGAAGTTATAAATTAGTTTATAACCCTTCTCATTTGAATAAGTGATATGTATATTTACAATTTGTAATTTTCAAAAGTCAACATAGAATTGTTGCAAGAGTTAACAATCATTGTGGCAATACAAACTTGAAACCCAAATTTCCACCACTGAGGTTGTGATAAATATAGAGTGAAGTTATTAGATCTTAATCTATAACCTTTTCATTTTGAATGTGTGTGTTAAGTATTCTTTTGAATCTTTAATTTTCTCAAGTTAATAGAGTATTTTTATGAGAGCCATTTCTTGTAGAGGCAATAAAATCTTGTAACATGTTTTCCTACCAGTGAATCTGTGATAAAATTAAATTGAAAGAATTAGTTTGTGTTTGAAGTCTTGTAGATCAAGTTAGCTTGAATTTTCCCTTTAATAACTAGTTAATATATTTTATTAGTAGTTTATTATCATTGTCAAGTTTGGATTTCATTCATAGTTTAAAATATTGTAGAACAAGTTTCAAAGCTAATTCCCTCACATATAGTGATTGTACCTTGCAATTTTACCTACCCTGGATTGAGATAATAATGTTCCATCTAAGCAAATAAATTAGGTTGACATGCACATTTATGGAAACCACCTTCCGTATATGCACATATATGGAAGCTTATTGGTTGTTTGCATGAATGATGGGATGAGATTCCACAACTCATATTTCAAGGTATGTTTTGTATTTACTGTATGTCTCCATTAGAAAGGAACAATTTTTTGATTGGGACGAAACAATCTTGAACTAGATTTCATATCAACTTGCCAATTATTTGAAGACATATATATTTTTCATGATTTCTTATTTGGTGCTATAAGTGGTATATTGTAATGTATTTGAAGGATTACCCTTAAGGGGTAGTGTTGATGCTAAAAATTCTCTTGTGCAATTTTGGTACCCTATATTGTGGAAGCACAAGGAACCATTTCAACTATTCATTGTTCAAGATATATTTGTTAAAATTTTTATACATATTCTAACCATAATAAATCTTGAATACAATCAAATTCTTGACCATCAGGATTACAATAAAATGTTGTACTCCCCCTCTCTATCTTCCTCTATATCCTCCCTCCTTCTCTCTCTCTTGCATCTACCCCTCTCTCTCCCTGACTTTGTACCCCTCTCCCTCTCTCTCTCATTGTATCCCCTTCCCTCTCTCTCCCCCACTCTCCCCACTTTCTCTCCTTGCCTCTCTCTACATCCCTTCCCTCTCTCCCCTTCCTTCCTTCCTTTCTCTCTCTCTCTCTATCCCCCTCTCTGTCTCCCTCTATTTCCCTTTCACACTCTCACACACTCTCTCTCTACCCCCCTTCTCTCTCTCTAACCCCCCCTTCTTTGTCTTCCTCTTTATCTCCCTCTCACATTTTCTCTCTCCCTCTCTCTTTCTCTGTCACTTCCCCCCTCTCTCTTTACCTCTCTCTAGCCCCCTCCTTCTCTCTCTCTCTCTACCCTCCTCTATATGTCCCTCTATCTCCCTCTCACATTCAAACTATGTCTCTCTCACACACTCACACAAACTCACACTCACCCTCACACTTAACGACACCATTAACGACAAACTCACAAAGTGAGAGAGGGAGGGGGATATAGAGTGAGGGGGAGAGAGGGGTAGATGTAAGAGAGAGAGGGGGGGCGAGAGAGCGAGAGAAGGGGAGGGAGAGTTAGAGAGAGGAATACATACAAAGAGACTATCTGTGAAAGAGATAGAATGTTTGAGAGGGAGAGAGAGGGAGACAAAGAGGGGGGTAGAGAGAGAGAGAGAGAGGAAGGGGGGGGAGAGAGGGAAGGGAGGTAGAGAGAGAAAAATAGAGAAAGGGTAGGAGAGTGGGGGATACAGATTGAGGGGGAG
>ML784509.1:513168-530133 GCA_009831015.1 Picea engelmannii
CAATTTGAACGAAGATTAAAGTGAATGCGAGCTTGAATATACTTTGTTTTGGTTAGGATAGTTAGTTACTCTGCTTTGTTAGATAGTTAGGCTACTCTGCTCTGTTAGGTTAGTTAGGGTGCAATTGAACTAGAGGAAGCTTCTGGTACCAGTAGGGTAAGTAGAATAGTCTTTTTATTTTTCCTGTAGACAGAGTTAGATTTGTTTTCAATGTTTAGATTAAAATAATTTTAGGAAATAATCTTTCTGTGATAGATAGAAATAGTGTTGATAGATGAGTAAAGATAGTGGTAGACAGTCTTGTGAAATTACAGTAGAGCAGAAATAGAAGTATCGGCACTCAAGCATAGAACTGTTTCTCTTTTGATGAATTAAACGAGAAATGATAAGTTTCAAGATAGTCATAAAGATTTAGTTTCTCAGAGTGAGTTTATGTTTTCTTTTAAGGATAGTCTTTAGATAGGAATTAGCTTACCCGCACATACAGTGTAGTAGCTCTAAGTTTACTTACCCTGGTTTGACAATTTAGTGTTTCAGGTCCTTTAAATCTTCAATTTAGCAGCCTTACAGTTACTCATGAGGATAATGACATGGAATAAACTCAGAGACCATCAGAGATGCCTTCTTGCAAGAGAATACCAGCTTAGGCTCAAGATCTCATCAAAGATGCAGAAAGATATGGTTCCCCAGAAAAATATCTAAGGGAAAGTAAGAAGTTGAAACTATATTCCATCTATGTGGCATGTTTGTATGATATCATGGATGTAGAGCTGTCCAATTATGAAGAGGATGCAAAAAAGAGCGTATGGAAGGATGCCATGGAGGAGTAATATCATTCCATAGTAAAGAATTATGTATTGGATTTGGTCCCCTAATCGAAGGAGAAATCAATATTAAGTTCAAAATGGATCTACAAGACGAAACATGTCATTGATGGAAGTATTGAAAAGTATAAGGCTATATTTTTGGCTCGAAAATTCTCTTAGAAGGAGGGCATTGACTATGAGGAGACATTTTATCCCATGGAGAGATATGCCTCGATCGAGACTATACTTTTGTTGGTCACAATAATGAAATGGAAGGTGCATTAGATGGATGTGAAGATAACCTTATTGAATGGTGAAACAAAAGAGGAAGTATATGTGGAGTAGCCACAAGGGTTCGAGGTACATGACAGGGAGACGCATGTGTTCAAATTGAAGAAGGATTTATATTAATTAAAGCAAGCACCTAGAGCATGGTATGGTAGGATTGATAGTTTTCTAATGAATAAAGAGCAGTGCAGATCCTAACCTTTAATTTAAGGTTGTGGATTATGGTTCGGTAAATTACTGTTGTATGTGGATGATTTGTTTCTAACATGTGTAGAAAATATCATCTCAGAGTGTAAGAGAAAATCGTTTGTTGATTTTGAGATGAAAGATATCGGGATGATGCATTAATTTTTGGGTCTCGAGGTATGGAAGAGACAGGATGAGATGTTTCTGAATCAAGGGAAGTATGTAGTGGAAATCATAAAGAGGTTCAAGATGTTGGATTACAAGGCAATGACTACACCTATGGTATGAAATATGAAGTTGTTGCAGGATACAAGTTCAGATACTATGGATGTTACTTTATATAGGAAGATGGTGGGTTTTTTTATGTACTTGACGAACACAAGGCCATATATATGTTTTTTTATGAACACCATGAGTTAGTATATGGAGCAACCTAGGTAGGTTCATTTGATCACAACAAAACATGTGATGAGGTACCTTAAGCATACATTGTATTATGGTCTCATGTATGTGATAGACCATGAGTTCAGGTTATATGGATATTCAGATTCAGGTTGGGTCGAGAGTATTCTTGATCAGAAGAGTACTTCAACATATTTCTTCAGTCTAGGCTCCAATATGGTTTCATGGAGTAGCATGAAGAAGTCATGTGTAGCACACAGTACAGCTCAGGTTGAATATGTGGCAGCATGTACAACATGTAAAGAAGCAGTGTGGCTTCATAATCCATTGTATTGGTTATTTGGTCTCAAACTGGAGGCAACCTGCATTTGGTGTGACAACCAGAGTTGCATGAAGTTGTCAGAGAATACGGTGTTCCATGACAGGTCGAAGCATATCAAGATAAAGTATCACTATATCAGGGATATGGTGCAGAGGGGAGCAGTGAGGCTCCAGTACGTGACTACCTAGGAGAAGGTTGCAGATGTGTTGACCAAGCCATTGTCGAGGATGAAGTTTGAGCACTTCAGGGACAAGCTTGGTGTGGTCCCTATTTAGAGGGAGTGATGAGGTACATATGGATTACGGGGTAGTGGATGTCCTGGGGACATGTTGTATCTATTTGAGAGCTAACCATAGGCCTTTGATGCTCATGTGGATGCACATGATGAGGTACATATGCATTGTAGGGTAGTAGATGTCATGGTGACATGTTGAAGCTATTGGAGTTCTACCCATAGGCCTTGGATACATTGGTTGTGAAGTCATGTTGTACTATGGATATCCGATGATGTATAGATTCATATGTTCAAAAGTCAATGGTCATGAGCTTGTGTGGCAATAAAGAATACCTTCCTATTTAAGAGAGACTGTTGATATTTTGAAATAACTATGGAAGATATTCTTTTGTATTTATATTGCTCAAACCCGAAGAAGGTTATTGTAATATTATTGTATAAATTGGATCAAAAGAAATTATTATTTTATTTTTATCCTTATTTTAAAATTCAAAACGACCCCTCTTAGGGTTGCGTCTTTTCAGGATTCAAGTTATGTGTATAAAAAGAGGTTGAGTTCCTCTCATTTGTACACACACACACAACTCGTCTTCTCTTGTGTATTTGGAGCATAGAAAAGGAGGTCCAGCGCAGGAGGTCTCGGTTTCTTGGTCTTTGGTATCTTGGTCTTGGTCTATTTGTGGAGAGCTATAACGTGACATTGTACCAGTTGAAGGAATCTATACTAAAGAATCAATTGTTAGGTTTTTTCGCCCACGAGGGTTTCCCATGATATATCTTGTGTTCAATGATTGTTTATCTTTTAGTGATCCTATTACATGCAATTGTTAATGAATGTTAAATAAGATAACTATAACTTCTAAAATTCTAACATATAGCACAAACCAATTTTTCAACATTACCTTCTCTCATTGTTCACTTGTTTAGGTCAAAAGTTGATAATCCTTTTGATCATTTTAGTGTCTAAAACTTTTTCAATCATATTTTGATAGGAAGTTTTGTAGATTATTATACAAGCTAAAGATTACGTTATAATTTAAGTCGCAGTTACCTAAAAAAAATGGTTGGAAATGTTTTACAAATGAAAAAAAATAAATTCATAATTAGAGTATTTGTGATAAGAAATAGTCTACATTTTACTTGAATAAAATGGTGATTTAACTGGGAAAAAAAATTCAAAGAGAATTATTATCCTACCACTCCAAAGAGGGAAGAAGAGTAGAAGAAAATGTGTAGAGGAGATCGAGAGAAAAACATATTGACATTTATACCTAGGTAAAGATTTTAAAAATCCAAAGTTTTAAGTTATTTTGCATTCTAAATTTTTTTTAGAGAATATTTAAAAGTACCCTCTAATATACTCGCCCCATTTGGATTCACATATGAAATAAATAATGTTCAATATTTGTGATAGATTTAATTTTTCTCTTTGGGATACTAGAGAATAGTTGATTCATTCCTCAAGGTTAGGTGGATGTGTGGATAATAGTTGATGATTTAAATCAAGGACGAACCTAGACAACCATTGTTGTAGAAGGGATAACTATTTTTATTAGTTCTTCATAAATTCAAAATGGTGAAATTATGGTGCTTGTACATAGAGATATCTCTTCCAAGAAGCCCAAGAAAACTTGCTACAAAGGAATTCATTTTGTATGACAATGGATATTGAGAGGTTCAAATAAAAATAAGGCTCTTGAACAAGAATGACACCACGAACAATGAGGCACACTATTATGCACTCATAGAAACCCTATGTGTATCATAGACTCGTGCAATGAATGAAATTGTAGGGTTTACAAGTTCTCTAATCTAATTTGTAAATAGATGTTGGGTTAATATAAATTCAAGGTCAAAAATTTCATATCATTACATTCAATGGTAAGGATATTTTCAAGCATTTCTCTATTTTTCATAGGCATCATAATGGTGGCGAAGGATATAATGTTTAGGGAAAAAAAATGTGCTCTTTTTACTATTCAATATTTTCAATGCAAACCATTGGTTATTGAATCTTATCTCTAAGTTTAGTTCCAACTACTTATTTTAAACCTTTTTTTTTTTAATTTCTATATTTCTCAGGCACTTTTCCTCTTATTAATTTATATTTTTGAATGCCTTTTGGGGAAATTTTTCATATTATTGTTTCTTTCCTTGTAGCCTTAGTTGATCCAGATTTATGAGCAGAACAAAATGAAAACATAGATTTATAGTATTAACACAAAGAAACAATGAATAATAACAGAGATACAATAAAACTTGACTTCTATTAAATACGAAATATGTTGAAACTGTAAATTGTAGAATGGAAACAAGCTTGTTGGAATGGTGGCAGCTTATCTATGAGTAGCGATGTGACAAATAAACTCATTCATAAGAAGATGAATACAATTAGGCTCTGAATGCATTTTTACAATAAAGATGAATGCCAAAACTATAGACATCCAAAAACCTAACACTAGGAGATAAAACGCCAAAATTCATGTGGGCCCCATTGGGGTAAGTTAGTACATCAACTTCCCAGGGTCGTAACTTTTGCATACGATCTCTATTTTGAGCGCACGATAACTCATTGGAAAGGTATTGACGAGGATATTAATTTAGGGGGGTCAATTAGAGCCTTTGGACATCATTAAATTGTTCCCTATCATGAAAAAATGTCGTTTAGGCCCTCAAAATGGCCCTTATCATTATCTGGTGGCTTGAACCAGAAACACAATTTAGATGGAAGTGAACAACACTCTCAGAAATACGATAACAAGATGCAATCCAATCTCCTCCACGGAGTACAATCACAGTCCTTTTCTTACTCACGCCTTCTTCTTGTCTCCTGCACATGAAATCAACTTGACGTGAAATCAACTTGAGCACATCATTCAAGACTCGATAAGTGCATACATTATTCAAGACTGTCGCAGTTCATGTGGCTTCGTAGCTAATATATAGATGTGATTCCATAATCTTCACTCTTAGACTATTTTAAAAATGTTACAAGAGGAACGAACACAACATAGGTGGCTCCTGCATCAATCAACAATAGCTGCAGATAATAGCAAGAAATCACAAATACTGTACTCTTTGCATGATCCTTGGCACTCCCGTGAGGGAGTCACGCCCATCCTTCATGCTATGATATCATGATAAAATGGGAGAGTAAGGACAAATGATTGTGAACACAAAGTTCTATTGAATTAATGAATAATTGTACAATGTTTTGTGACTCATGATATCCATCTCCCAAACAACCTCCTAAGAATAAGATCACACAACTCACATGTAAAGATTAACTCTACTTATCAATACATTAGCAAGCACATTAGATAAGTAGGAATTATATATTCCAACAATTGGAACACATTATACACAAAATTCTTGCAAATATATCCAATAAAATGATTACACACAATTTCTAAAATCTAGAGTTGTGATAATACATTGTATACACAAAATTCTTGCAATGTATCAATAAAGTGATTACACACAATTTATAAACTCTACAGTGATGATAATGTGATAATGAACTCTGTTTGTGATTGTTTCTCATAAGAAAATCTCCATTTTTTTGTTGAAAGAAATAGGGTAGTTGAATACAATACACCCATTGACTCATCACCAATGTATAATCCAATTTGATGTTATAAGTTTTCATCTCAAACCAATTGAAAGTTTTAGATCGATGCAAGTCTTTAGTTTTGATGAAAAACTACATATTAATAACATTTGTTACTAAAACTCCTTCAAGCAATTCAAACAATACTGAAGATAATATTAGAGAATAATTGTATCAATCAATTGTTTATTATTTTGTTTATTCCATAATGCAAAGAAAAATAAAGAAAAAGTTTAAATTTGAGGTCCCTTCACCTAAATTTGTTTGTTTCTAAAAAAAAGACTTTAAACTTGAAGTCCCTTCACCTATATTTGGTTGTTTCTAAATTTAATGTGACTTATGATAGTTGAAGTGGAAGTTTTTGAAGAATATTGAGTATGGTTAAAAAAACTAAATTTGCTTGTTTGTAAAACTTATAATGTTTCTAAAATTTATTTAGATAATAATAATTATTGTAAAAATATACACTAAAACTTGGATCAGTCATTTCAAAGATTGACAAACTTATTAAATTGCAAATGTCAATGAACCCAAAAAGCTAACCATCCATTTCCAACATCAAAGCACAAAAATAAACTGGATATATAAATGTAAATAAACACAAATTTTAATTTAATTTAATTTTTTTGGTTGTGACTTTTGTGTCCATAAAATAGTAAATTTGACCTTACAAGCATGTAGTGAAAAATGTCAATTCACATTTTCAAGACTTATGAATTCAGAGTCTCAGTTAGTTAACTAGTTACAACAACAAATGGTCACAGTGAATTATAGGATCAAAGAAACATAATGGTCACAGTGAGTTCAGAATAACTTGATGGTGGGTATCCTTCATTTCTCTTAGGCGTCTATATAATCTATATTTGCATTTACATTCTAAGCAATGGTAAGTCACTTTCTCACATTCTAAGACACTTTGCATGGATTCATGCGTAGCGGTTATCGTTCACTTTTCTTAGGAATCGATATAATCTATATTTGCTTTTACATTCAAACCAACTCTAAATCACTTTCGCACACTCTAAGACAGTGAACATAGATTCATGCACCGGTGTTGAAATAACCCATAACTCTTCCTACGTAATTTCCCATCTCTTTCTATAGAAAGAGAATTATTTTAATGATTTTTAAATTGATAGGCGTTTAAGATGAATGGTGTTAGATTGGCATATGATAACGAACTTTTTGTTTTATCATTGGTGCCAAGTTTCTCTCCCTCATTATGGTCACGATTCTGTGCAAAATGAGTTGTCTGTTAATACGTTCGTCCGATCTAACAATAGAAATAATAGAGGCGTTAAAGATCCACGCTAGATTTAAAGCCGCTTCTTTATGCAAAGCCATTTATTACGGCCTTCCAAATCGACAATAACAAGTGTATGTCGATCTCTTTGGCAGATGCCATAAGATAATGGAACTCCCACTCACTAATTAATTCTATTAAATATCTAACAAAATTATAAGTTGGTTCATCCTGCATAGTTAATTTGAAAACCCATCATGTTGTTTCCACACAATGCTAATTCAATTCATAACCAGTTAACATAATAGCATGCTGTAGTTGCTGTTAACATAAACAGTATTTTTGATACAGAGAGAGACAAGCTAGTTGAGTGACAGTATAAACTTGATAGTATGAAACTGCTTTATTTATTTATGAGATGATAAAAAGCTGCGTAAACACACATACATCTCTAATCTATATTATCTGATCTTATTATGATAATAATAGTAATAGCTGTGTGTATCTATGTGGTAGCAGCTCTGCTATGCTAGGCATCATCTTCTACTAAGCTCCGACATAATATTAACACAGTATAATACTAGATATATTGTATACATGTAGCAATCAGTAGCAGGGGGAGAGCTTCCAGAGCTGGTTGTCCTGCTTGTTCCATTTCCAGAGCACAGCATGAGTGCCATCCCTGATGCCTCCGTTCCTCCTGTCGCCCTGGAATGCGTCCAAGTTGAGTCCAATGTTGTTGGCCATCCTTACCGTACCATATCCATATCCCATGTCCTCACTCTCACTCCACAGCACGTTCTCATCATAACTAGAGGGGCCCTCGTACTGAGTGAGGAGCACCTCCTGACATTCAGCAATAGCATGGCGAAGAGCTTGACCGGTGGCTCTGTTCACCAGAGCAAAAGCAGGGTGACCCACTGGGTCCCTCACACGGTTACTCCAGCTTTCGTCCTTCACCCATTGCTGCATAAATGCATTTATATTATAGCTACTAAGATCAATCAAGAAAATACATGTACTAAGAATATGAAAGCATTTAAAGGAGCGAAAGCAGGGTGACCCACTGGGTCCCTCACACGGTTACTCCAGCTTTCGTCCTTCACCCATTGCTGCATAAATGCATTTATATTATAGCTACTAAGATCAATCAAGAAAATACATGTACTAAGAATATGAAAGCTTTTAAAGAATATGAKAATGTTACCATTGTGGGATCATTGGGATTGTAGAAGAGCAYGRCGGCTCTGGCATCTCTGATAGCCAAAGTGTAGTCAGGATTGGCCTTAGAGCAGACCCTCACGATCTGGCCTTGTGGAAGTATTTTCTGGCCGCTCATCATGTAGCCTCCTGTTGCATTAAACTTGTTACTAGCTGCGGGGCCTCCATACTCGTTAAATCCATATCCTCCTTCTGTTGCATTTAGGCATGGGTCGAAAGGGGTACGTGCCGGCTGCTGGTGATAGCCATAGCCTGAATTGGGCGGTGACTCGTAAATCCTCTCATTCCTCCCTTGGCATGAATCGTACTGCCCATTGTATGCCATGGATTCGATTGATTGACAATATGCCAAACGCCAATTACTCTTAAAACAAAGAAAAATGAGCTATCGATCTGGTGGTAGGAGCTATCGATCTGGTGGTGCTTGTTCTATGTTTTGGGGTGGCCTTTTATAGATGATGAGCGGTAAGTGGAGAATATTTTTAACTGCTACTAGAGTTGAGCGGTAATAGTATATTTTTGAAGTGACATCAATCGATTTCGGGAAACATCAAACTTGTATCGTCTTCCTCTTTTATATTCTTTGCTTTCACTTTCCACCTATATTCTTCGCTTTCAATCGATTTAGGGAAACATCAAACTTATATCTTCTTCCTCTTTTATATTCTTCAATTCACTTTCCAAATGTACGTTTGATCACCTTTTGATCCTTCTCACGGAGAGGAATTACACAACTTACTAATACCTTCCAGTCGGTGATACACGATAGCTTGTCTGTGAGCAATGTCGATCTATGTTAACGATGAAGGGGTAACGTGTGAATAACGGAAAAGGATTCTAAGAATAACAAGATTTTTAAGGAAATGAGATCTTTATGGCAATACTTTAAGAATTCTTTTAGGATCTCACGAGTACACCTATAATATGCTTTGAAGGGGGACGTGTTCTCTAAGTAAATGGCAAATAAACATAATTTAGTATAAGTTAGACTCCAATTATTTTTTCAACCTTAACGTTGCAGAAGATTACACGACACCGTTAGTAGTCTTTGGTGTTGAAGGCAATAGACATTACACTTTGCTCTAGTTTATATCCAAGCGGCCTGGGGAGTTATTAACCCCAGACGCGAGCTCACAGCTCACAACCATTAACCACCGCATGGCTCACACCATGAGGACACTAATGGTAGTGCGGCTTGACAATCAGGTCAGGTTAATGACCGCTCGAGCAAGTTAGACTAGGTGGCCTAGAATGACTATCAACTCGGCTTTAATGGCTAGGGGGTTGTCAACTCACGGGGGTGCGGTGATAAATGGGTAATTTTCCTGGTGCATTCATCCATTTTCCCTTCACCCTCGTTCATGCTCTTCGGCTCCTCTGCGCATTTCTTCATCGTCGTCCTCTATGTATTTTTCTCGTGCGCTCTCTCCTCTTACCCACCCATTACCCCGCTCCTTAGTTTTGTCGCCCTCTTCAATTGTGTTGGCTTTGTCACCCTCTATCTTGTGAACTTTCACCACTTGCTCGCTCCTCACAAGCTTCCTCTCTGCAATTTCACCAGTGCCTCCCTATTCTTGGCCTTTTCGAGCTTTTCCAAGCACCATCTCAGTGCCTCCCTATCCTTAGCCCAAGGCCTCCACATTCTTCCCAGCATGCCTAGAGAAAGAGGGAAATCTAAGAGGGGTGCGCGATACTACAACTCCCTCTCCAAGCACTCTCCCCCTCCCAATTGGCTCTCATTGCCCATTTTTCTAGCCCAAGGCACAACAACTAGAGGTCACTGAAGACGCCTCCGTCCACCCCACATCTCCTCCACGGTTTTAGCGTGGTTAAGGAGAAAGAGCCACCTTTGTGCGCGTGCATTCCTCCATCCACCCCTCATTTTCTCCATGGCCTCAGCCCGGTTAAGGAGGAAGCCCCACCTTCATGTGCGCGCATTTCTCTGGCCACCAGTCTCCTAGCACCCCCAAAACTCAATCCTCATGACCCTTATTATGGAGATGACAACTGCATGGTGGAGGAGGAAATCCCCCCGAGCTCACAGGTGGAGGAAAACAGAGTGGTCGATTGCGAGGAAAACAAAGTGGTCGCCAACGAGGAAAACACTTGGGTCGCCAACGAGGAAAATGAGGAGGATCGGCCCCAACAATTTGCAAATCGCCTCACGGAGGACCACCTCCAACTTATCTTTGAAATCCGACAAAAACAAGATGATCAGATGCACTCTCAGTGCATCAATGGCCAAAGAATGGACATTCTATTCGACGCACTAGAGGACGCTCCTACGCGGACTCGATGCCCAACATGCGGCCAACGGTTCACCCCTGTCTACAACATCCATGGGCAACCAGGCTCGTCAATGGAGTAAAGTCTCCAGGTTATTGTTCTATGTTCAATCTAGTTGCAGGCTTAAATTTTTAGTTTACTCCAGTAGTAGACTAGATAGACATACAATTTTCCCATACACTGTGCATACAATTTTGTTCATAGCTGGTCCCAAAGGCCACTTGAATACTGTCCATACTTTTTTGTTCATGCCGCTAGGATGTATAATTTTGTTAAGTCGGTTTTGTTCAAACAGTTTTAGCTCATATGATGATGTGTCAAACTTGGAGCATCTAAGAGCCACCTATTCTGGTTTCCCTTCTTTAGCAAAACATGTGGCTCACACTTGGCAATGCATGGCTTACATATATTATTAATACAAGGATCCTCCTTTATTTACAAAACAAAACATTTGGTTATTAAAATTAATAATTATTATTACAATAAATTTGATTTTTTTTTCATTAAGAGTTGTTTTGAACAAATGTGTAATTCCTTATTCAAAACAATGAAGTGATGTGACATTTAATTTTTTTTATTAACAATACAAATATATTTTCATGTCAATTTTAATAGAACATTTCAATGTAAACCTTAATTAATTTCTTTTATATAGATAGAAATTAAACAAATTTATTAAAGGTTAAAACATCTTTTTCATTACTTTCAGAGATGTTAACAAGGGGAAATTAATGAAAGTTATTGCTAAGCTTTTATAAATGAAAATTAACGAAGATGTCACATAAATTGCTTACAAATATAGGTTGTCATTTTGTCAAGAAAACTACTATTGGGACAACTCTAAGACCTATTCATATATTTAGAGATCATAAAATTGCATCTTTACCTTTAATTATGGTATTATAGTAAACTTCATGTAACTCAACAATTGCACTAATCTATACATCCATTTAAGTAGAATTAAATTTTCCTCAATAATAACTAGTTCAATTATTTAAGTAGAACTGAATTCATCTTAATAATAATTAGTCCACTCCATCCATTTAAATACAAGTGAATTCCTCATAATAATAATCACAAAACATTCACCCGCGAGGGTGTAGACCGATTGGCAAGTGTCGTGTAAATGAAAGGAAATATGTAAAGGAGGTCTCAAGTTCGATTCTCACCTCAATTTACTTGTGCCCCATGCTTGTTAGTTGTGTGGCGCACCCGTAATTCATTATCAATTGTAAGAACTTGAGTGCAATGTTTTTTTAGTTTAAATAGATATACAAAATAGAAAAAAAATGATCTGCAATTCTGTTGTCCATTGTGATATATATAAACTAGCTCTATTAATCACCACAAGGGATCAAATCTATAGAGTTTAAAACCTTTTTGAGGGAGAAAAAGTTGATAAAGGTTTGCACCTCAATGGATTTGATCCCTCTTAGTGCTTTCTTGAGTTGGAGCTAAGATGGATCTATGCTGGTATACAAAAATATATTGGATAGTTGAAGTTGTAGTGGAGATACAAAATAACTTAATTTTTTATATTTCTCTTACAATATAGTGAGTTTGTTTTCTCATACTCACAAGAAGTTGGTGGACAAAAAAGTGGCAAAGCACTGCCCATGAATGAACTCACATAGGAGCACACATGTAGTCCTCTTCACATATATTTGGGCCCCTCCAAAACGTCATGCAAGCTATGATTTAGCCTACAAAGTCATGGCTTTAAAAAATGTGTGTAAGTTTTTAAGAATTCATATGTGTTCGTAATCACAAATGCATTCCTCTATGTATTAATAAAAATAAGGGCCACATGTCGTATTATATGGGAAAACCACACAACTCATTTCTAGGTAGAGGAGGTGTGATTCTAGGAGCAACTTTGTGCATTTGATTGCCACGAGGACATTGCCAATGTTTGGAGTTTCCACATCCACCAAAATTTTCATGGGTAAATGATAAACCATTTATCTATACTTGATGCTTTACCAATAATAGACATGTTTTTTTTTATTTAATATATTTCGAAAAGTCGGTTATTGCATGAATATGGAAACATTTTTTCATATATGTTCCACAATTTATCCTTGAAGTTAAATAATATTCACAATAAAAGATATTAAAATTTACAATTATAGTGGATGGATTCAAGGCCTCTCCATTCTCTATATGAGTTACATATTCTCTAAACATTATGGTCATTATATCACTCACTAAAGTTATTTTGCAAAAATGATTCATGTTGCATAGAATCTACAAGAAGAGTAAGGAAACAAACTCAAAAACTAGTACACACATACACATTCAATAAACTAAGCTTACAAGAACATAATTTGATTAACTCTAGAGAGGTTAAAATTCCACTATAGTGTTGATATTTTGATGTAACTAAATAAGATATTATTTTGTATTTGTAGTAGTCAAACCTCAAGAAGGTTATTGTAATATTATTGTATAAATCGACTCAAAAGAAATTATTATTTTACTGTTATCCTTATTGTAAAAGTCAAAATGACCTCTCTTAGGGTTGCGTCTTTTCTGGAGTCAAGTTATGTGTATAATAGAAGTCGAGTTCCTCTCATTTGTACACATAGGCAAATCGCCTTATCTTCTGTATTTGGAGCATAGTAAAGGAGGTCTAGCGCAAGAGGTCTTGGTTTCTTGGTATTTGGTATCTTGGTCTTGGTATATTTGTGGAGAGATATAACATGACATTGTATTGGTTGAATGAATCTATACTAAAGAATCAGTTGTTGGGTTTTCTCCCTCGGGATATATCTTGTGTTCTACGATTGTTTATCCTTCAGTGATACTATTACATGCAATTTTTAATGAATGTTAAAGAAGATAAGTGTAACTTCTAAAATTCTAACATGGTATGATAGTAGGCCTGAATAGAAGACAACTCACAGATATATAAGAAAAAATGAGTCATTTTTCTTGATAGGATTGGTTTCTAGACAAGATAAGACCACCAACAAGTGCACGCTAGTGGATCACATCTTTTCCCTGGATCAAATCTCTAGAATCCAGAATTTGTGATTTAGGGGAAGGATGACTACCATTACCAATATTGATGATAAGTTGGAGGGATATGACAACTTTAGAGCCTTGAGGTACATAGTATCCCTCCTCTTAGAAGAACATGATATAGAGAAGTTCACTAAAGAAGACGTTTCTGAACCAGAGGGAGATGAGGCCAAAGAAAAGCACATAAAGGATATGATCAAAGCAAAGAGTATTATTGCAGACTCCATTAAGGACCATCTTATTCATCACATATATTCATTATCCACTCCAAAATAAATGATGGATTCCTTAACCTGATTGTTTGAAGGCAACAACATCAACCGAAGAATGACCTTGAGAACTCAGTTAAAGAACGTGATGATGCAGAATTCAAAAACCATCCACCCTTACTTCTCAAGAGTGAACCAAATCAAGGAGAAGGTATAAGTCATTGGTGATATTGTGAATGTAGAAGAAATGATGATGACCACCTTTAATGGTCTCCCAAAGTCATGGGATGCATTTATTCAAGGGATATCCTCAAGAAGGAAGCTACCCAAGTTCAGTAATCCATGGGAATATTGAAACCAAGAAGAAGCAAGGACTACAACAAGAGAAGAAAAGATGACAAATGATGATCAAGCCCTAGACATCCACACTAGGAAAGGAAAGATCAAGAAAGAACCCTCCTCACCCAATAAGTTTCAAAAGGGACAAAGAAATAACCCAAATATCAGATGTTTCTGTTGTCAAAAAATGGGACATGATGCTAGGAATTGTTCCCTCATTCAGAGACTAAGGAAAAAGAAAGGAGGTAAAAGGAATCATTTTCATACAGTTGAAGATGATGAGCCCCCCAAGAAGGTTGCAAAGGAATATGAATCAAGTGATGAGTTGTATGTCTGTATCTCATTCTTTACAGGAAGTGTCACTCATGGAAGTGACATTTCACTAGTGGACAGTGGTGCTTCCAAGCACACTACAGGTTATAAAGACTCCTTGTCTAACCTTACTCATACGGATTCACCTCGTAAGGTGAAATTGGAAGATGACTATCAATATCCAATCAAAGGATTAGGAGAATCCTCCTATAAGTTAGAATCAGGAAAGCCAATGAAGATGAAGGAACTTATCTATGTTCCTCGATTGAAGAAGAACCTTCTCTCGATTTCAGCATTGGATGAGAAGGGTTACATAGTTTCATTTCTTGATGGAAAAGTTCTTATCTGGCCTAGAGAGAAGACTTTTGATGATTATGTGGTGATTGGATTTCAAGTGGGAGGACTCTACAACTTGAAAAAACAATCAGATTCAACATTAATTCACGACACTATGAATCCTACTGAATATATGGCATAGAAAATTTTCTCACCTACATTACCAGGACCTAGCGAGTGTGAAAAAGATGGTGACAGGACTACCAAAGATCCAAGAAAAACCAGACACCGTATGAAAAGGTTTCACACAAGGCAAGAACGTGAATCACTCCTTTCCTAGAAATGATAGTAGATCCAAAAGAGTATTGGACATTGTGCACTTGGATGTGTGTAGACCGATGTCAACAACTTCACTAAGTAGGTATGTATATTATGTGTATTTTATTGATTATTACTCACATAAAACTTGGATCTATTTGTTGAAGGAAAAGAATGAAGTGTTTAGAAAATTCAAAGAATTTAAGGCACTGGTAGAAAACCTGAAAGAGAAGAAGATAAAGACCTTGCGATAAGATAATCAAGGAGAATTCACTTCATAGAAATTCAAAGAATGTTGGTTGTGGAGCCTGGTTATCTTCCTGACTCAGAGGTCTTGTGTTTTTTCAGCCGTGTTTATACCCCATGAAGACTTTACACCCTAGAAGTATGTACACTCTTCCACGCGGGGGAGTGCAGAGGGGTACCCCCTCTGTAGGGTCCGGGGGGCCTGTCACCCCGGCTAGGGGGTTTGGGGGCAAGCGAGCCCCCAACGAGGGTTCAGGGGAAGCATCCCCCGATGGGGGTTCATGGGCGAAGTCCCCAAAGGAAAAATTGCCTTGTAAAAGTATATTGTAATTTCATTGTAAATATAGACTATTCATTATAAGGTCGCAGATCTAACGGTAGAAACTATGTTAGATTTTTTTCCCTAAAAGGTAACCCTCTGTTATGAGGGAAATGTGTTGCAGCTATGCATGATTGCGAGTATTTTATTCTGAGAGAGGAGACTGTGAGAGAAATAAGAGGAAGTTACAGCGGGTTTTGCTGTAGGTTGTATCCCTTCATTTGCTGGATAATAATAAAGGAAGGACCTAGCAATTTCGTTGGTGGATGTAGCCCACACTGGGTGAACCACGTAAATCTGTGTCTCTATTGTATTGTGTATCTTCTGTGTTTTGTTTGCACATTTTTTTTATTTTATTGCTCTGCAGTCCTATTTTTCTAACAACTGGTATCAGAGCGAACGGTAACTCGCAGGAAAAGAGGGTTCCTGGTTCGAGTGGGAGCAATGTCGGAAGATGGAAAGTTTCGGGTCAAGAAATTTAATGGCCAAAACTACCAGTTATGCAAGATGTAGATGGAAGATTATTTATATCAGAAGGATGTATTCCTACCATTGGGCGGAGTAGCAAAGAAGACGATGGCCATGAAGGACGAAGAATGGGAGATTCTTGATAGAAAGGCTCTAGGAACGATACGACTGAGCTTGGCAGCGTCAGTGGCTTTCAATATTTTGAAAGAAAAGACAACGAAGGATCTGATGGACGTGTTGGCTAAAATGTATGAAAAACCCTTGGCATCCAATAAGGTATTTCTAATAAAGAGATTATTTAATATGAAGATGTCAGAAGGTGGGTATGTTGCAGATCATTTAAATGAATTTAATACGGTTACTAATCAACTAAGTTCCATAAAAGTGGACTTTGATGATGAGGTTAGGGATTTTCTAATCTTGTGCTCATTGCCATAAAGATGGAATGGCTTGGTCATGGCTGTAAGTAACTCTTTCTCTATTTCAAATACTTTAAAATTTGATGATATTGTTGGTGTTATCCTTAGTGAGGAAATGCGACTAAAAATCACATGTGAGACATCAGGTAATGCGTTGAAGATGGAGAACAAGGAAAGACAAAAGGATAGAGGAAAGGGCTCAGTGACCCATGGTAATTCTAGGAAGGGAAGATCCAAATCCAGTCTTGGAAAGATAGAGTGTTCGAATTGTAGGAAGAAAGGACATCTGAAAAAAGACTGCAAAGCTCCAAAGAAACAAAGAGATGGACAACATGAGAGAAATCAGGAAGCAAATGTAACAAGTGATGTGTTACAAGATGCTTTGATTCTTTCTATAGATAATATTTATGAGTCTTGGGTAGTAGATTCAGGGGCT
>ML784509.1:531578-544852 GCA_009831015.1 Picea engelmannii
ACTTGTTGTAAAGGGGTTTGCACAAAAGAAAGGTATAGATTTTGATGAAATATTTTCTCCTGTTGTTAAAATGACTTCAATTAGTACTATTTTAAGTCTTGTGGCAGTAGAAGATTTGCATCTTGAACAATTAGATGTAAAAACAAATTTTCTCCATGGGGATTTGGAGGAAGAGATTTATATGCAACAACCACATGGGTATGAGGTCAAAGAGAAGAAGAATTTGGTATGCAGGTTGAAGAAGAGCTTGTATGGCCTAAAGCAAGCTCCAAGGTAGTGGTATTTGAAGTTTGACAGGTTTATGACAGAACAGGGTTATAGTAGATGTCATTCTGATAAAGGGGTTTATTTTAAAAGGCTAGAAAATGGAAGCTTTATTATCTTGCTATTGTATGTAGATGACATGATTGTTATAGGGTCTAATATGCAGGATATAAATATGCTCAAGAAGAAATTAGACAATTCATTTGCGATGAAGGATTTGGGTGCTACAGAGAAAATCCTTGGCATGAGAATAAAAAGAGACAGGAAAAATAAAAAAATTGACAGTGTCTCAGGTTGAGTACATAGAGAAGGTGTTGGAAAGGTTTAGAATGCAGAATGCAAAACCAGTTAGTGCACCTTTGGCCAGCCATTTCAAATTAACTAAGGAAATGTGTCCCAAGACATAGGAGGATATAGAATACATGTCCAAGGTCCCTTATTCATCAGCAGTTGGCAGCTTGATGTATGCAATGGTTTGCACAAGACTAGATATTGCACATGCAGTGGGAGTTGTGAGAAGGTATATGAACAATCTAGGGAAAGAACATTGGGAGGAAGTAAAGTGGATTCTCATGTATTTGAGAGGTACTACTACTCATGCATTATGTTTTGGAGGTTCAGACACATTTCTATAGGGATATGTTGATTCAGATATGGCAGGTGATAAAGACAGCAGGAGGAGCACCACAGGGTATGTTTTTACTATAGGTGGAACAACATTAAGTTGGATTTCAAAACCGCAAAAGGTTGTTTCACTTTCAACAACAGAGGAAGAGTATGTTGCTGCTACAGAGGCTAGTAAAGAGATGATTTGGTTACAAAGGTTTATGGAGGAATTGGGAAAGAAGCAAGAGAATAGTAGGTTGTACTGTGATAGTGAGAATGCAATTCATCTTGCAAATAACTTAGCCTTCCATTCGAATACTAAGCATATACAGTTGAGGTACCACTTCATACGATCTTCCTTGGAAGATGGACATTTGAAGTTGGAAAATATACACACTAGCAAGAATCCTGCAGATATGTTAACAAAGGGAGTAACCAGAGAGAAATTCAGTTCCTGCTCAGTTTCAGTTGGTCTTCAAGAATGAAGATGAAGATGAGAAATTTTGCCAGGTCCAAGAAGGTTCAAAGTCCAACATATACAACAGTGGTGGAGTTGTCAAGATCAGTCTCCAAGTGAGAGATTGTTGGTTGTGGAGCCTGATTATCTTCCTGACTCAGAGGTCTTGTGTTTTTTCAGCCGTGTTTATATCCCATGAAGACTTTACACCCTAGAAGTATGTACACTCTTCCACATGGGGGAGTGCATAGGGGGGTACCCCCTCTACGGGGTTTGGGGGCAAGCAAGCCCCCGGAGAGGGTTCGAGGGCAACGTCCCCCAATGGGGGTTCGACGACAAAGCCCCCAAAGGAAAAATTGCCTTGTAAAATTATATTGTAATTTCATTGTAAATCTAGACCATTCATTATAAGGTCGCAGATCTAATAGTAGAAATTGTGTTAGGGATTTTTCCCTAGAAGGTAACCCTCTGTTATGAGGGAAATGTATTGCAGCTACGCATGATTGCGAGTATTGTATTCTGAGAGAGGAGACTATGAGAGAAAGAAGAGGAAGTTATAGCGGGTTGTAATGTAGGTTGTATCCCTTCATTTGCTGGATAATAATAAAGGAAGGACCTAGCAATTTCTCTGGTGGATGTAGCCCACACTAGGTGAACTACATAAATCTTTTTCTCTATTGTATTGTGTATCTTCTGTGTTTTGTTTCCGCATTTGTTTTATTTTATTGCTCTGTGGTCCTATTTTTCTAACAAAGAATATTGCAAGGAAGCTAGTGTTAAGAGGGAGCTTTTTATTCCCTACAATCCTCAACAAAATGGAGTAGCAGAAAGGAAGAATCAGAAAATCATGGAAGCAGTGAAGGATATGATCCATGATCAAGATCTACCTATGCATTTGTGGGTAGAAGAAACAAAGACTGTAGTGTACATGTAGAAAAAATTTCCCGCAAAGTACTTGAAAAAAAGACACCAGAGGAGATGTTTTCAGGAGAGAAGTAGGAAGTAAACCATCTAAGGATATTTGGCTTCCTCGTATGTGTGCATGTTCCCAAGGAAAAGAGAACAAAATTGAATCCTTCGGGAAAGAATGGCATATTTGTTGGTTACAGTGACACATCGAAGGAATATAGGATATATATTCCCATTCACCAGAAAGTTGATATTAGCTGAGATGTCACCTTAGATGAGAGTGCAACTTTCAGCAAATCAAAATAGAACTATGAAAAATAGGTTCATGAGGAGGAGAATGAAATTACTAGAGTTTTAGAGGCAGAAGCAGTTGAACCATAGGAAGGTACTCATGAGGATAATGACATGGAAGAACCTCAGAGACTAGCAGAGATGCCTTCTCTCAAGAGAATATGTGGAGCATCCACAAGGGTTTGAGGAAAATGACAAGGAGACGCATGTGTGCAAATTGAAGAAGGATTTATATGCATTAAAGCAAGCACCTAGAGCATGGTATGGTAGGATCGACAGTTTTATGATGACCTTGGGATTTATAAAGAGCAGTGTAGATCGTAACCTTTAATTTAAGGTTGTGGATGATGGTCTGGTAAACTACTGTTGTATGTGGATGACTTGTTTCTAATATGTGTGGAAAAGCTCATCTTAGAGTGTAATAGAAATTTTTTTGTTGAGTTTGAGATGAAAGATCTCGGGATGATGCATTACTTTTTGGGTCTTGAGGTATGGAAGAGACAAGATGAGATCTTTATGAATTAAGGGAAGTATGCAATGGAAATTATAAAGAGCTTTGGGATGTTGGATTACAAGGCAATGACTACACCTATGGTATGAAATATGAAGTTGTTGCACAATACAACTTTAGATAATGTGGATGTTTCTCTATACAGGAAGGTGGTGGGTTTTTTGATGTACTTGACGAACACGAGACTAGATATATATTTTGTTGTGAACACCATGAGTCAGTATATGGAGTAGCCCAGGTAGGTTCATTTGGTTGCAACAAAACATGTGATGAGGTACCTTAAGGGTACATTGTAATATGGTCTCATGTATGTGATAAACCATGATTTTAGGTTATATGGATATTCAGATTCAGATTGGGCCGAAAGTATTCCTGATCGGAAGAGTACTTCAACATATTGCTTCAGTCTAAGCTCCAATATGGTTTCATGGAGCAGCAGGAAGCAGTCATGTGTAGAAATCATTACGACTAAGGTTGAATATGTGGCAGCATGTACAACATGTAAATAAGCAGTGTGGCTTCAGAAGATATTGTATTGGTCCTTTGTTTTCAAACTAGAGGCAAACTACATCTGGTGTGACAAACAATGTTGCATGAAGTTGTTAGAGAATCAGGTGTTCCATGACAAGTCAAAGGATACCGAGATAAAATATCACTATATTAGGGATATGGTGCAGAGGGGAGCAGTGAGGCTCCAATGCATGACTACCAAGGAGAAGGTTGCAGATGTGTTGACCAAGCCATTGTCGAGGATGAAGTTCGATCACTTCAGGGACAAGCCTAGCATTTTCCCTCTTTAGAGGGAGTGACGAGGTACAAATGCATTTTGGGGTAGTGGATGTCCTGGGGGCATGTTGTAGCTATTTGAGAGCTACCAATAGGCCTTTGATGCATTGGTTGTGAAGTCAAAGGGATGCACATGATGAGGTACATATGCATTGCAGGGTAGTAGATGTCATGTTGACATGTTGAAGCTATTTGAGATCCACCCACAGGCCTTGGATGCATTCGCTATGAATTCATGTTGTATTATGGATATTCGATGATGTATAGATTTGATGTAGAGCCCCTACCTCAGCAGGTTCCACTGACGTCCCGGTCTCTAGATCAATGTTCTTCTGAGCCGAAATGGCTCTTCGGGCTCCTGCTAGAACCCCCCTTGAATTGAATCCACAGGTCCTTTACGAAGACCCGCCCTGCGTAACTTAACACCAAGTGCAAGCCTTACACCTCCATACGACCCCAACTAGGCCTTAGCGTAACCGCTTTCCCGCAGCTCGCGAGTTCGTGGGTCGAAGACCCTCGACTCCTCTTTCTCCAAATGTCGATACCCAAGATGCGATGGGGTATGGATCCTTCCTTGATAACGTCCTCCACATGTAACCATCGGCTAGGGCTAAGTACTAGCGCCTCTTCGCAACTCGCGACCTCGCGAGTTGGAGTGTTGAACTTTGGCACTCTCCCTTTGCGAAACCCTGAGAGGCGATGGTTGACTTCCTTTTCACACTTCTTGCAACTCGCAATCTCGCAACTTGGAGTGTTTAGCCTTCCTGCTACTCTTTCACGAATCCACAAGACGCGATGGTCAACGATAGGTAGACTCCTTCCCAAGGTGACCCGTGTCCTCCGCCTGTCACCTCCTTCATCTTTCCCCTGGCGTTTGTTGTTACGCCACTTGTCAACTATGTGGCCCACCAGTCAGACGTGACACGTGTTCACACGAGTCTTGGCACTCGACACTTCGCGAATTCAACGATCAAAGTGCAGCTCCTTCACCTTTCGAACCCCCGATACACGATGTGGCGAGATGCCAGATCTCACGATTCTCCTTCCTCCTTGATCAATGGTTCAGATCGCATCGCGATCTCACGACTCAGAACTTTGTAGAGCGAAGGACTCCGCCTCCTATCTCATGATACCCGACTTCATGAAATGGATCGGTCTCGCAGTTTTGCGATCTTGTGACTCGAGGTTTTGAAATGCGAGGAACTCCGTCTCCCGGCTCGCGATACCCGAGTTCGCGAAATGGACCAGATCATTGCCACCTGTCCTCAAAATGGACGGTCTTGATGCTTTCAGGATTTCATGGGTCAAGAGTCCCGACTCTTTCCCTTTGTGTCTCTCGGTAGCCAAAATGCTGAACTAGGCCTTTCATTCCCCTTCTTCACATATGAGGGTTAAACCTCGTGCAGCTTCTTCTGGATTTGACGGTTCACGACAACTCGACACTTCTCCACGAAGTATCTCCACTGCCCATTTCAGCTGCTCTCCTGTGCGACTAACCTAGAGGCTAAACTCTACACACCTTCCTCTGGATCCAACGGTGATTGGCTATCTACACGAGATCTAACGGTTCAGATCTATATTCCTCATGTGTTCTCCTCCTGAACCTTCTTGGCTTTCTGACTTAGAATATTTTCTATGTCTCGAAGGTCTCGGCCCTTGATTATTCCTCTTGCGATTCAGATTCCTTCGGGTCTCATCTGCATTAGAGAAACGCTCCACCTCCTAAGCTTTTGAACTTGAAATAAGTTCACTCTGAGCGCACTCCTTGCGTTATTCCTTCTGAGCTTAAGAACTTTCGACAAGTCCTTATTCGCATGCTCCTTGTGCTGCTGATTTCGGATAACTCAATCTGAAGTATTTCTTATAACAAAATGCTTCACGCCCTCCTGGCGTTCTTTTTCTCAATGCACACCTTGCAGAGCCTTTCTTCACAGAGTGTTCAGTAACTTTGTAAGTGCCTTCTTCTTGACAATTCTCTTTCCTCAGAACTCACAATAGAGTCCTATGGTGCACTATATGCACTTGCTCAATGCCCTCCTAGCAGAGCTTTAAAGAACCTTCAGTAGTTTTGCCTCTTCTCTTTGTGCATTCCCCTACATAGTTCATCCTCCAAGGTGTTCAGCAACATTGAGGCTCCTCCATGAGCCTGTGAATCTTTCTGGTGTGCGCTCCTTGCACATTGTCTCTAACTCCACAGAGTTGAAATGCGCACTCTTTGTGCTGGATCCATAACTCCCAGTGTTATATGGTGCACTCCTTGCACAACATAAAGAACCCAGACAGAAACCGACAAACTCACAAACAGATAGAAAATTCTATCTATAACACGTATCTACAACATGCAAATTACATTCAAATGCTTAACCATGCGCAGACAATTTGTGGGCAGGAAAAATTGCTCTTTGCATTCATCTCCAAATATCTATACAAGTGTTCACAAATGCTGGACTGTAACAAGTCTCAGCTCTGTCTCCCCAGAGACCTCTCTACCTGAGGAATCCTCTCTCTCTGGGGACTCTTTTCCCTCTGGGAACTCCTCTCTCCCCCTTTCTACTCTAATTTCTCCCCCCATTACAAAATGAGGGCTCTCTCGATCTTATCCTCCACCTCACCATCTCTGAGATATTGCTATCACAGAGCGGCTTCATTACAATGGAAGTCACAAATATCACTAATCTGGACTTAGCTACAGGTGATCAATTAAGGAAACCTCAACCACTACCTATACAAAGGCGTGGCTTGGTCTCTATCAACCTTACAACATTAAATTCAATTTCCAAAATTGGAGAACGAGAGGGTTGAGCCTCTCCTTTTCATGAATGAGTGTTGGATGTGCTTGTTGGCTGGCACTTATGCCGAGTTGGAGCGATGCTCCTGCATCATACTCCTCATCTAGAAAAATCATGATCTCCTGATCATGAGCTCCTTTTCTCCAGGACTGAAATCCACCTGGATCCCAAACTTTCCCTTGGAGATATCCATCCACTCCTTTCCAGCTATGTTGTTGTTGTTGTTGTTTCTTCTTCTTCCCTGCTACTCTTGCAGGATTCCTTCTGCTCAGCCTCTCATTGCTGGAAGTCTCTGCTGCTGAACTCAACATTAGCCTTTTGATTTCCTCTATCACCTTGTCCAGCTGCTCCCATGGCTGGCTCTCCTTATGCAGTCCTCTCTGCTGCAATTCCTTCATCTCAGTGGGTAGATAAACTTGATCCCCCCTGCTATCTTTATCTCTCTCTATGGAACTAAGTGGCCACTCTGCTATAGACTCCAGCTCTGCAGTCTCCTCACTGAATTGTTGTTCAACTTCTTCCTGTGGTAGTTCTGCTACTACCATTTCTCTTTGTGTTGGCTCAAATCCAACTTTTCCCAGCTGCTCTTGGGGTTGGTATGCCCCTCCATATCCTTCCAACTTGATCTGTTGGATGTGTACGCTTTGCACTATCACCCTCTTCTCTAGGGCTTCCAATTCATCATACAGATCAACAAAATCCATGATGTCTGCTTCCTCCTCTTCTGCTTCTTCTACAGCTTCAAATACCGCAGTGATTTCTTGTGTAGCTTCCTGGCTGAAAATTTTGAGCCATTTTGTTGATTGCTCATCTTCTTCTTTTTGGGAAAACGTCAGTTTCTTCTCCATTTCTTCCTCCATGACAGTCTCTACTAGCTATCTGTCTTCTGTTGCTGCCTCTGCAACACATACTTTTGCCTCAACTAAGCTGCTTGGTAGGAATACTTCAATTCCCCCAATGATCAGAATGTATCTCTGATCTTCTCCTGTTAGCACTCCTTGCTCATACGAACTCTCTCCTGAGTCTCTGAGACTTTCAGACAGTCTCCTCTTCTCTCCCTTTCCCACTTGGCAATCTGGGATTTCTTCCTTGTCCACCTGGAAGTTTATGAGATCATCAGCTAATATCATACCATTTCCCTCCTGGAAACATGAATTTCCATGGTTGTCCTCCTGACAGTCTATGAGATCCTCCAATGATCTCATTTCATTGCCCACCTAGTAATTGGAAAATTCATCTCTGCCCTCCTGGCAGTTTATGAGACCTGAAACTGATCTCTCTTCCTCATCACTGAGGGTGTCTCCAACTTCTGGATCACAGATGAAAACCAACTCTATATCACTGAGGCCTTCAACATACCTCAGCCACGTTTTCAACAACCATTGTTGTATTTCGGCCAACAACTCCTTGACTAGACACTTCACCTTCTTTTTCATGGGCCATTCATATACCCATCGCGATTTTCCATTTTGTTGTTGCCACAGTGCAAGCACCTCCATATTCTCTCTTATCTTAGCAAGTTCTTTGCCGAGCTCTGCCTTACTCATCTGCTGGTAGTCTCCTCTTCTACCATGCTCATGGCCTTTAGTAGCCATTTTCTTCTCTGTCTGCCCTCCTGGAAAACCTATGGATCACTCTGTGTCTGAGAGCATCTCCATGTCCTCCTACAACTCACCTAGTTGTCTATTAATTGTTGCACACCCTGCAACAATCACCATAGAGCATCAACACTCTTCTTCTGATTCAACTTGATGTCATCAGAATTTCTCCCACCATCTCTCCTTTGCCTGTGAACAATGTAATGGTCTCCTCTTTTCTCTTTTGTCTGAAATCTATAGACAAAAATTAGCTCTAATGCCACATGATGCAGACCCCCTACCTCAGTAGGGTCCACTGACCTCTCGGTCTCTAGATCGATGTTCTTCTGAGCCAAAATGGCTCTTCAAGCTCCTACTGGAACCCCCCTTGAATCGAATCCACAGGTCCTTTACAAAGACCCACCGTGCATAACTTAACACCAAGCACGAGCCTTACACCTCCATATGACCCCAACTAGGACTTAGTGTAAGCACTTTCTCGCAACTCGCAAGTTCGTGGGTCGAAAACCCTTGACTCCTCTTTCTCCAAATGTCGATACCTGAGATGCGATGGGGTATGGATCCTTCCTTGACAGCGCCCTCCACGCATAACCATCAGCTAGGGCTAAGCACTAGTGCCTCTTCGCAACTCACGACCTCGCGAGTTGGAGTGTTGAACTTTGGCACTCTCCCTTTGCGAAACCCCGAGAGGCGATGGTTGAATCCCTTTTTGCACTTCTCGCAACTCGCAATATCGCGAGTTGGAGTGTTGATCCTTCCTTCTCCTCTTTCGCGAATCCATGAGACGCGATGGTCAATGATTGGTAGACTCCTTCCCAAGGTGATGTGTTTCCTCTGCCTGTTACCTCCTCCATCTTTCCCCTGGCGTTTGTTGTTACGCCACCTGTCAACTATGTGGCCCATCGGTCAGACATGCCACGTGTTCACATGAGTCTTGACGCTCGACACTTCACGACTTCAGCGATCAAAGTGCAATTCCTTCACCTTCTGAACCCCCGATACATGATGTGGCGAGATGTCAGATCTTACGGCTCTCCTTCCTCCTCGATCGACAGTTCAAATCGCATCGCGATCTCGTAACTTAGAACTTTGTATAGCGAAGGCCTCCACCTCCCAGCTCACGATACCTGACTTCACAGAATGGATCAGCGTCGTAGTTTCACGATCTCGCAACTTGGGGTTTTGAAATGTGAGGAACTCCATCTCCCGGCTCACGATACCCAAGTTCATGAAATGGAACATATCGTTGCCACCTGTCCTCAAAATGGACGGTCCTGATGCTTTGGGGATTTTGTGGGTCAAGAGTCCGGACTCTTTCCCTTTGTGTCTCTCAGTAGATGAAATGCCGAAATAGGCCTTTCGTTCCCCTTATTCACATATGAGGGTTAAACCTCATGCAACTTCTTATGGATTTGATGGTTCACGACAAATAGGAACTTCTCCACGAAGTATCTCCACCGCCCGTTTCAACTGCTCTCCTGTGCGACTAACCCAGAGGTTAAAATCTGCGCACCTTCCTCCGGATCCAACGGTGATCGGCTATCTGCACGAGATCTGACAACTCAGATATGTCTTCCTCGTGCATTCTCCTCCTAAACCTTCTTGGATTTCTGACTTAGAATATTTCTAAGTCTCGAAGGTCTCAGCCCTCGATTCTTCCTCTTGCGAGTTTGATTCCTTCGGGTCTCGTCTGCGTTAGAGAAACGCTCCACCTCCTGATATTTTGAACTTGAAATAAGTTCACTCTGAGCGCACTCCTTGCGCTATTCCTTCTGAGCTTAAGAACTTCCGACAAGTCCTTATTCTCACGCTCCTTATGTTGTTGAGCTCGGATAACTCAATCCGAAGTATTTCTTATAATGAAATTCTTCAGACCCTCCTAGCATTCTTTTGCTCAATGTACACCTTGCAGAGCCTTTCTTCACAGAGTGTTCAGTAACTCTGTAAGTCCCTTGACACTTATCTTTTCTCAGAACTCACAATAGAGTCCTCTAGTGCATTCTATGCACTCGCTCAATGCCCTCCTAGTAGATCTTTACAGAACCTTCAGTAGTTCTACCTCTTCTCTTTGTGCCTTCCCCTGCACAGTTCGTCTTCCAAGGTGTTCAACAACCTTGAGGCTCCTCCGTGAGCCTGTAAATCTTTCTGGTGTGCACTCCTTGCACGTTGTCTCTGACTCCACAGAGTTCAGATGCTCAGTCTTTGCGCTGGCTCCAGAACTCCCAGTGTTATGTGGTTCACTCCTTGCACAACCTAAAGAACCCAGACAAAAACCGAAAAAATCACAAACAGATAGAAAAATCTATCTATAACACGTATCTACAGCATGCAAATTACATTCAAATGCTTAACCATGTGCAGACAATTCGTGGGAAGGAAAAACTGCTCTTTGTATTCATCTCCAAATGTCTATACAAATGATGGACTGTAACAAGTCTCAGCTCTATCTCCCCCGAGACCTCTCTACTTGAGAACTCCTCTCTCTCTGGGGACTCTTTTCCCTCTGGGAACTCCTCTCTCCCCCTTTCTACTCTAATTTTTCCCCCCATTACAAAATGAGGGCTCTCTCGAGCTTATCCTCCACCTCACCATCTCTAAGATATCACTATCACAGAGAGGCTTCATTACATAAATGGAAGTCACAGATCTAACTGATCTGGACTTAGCTCTAGGTGACCAATTAAGGAAACCTCAACCACTACCTGTACAAAGGCGTGGTCTAGTCTCTATCAACCTTACAACATTAAATTCAATTTCCAAAATTTGAGAACGAGAGGGTTGCGCCTCTCCTTTTCATCAATGCACGTTGGATGTGCTTGTTGGCTGGCGCTTATGCTGATTTGGAGCGATGCCCCTGCATCAAGATTCATATGTTCAATAGTCAATGGTCATGAGTTTGTGTGGAAATAAAGAATACCTTCCTAGTTAAGAGGGACTATTGATATTTTTTTGTAACTATGGAAGATATTATTTTGTATTTGTATTGGTCAAACCTCGGGAAGGTTATTGTAATATTATTGTATAAATTGGATCAAAAGTAATTATTATTTTATTTCTATCCTTATTGTAAAAGTCAAAACGACCCCTCTTAGGGTTATGTCTTTTTGGGAGTCAAGTTATGTGTATAAAAAGAGGTCGAGTTCCTCTCATTTGTACACACACACAACTCACCTTCTCTTGTGTATTTGGAGCATAGAAAAGGAGGTCTAGTGCAAGATATCTTGGTTTCTTGGTCTTTGGTATCACGTTCTTGGTCTATTTGTGGAGAGATATAACATGACATTGTACTGGTTGAAGGAATCTATACTAAAGAACCAGTTGTTGTGTTTTCTCCCCCAAGAGGGTTTCCCATGATATATCTTGTGTTCAGTGATTGTTTATCTTTTAGTGGTTTTATTACATGCAATTGTTAATGAATGTTAAAGAAGATAACTATAACTTCTAAAATTCTAACATATAGAACAAACCAATTTTTCAACATTACCTTCTCTCATTGTTCACTTGTTTAGGTCAAAAGTTGATAATCCTTTTTATCATTTTAGTGTATAAAAAAATTTCAATCATATTTTCATAGGAATTTTTGTAGGTTATTATACAAGTTGAAGATTAAGTCATAATTTAAGTCACAATTACCTAAAAACAATGGTCTAAAAATGTTTTACAAATGAAAAAAAATAAATTCATAATTAGAGTATTTGTGATAAGAAATACTCTATATTTTACTTGAATAAAACGGTGAATTAACTGGAAAAAAAAAATTCAAAGAGAATTATTATCCTACCACTCCAAAGAGGGAACAAGAGTAGAAGGGAATGTGTAGAGGAGATCGGGAGAAAAACGTATTGACATTTATAACTAGGTAAAGATTTTAAAAATCCAAAGTTTTAAGTTATTTTGCATTCTAAATTTTTTTAGAGAATATTTAAATGTACCCTCTAATATACTCACCCCATTTGGATTCATATATGAAATAAATAATGTTCGATATTTGTGATAAATTTAATTTTTCTCTTTGGGATACTAGAGAATAGTTGAGTCATTCCTCAAGGTTAGGATGATGTGTGGATAATAGTTGATGATTTAAATCAAGGAGGCACCCAGACAACCATTCTTGTAGAAGGGATAACTATTTTTATTCGTTCTTCATAAATTCAAAATGGTGAAATTATGGTGCTTGTACATAGAGATATCTCTTCCAAGAAACCCAAGAAAAATTGCTACAAAGGAATTCATTTTGTATCACTATGGATATCGAGAGGTTCAAATAACAATGAGGCTCTTGAAAAATAATGACATTGTGAACAATGAGGCACACTATTATGCACTCATAGAAACCCTATGTGTAACATAGACTCATGCAATGAATGAAATTGTAGGGTTTACAAGTTCTCCAATCTAATTTGTAAATAGATGTTGGGTTAATATAAATTCAAGGTCATACTTGGGACACGGACATGGAACGAGACGGAAGCCATTGCGGCTAGGGTCCAAACCCTAGCCGCCACCGATATGATCTTCGTTTGCAGGGGCCCTGAGTGTCTTACAGCTGCCGCTCAAGGTTTTCATAGATCTCCCCCCGTTCTCTCTGCATACAGGACGCGTTTCGGCGGTTCCAGCGCGCCCCTCTTGCGTGCACGCGATCTGGAGCAGTGATAGCCGCTGGTGGTCGCCGTCCGGCCAAGATGGCTTCAAATCCGAGTGCCGAAACCGAAGAATATCTCTTGGAAGCCTTTAAAGCTATAGTCCGTTCGGCAGGACCTTCCAAGCCCGCTCTTTCGACTAAATTTGTTAAGAAGATGGAGGAAATCCCTTCTCTGGAGCTATCTCCAGAGGAGCCCTGCAACATCGCCCTCTCTCTGGCAGAAAACGCCCTCATTGGAAAGTTCATCGGGCTATGGCCCAGCCCCAAAACGGTGGAGGCATGGATTAAGGAACGCTGGATGCCGCTTATACAGGAAAGAGTTACCCTGTGGGCAGTAGGCAAGGGTTTTTTTATCTTCAGTTTCTCTAGGACAGAGGACCGGGATCTAGTTTTCAGATATGGACCCTATTTCATGGGGTCA
>ML784509.1:554427-615769 GCA_009831015.1 Picea engelmannii
AAGATCCTTCTAGAAGCGGAAGCTTCTATTAGGTCTTCTTACATCCGCCTTATTCTATTTTATTGAAAGGTCTTATTAATATTGACCTTTATTACATCCGAATACATTAATCTACCTATGTGTGGGTTAGGACCTTAACATGCTATGCCCTGGTTTGATTTCTCTGAAGGCACCTCCTTCCGGGAATTTCCCTCGCATTCCAGAGTCGGAGTGAGTTCCTTGAAAAGACTATCGTTTTAGTAAACCCACGAGTTTACTTCACCCTCGTCATAGAAGTTCATAGCTCGGTGATTTAGGAAGGCTTTTCAGTCTGGTCACCAAGCCCAGGGATAATTACCCAAGAACCTACTGAAGGATCATGTGATCTGAGTCTGGAAACCTTGTACAAGAGAGAGTGGTTCTCTCAGGTTTTCAGCGTTTCGACACCCAGGAAACCCAAGGGAAAGTTCCCTTGTATTCGCCAGTGGTGAAATCCCGACATGCGAAACCACGAATCAGTTTAGTGTGAATAGGTTTTGGTGTTTCAGCATTTCGGCACCCAGGAAACCGAAGGGCAAGTTCCCTTGTATTCACCAGTTGCAAAATCCTGACATGCGAAACCCCGAATCGGTTTAGTGTGAATAGGTTTTGGTGTTTTGGCGTTTTAGCACCTAGGGAACCCAAGGGTAAGTTCCCTTGTATTCGCCAGTCACAAAATCCCGATATGCGAAACCCCGAATCGGTTTAGTGTGAATAGGTTTTGGTGTTTCAACGTTTCGGCCCCCAGGAAACCCAAGGGAAAGACCCGTCATCTTTTCCAGTCGTGAAACCCCGATGCGCTCTGTGAATGATCCCTAGTTCATTGGACAGGGTCTTGTGGTAGGGAGGAGGAGTCCCGAAAGAATCTGGACCGCCCATTTGTAGGGACGCATGGAAAATATCTAAGGCCACCGGGGTTCTAGACATCAGAGGAATAGGAGTGAAGACCTCGCTAGAAATCTTGAAAGGTAGAATGTCGGGATTTAATCCGGGCCATTGATCAAATCGACGATCTGGACCATAGATTTGGATGATACTAGTCTTTCGAGTTCCGGGGATTTAAAAGGGAAAGGAGGAACACTTGCATCGTGAATTCTCAAATCACAAAACCCCGAAAGCATTTACAGGAACAACACCAGGTAATAGGACCGGTCATATGAAAAGCGACCCAAGGGAGGAGCTAAGGATTTGATTAGTCCCTTTTGGGTTTCAACATTTCGAAAGATAGAGAACAGGGGAACGCTTGCATCATGATTCCTCGAATAGCAAAATCCGAAAGTGCCTTTTTGGTAAGGCCCGTGGTCATAGCCAACAATCACATGGGGGAGAATAAGGGAAAGGAGGGTCTGTTCTAGGCCCCATAGAAATTCAGAGATTCTATTCCTCGAAGAAAAGACGAAAAATAAAAAGAAAATCTTAGTTGTCGTAGTGGGTGTGTGACAAATTGGTATCAAAGCATGGTTACAACACTTGGCCTGCTTGAGCTCATGGACGAGTTGCGCAGAAACTCCATCTGAAGTACTCTTAAATGGAGTAACTCTCTATCCTAACCCCACTTATCCAAAGACGAAGTTAAGAATGAAAATTCCTATTGTGTGTATGCATTTGAAAATAAAATATGGATTATGCATTGATTGTGAATGAATATAATGTTGAGTAAAAACAGGTGTTTTTATTGCACAACAAGTGGACGATCAACCGCGGGAAACTACAGACACATAGAATGGTGACACAACATGAATTGGGGGATGGCTCCCACAATAGAGATGAAGATTCTGATGAAAGGAGAGCAGTAGAGACCCCTCCAGATCTAGCTGAGACTGTGAGAAGCCTCATGGTCAAACTATAGAGTTGCAAGGATGACAACGAGAGGTTGATAAAAGAGAAAGAGAAGCAAATGGAAATTAATACAGTCTTGCTGCATAACTTATCTGACATACAAAGACAATTGCAGCATGGACCTGACACCAGTCACGCGGACCAATGACAGACAAAGAAAAGTCAAAGCCCACTTGGGATACAGAAACGTGGTCCTTTAAGTGGCCACACTGGGAGGAGCACCTTGAGAAAGGTTCACTCCAGAGATAAGGGACAAACGTCGGACGATTCCTCTGGAAAGGAAACTAGCGACTCATAGGGATCTTCTAGTAGCAGAACTAGTTCTTATTCCTGAAGAAAATGGAAGAAGCGAAATCATTCCAAAAATCATAATCTCGAACAATTCAAGAAGGCAAAACCACCCTATTTTGACGGTGAAATAAAGAAGGGAGAGGAAGTGGAGGCCTGGCTGCTTGGACTAAAGAAGTATTTCAGAGTCCATGACTTCTCGGAAAATTTGAAGGCCCGAGTAGCCACTTTCAACCTGAATGGGAAGGCTTCCATTTGGTGGGAAGACCTCAAGAACATAAAAGGGATTCACAAAGAATACCTATCTTGGGAACGGTTTGAGAAATACTTCAAGAAGAAGTGTCTGTAGGAAAAGTATTTCGACGAAAAGACTAAAGAATTCTATGAACTCAAGCTGGGGAAATGCACCATAGAGGAATATGTCAGCAGATTCCTCGAATTGTTGAGGTACATACCCTATATAAAAGAAGAAAAGGAAAAGGTGCAACAATTTATCAGTGGACTACCTAAGGACTATCAGAACATGATTGAGTTTAACGAGCCAAAGACCCTAGAAGATACTATTCAAAAATCAAGATATTGTTATGAACAACTTGGGCATCGGACAGAACCTCGTGAAGGCTGGAAGCAGAAGAATAGTTCGGGATTCTAGAAAAAGGGGTTTAAATCCCCAAGATTTAAAAACTATAAAAAGGACTCAAGGATGAGCCTCCCAACCCGAAGTGTACACTAGCATAATTTCCCCTCCCAGAGCGGAAATAAGCCTTTTGGATCTACCCCAGGAAAGATTGATAACTCGAAGAAAGAACCCTTAAAATATTGGGGTTGTGGAGAAGAACATCTACTGAGGGACTACCCGCACTGACAATATAACAGTTGGAGAATTTGCAATGTTTAAGAAGCTACCCCCGTCAATGACGTGGCCAGGAGTATGCCGCAAATTTATGCAGTTGTGGATAATAAACAAGTTGACCACCAAGCTTCAGTGGTGGAGATGGAAGGTATGATCACCAACCATATAGTGTCTATTCTAATTGACCCTGGTTCAAATTTGAGTTATATAGGCCCGAAGGCTATTGATAAGTGTAAATTACAGCCACATAAACACGCCAAGCCATGGTTGGTACAGTTAGCCACTGGCACCAAAAGAAAGGTAGTGGAGGTCATACCAGCTTGCCAATTCACTATGGGTGAATTCCCCACCCAAGAAACCCTTAACGTATTACCCCTAGGATCGTATGACCTGTTGTTGGTATGGACTGGCTAGCCACATATAAATCCAAACTGGACTATTACTATAAAACCTTAGAATGTGTAAATGAAGAAGGAAGAAGGATAACCCTTCAAGGGATCCAAAAACCTGTCTCAGTGAGACGAATATCAGCCCTTCAAATGAGAAGGTATTGTATAAAGGGATGCCCACTATATGCGATACAGGTGTTGGAATCAGTTGAAGATGACAAACCAAGCCTCAAAGACCACCCCACACTAAGAGAATATAGAGATGAATTTTTGGAAGAGGTACTGGGTTTACCTCCGAGAAGGGACATTGACTTCTCGATAGAACTTGCACCAGGAGCGGTGCCAGTGTCTAGGACACCCTACAGGATGAGCACACCCGAGCTAGTTGAGCTTAAATTACAACTAAAAGAAATGGTGGACAGAGGCTATATCTGACCCAACGTGTCTCCATGGGGAGCACCAATCTTGTTTGTGAAAAAGAAATATGGTACCCTCCAACTGTGCATAGATTATAGACAACTCAATAAGGTAACCATAAAGAACAAGTACCCCTTACCCGAGATCGATGAACTGTTCGATCAATTGGGAGGTGCTTCCATCTTCTCAAAGATTGACTTGAGATCTAGATACCATCAAGTCTGAATCAAGGGTGAAGAAATCCACAAAACTGCCTTCAGGATGAGATATGGTCACTATGAGTTTGTGGTAGTACCATTTGGATTGACCAATGCCCTTGGCACTTTTATGTGCTTGATGAGCAATGTGCTCAGAAAATTCCTAGACAAATTTGTATTGGTTTTTATTGACAATATATTAATTTACTCCAAGAATAGAGAGGAACATGAGGAACATCTTAGACTTGTGCTTCAAGTGCTAAGAGAACATCAACTCTATGCCAAATTTAGAAAGTACGACTTTTTCCAGAAGCAAATACATTACTTGGGCCATGTCATATCTGAAGAGGGAGTAGCAGTAGATCCTAACAAGATCAGGTCTATTGTGGGATGGCCTACCCTAAAGGACGTTTTGGATATTAGATCCTTTATGGGCTTAGCAGGATACTATAGGAGATTTATAAAGGGATTCTCCAAGATTGGTTGTCCAATCACTTCCCTCCAGAAGAAGGGAGATAAATTCACGTGGACACAAGAATGTGAAGAAATATTTCAATCCCTGAAGCACCTTCTGACCCATGCTCCTGTGTTGAAGATCGTTGATCCCAAAAACGACTTCCTCATGTGAACATATGCCTGTAAGGAAGGGCTTGGAGGAATCCTTATGAAAGAAGGAAGTGTATTCTACTATGAATCCCAAAAATTGAATGAGCACAAAGTCAACTATGTGACCCATGATCTAGAGTTGGTCGCCATAGTGAATGCCTTAAAAATGTGGATACATAACCTCCTGGGAAGGAAATTTGTACTTATGACAGACCACTGTGGATTGTGATATTTGTTTGACCAACCAAAGCTCAATGTCGGACAAGCTAGGTGGATGGCCCTCCTTAGTGAGTTTGATTTTGAAATCAAACATGTTAAAGGAAAGGAAAATAAGGTGGTTGATGCCCTCAGCAGAAGTATGAAAAAAATTCACCTAGCAGCGGTGAGCACCTGTGAGATGAATGTCAAAGAAAGAGTCAGGAATGCTCAAGAAACATACACATTCTTCCAGACCGTGACCTCATACCTGGAGAAAGAACCCACAGGAACAAAGTATGAAGGCTACTAGATGATAGATGGAGATCTGCTAACTTACAGAAACATATTGTATATTCCAGATTGTGACGACTTGAAGAGGTTCATAATGGATGAACTGCATAAAAGGCCATATGTTGGTCACCCAAGATATCAAAAGATGATCAGGACCACTAGGAAACAGTTCTATTGTCCTGGGTTAAAGAAATACATAGCTAACTATTTAGCTAAGTGCCTAAAATGCCAATAGGTTAAAGAAGAACACCAACACCCAGCAGGATTATTACAACCTCTACCAATCCCAGAATGGAAGTGGGAAACCATTTCCATGGACTTCATCATCGGATTACCAACATCGACCAAACAGAATGATGCCATCATGGTAGTGGTGGATAAATTGAGGAAGTCATCCCAATTTGTCCCTGTCAAATCGAATTGCAAGGCAATAGATATCGCCAACATATTCATGAAGGAGATATTCAGACTACATGGTATTCCTATAGAGATCGTGTCTGACAGAGACATGAAGTTTACTTCCAACTTTTGGAAATCCTTGATGGTTGGTCTGGAGACCAAATTACTGTTTAGCACAGCCTATCATCCTCAAACCGATGGACAGATGGAAAGAGTGAACCAAATATTGAAAGACATGCTAAGAATGCATGTAATGCATCAACCCAAGAAGTGGGAAGATTACCTGCTACTGGTGGAATTCACCTACAACAACAACTACCAAGAATCCCTGAAGACGAGTCCTTTCTAAGTCCTCTATGGTAGACCGTGCAACACTCAATTTAGTTGGAGTAATCCCGTAAACAAAATTACTATTGGACCCGCCATGCTGAAAGTAATGGAACAACAAGTGATTCAGATAAAACAAAATCTAAAGGTCGCTCATAATAGACAGAAAAGTTACGCCGACCGAAAGAGAACTCTAAGAGAATTCAAGACGGGAGACGACGTATATCTCAGATTTAGGCCCAGGAAGAGTTCCCTGAGGATGGGAGCTTGTGCCAAGTTGACACCTTGGTATTGCAGACCCTTTGAAGTTCTAGATAGAGTGGGACCTGTAGCCTAGAGGCTAGCACTTCCTCCCACAGTAAAAGCACATAATGTTTTCCATGTTTCATTATTGAAAAAATATGTACATGATTATAATCATATAATTGATTGGTCTGTGATCCAAGTGGAACCGGAGGGAGAATTCCTACCAGAACCTCAATGCATACTGGGAAGAAAGGAAACCCCACTCAGGAACCGAACCATTGCACAGGTCAAGGTGCAGTGGAAACATTTTGGTCCAGATGAGGCTACATGGGAAATGGAAGATGCCATGAAACAAGCATATCCGATTTTGTTTACTTTTGTACATACACGTCATATTGATAGATATAACATCAAGGACAATGTTCCTTTAAGGGGGAGGGAATTGTAACACCCTATTTCCCCCAGCCTATAAAAATAACTATATTGGCCAAGAACTGTGGCAAACTCAAAGACGTGAATGCTTGATTTGACAGACCTTTTTATAAAAGGTCGATGAATGAAAATTATGTTAAGAATATGTGTTGCATGGCTGTTGGGAGGGGGATGTGCTAAAAGAGACCACAATGGCTAATGAGAGGTGGTGGAAGGGACCTGGAATGGTTGCATTAACTTCCACCGAGCCAGTACTGTACTGGTTTTTACTTGCTCAAAGATCAAAGTAGATCTTTGACCCTGGAATGGATTTCCCGTCAGATAGGTAGGTGGGGAGGCTCCTCAAGAGTTAATCAAGCATGATTTTAGGGGCTAAATTTCACTCATGGGCCAATTTTCTATGGTTTTTACCAAAAAACAATTCACTATTCTAAAAATGATTCACCCAAATTATATAGGATAAAATTATTTTACCTGAAAAATAGCCAAAATTCATAAAAACTATGTAGAATCCTTATAAATTTAAATATTTTTACAATAATATCGCCAAACATTTTATAGTTGGCATGTGAAGGGTTAGTAAGATTCGCCAAGGTTTCTACATTTTAAAATAATTTTTCATCCTTAAAATCATCCTTGGAGTTAATGAGGGGATGGGGGTGAATCGCCCATCCGTAAAAACTCCCAGACCTGACCATGGATGGGGAAATTCGGGCCACACGCAATCTTGTAGAGAAAATTCAAGAGAGCAAGTGTGGTAAAGGGGGGAAGAGAGGAGAACGCCCGTGACAGGGATCGCGGGGAAGAACTGGAGAAACTTTGGAAACAAAAAAGAGTTTTGAATAGAGGAGAAGGAGAGTAACCTTCGTCCTTGACTTCCGTTGAGCTGGAAGTAGAAAATTGAACCTCAATCATCGTGGTCTAGCTCAGGGTTGGCTAGTGGTAAATCCGTTTGGAGTCATTGAGCCTACGATTGGGTGGAAACGAGCACCCCTCTCAGCAGTTGCGTCACACCTGGTGTTTTCTGATAAGTGTTTATATCTTGTATCTTGAATTGAATATCCTGGAATGCATGCTCATGTTTGTACACTCATAAATGGTCTTTGTATAGAAGTGTTTGCCTGGTATTTTGATCGAAAATAATGGATGCATGCTTTACTTATATGACCATAATCAGTTTATATATAGAATGAACAAGTTCAGATTACGAGTTTGTTCCCTCAAGATTTTTCCCATTTACTTGACTCACGCTATGCCCTGGTTTGATTTCCCCGAAGGCACCTCCTTCCGGGAAGTTCCCTCGCATTCCAGAGACGGAGTGAGTTCCTTGAAAAGACTATCGTTTTAGTAAAACCACAATTTTACTTCACTCTGTCATAGAAGTTCATAGCTCGGTGATTTAGGAAGGATTTTCAGTCTGGTCACCAAGACTAGGGATAATTACCCAAGAACCCGCTGAAGGATCATGTGATCTGAGTCTGGAAACCTTGTACAAGAGAGAGTGTTTCTCTCAGGTTTTCGGTGTTTCATCACCCAGGAAATCCAAGGGCAAGTTCCCTTGTATTTGCCAGTCGCGAAATCCCAACATGCGAAACCCCGAATTAGTTTAGTGTGAATAGGTTTTGGTGTTTCGACGTTTCGGCACCCGAGAAACCGAAGGGAAATTTCCCTTGTAATCGCCAGTAGTGAAATCCTGACATGCGAAACCCTGAATCGATTTAGTGTGAATAGGTTTTGGTGTTTCAGTGTTTCGGCACCCGGGGAACCCGAGGGTAAGTTCCCTTGTATTCGCTAGTCACAAAATCCCAATATGCGAAACCCCGAATTGGTTTAGTGTCAATAGGTTTTGGTGTTTCGGCTTTTCATCCCCCAGGAAACCCAAGGGCAAGACCCCTCGTCTTCGCCAGTTGCGACATCCTGGTACACGAAACCCCGATGCACTCTATGAATGAGCCCTAGGTCACTAGACAGGGTCTTGTGGTAGGGAGGAGGAGTCTCGAAAGAATCTGGACCACCCATTTGTAGGGACATGTGGCGAAGATATAAGGCCACCGGTGTTTTAGACATCAGAGGAATAAGAGTGAAGACCTCGCCAGAAATCTCGAAAGGTAGAATGTCGAGATTTAATCTGGGTCGTTGATCAAGTCGACGATCTGGACCATAGATCCGGATGATACTGGGCTTTCGAGTTCCATGGATTTAAAAGGGAAAGGAGGAACACTTACGTTGCGAATTCTCGAATCGAGAAACCCCGAAAGCATTTAGAGGAATAACACTAGGTCATAGGACCGGTCATATGAAAAGTGACCCAAGGGAGGAGCTAAGAATCTGATTATACCCTTTCAGGTTTCAGGATTTTGAAAGACAGAGAATAGGGGAACGCTTGCATCATGATTCCCTGAATCGCGAAAGTCGAAAGCTCCTTTTTGGTAAGGCCCATGGTCATAGCCAATGATCACATGGGGGAGAATAAGGGAAGGGAGGGTCTGGGCTAAGCCCCATAGAAATTCGAGGATTCCATTCCTCGAGGAAAAGATGAAAAGAAAAAGAAAATCTTAGTTGTCGTAGTGGGTGTGTGACATCGAAGGAGGTCCTTATTGAACACTGGGTGAAATCCAAGGAAGGGACGAATGTTGAGCTCAAAAGAATTTTCACCCACAACCTTGGTGATGGTGTAAGGTCCATAATAGAGTGGACGAAGATTCTAATGAGGCCCCATAAGACATTCTTTTTGCAAGTGCATCCAACCTTTGTCTCCCACCTGAAAGTGATGCGGCACCCAGTGTTGATCATGGTGTTTCTTGTACTTGGAATTAGACTTCTGTAAAATATCCTGAACCTGTTGGTGCATGTCCTGGATCCGCTCAACAAACTGGGTGGATTTGTCAGATTTTTTTGGAGCATGCAATGAGTCTTCCTGGTTGGCCGCAAGAGGTAGTGCAACATCCATGGGACCCAATGGTTGAAATCCCAACCCCACTGGAAAGGGGTTGTGGACCAGTTGAGCTATGCATGGCTCTGTTGTAGATTTGATGTACATGGGGAAGACTCTCATACCATGTGTGGGGGTGCTTGAAATTTTACATGCACAAAGCGTGCATGATCATTCGGTTGACGACCTCAGTTTGGCCATCCCTCTGGGGGTGGAAGGCAGTGGATTTGGTGAGCTTGGTGTCCAACAATGACTAGAGGCTCGACCAGAATGTGTTGAGGAATCATATGTTTGGATCTAAGATAATGGTTTGTGGGATCCCAAAGTGTACCCACACTTATTCAAAGAAGATCTTGGCAGTGGCCTCTGTTGTGATGCTCTTCTCTTTCAGGAGGCTAGAATCAACATCTTGGAAAAGTGATCCACAACCACAAAACCATAGTCATTTCCCGCTTGGTGGATGGAAGGCATGACATGTAGTCCATTGAGATGGATTCTCGTGGCCTATCAAGAGTAGGAAGAGTAGTGTATAAGCCTTGTTTCTTAGTGGTCGGTTTGGAAATAGAACAGACAGTGCGGGACCAAATATACTTGCTACCATCCTATCAAAGTATCGACCAGTAGAAATGTCACTGCAACACTTCCACTGTCTTTTCCATGCCGAAGTGTATTTCGCTTTGGGACTCCACATATATCAAAAATATAAAGGTATTTTCATCTGCCAGACCAAGTATATAAAATAAATGCTAAATAAGTTTGGAATGGTACATTGTGAGCTCGTAAGTACTTCCATGCAAACTAGTTGCAAATTGAGAAAAGACGATAAATACAAGGATGTAGATCATAGAATCTACATATTGATGATTGGAAGTATAATCTATGTGAAAACATTGAGACTTGATGTGATGCAAGTAGTTGGAAAAGTTTCGAGATTTCAAGTAGCACCGAAGGAAACACATGTTATGGTATTCAAGAGAATATTCAGATATCTCAAAGAAACATAAGACTATGAATTATGGTATCCAAAAGGGAATGATCTATATCTAGTTGCATACAAATATGTGTATTGGGAAAGAAATGCTGATGATATAAGAAGTACAAGTGGAGCAGCCTTCTACTTGGGTGATTGTCTGGTATCCTGGTTGATCAACAAATGGTCTTCAGTAGAATTTTCCATAGCAAAAGTAGAGTATATTACAACACCAATATGTTGTACACAGGTTCTTTGGATGAAGAAAACTTTGCAAGACATACAGGTGGAATATGATGATCCTATTCCGATATCCTATGATAATACTGGGGATATAATCATCTCTAAGAATCCAATGATGCATTCCAAGACGAAACAAATTTTGATCAAGTTTCTCTTTCTACGGGAACAGGTTACAGAGAAAAACATCAAGGTAGAGTACATTGGGACAAAATAACAGATTGAAGATATATTCACCAAACCTCTTCCGAGGGAGACTTTTGAGTATATTCGACAAAAAATTGAAGTCTTTCATACCCACAATGATCTACACGACAGTTGGCACAATAAGATAGGGGAGAGCAGTAGTAATCATGAAAGAATTGAATTCTTTTTATTAGAGATTTACACAAGGATGCACCATGAAGATAAACATCCATAGAGATTAGAGGCTTATAGATAGGGGGAACAACCCCAAGTAGAAGTCACCCTTTTCCATTGATGTCAAAGAGGGAGAGAAAAATAGAGGCATGGAAACAGGGATGATTTTAGGGGATAAATTTCACTCATGGGCTAATTTTCCATGGTTCTTCCAAAAACGAGATTCACTATTTTAAAATTGATTCACCCAAATTCTATAGGATAAAATTAATTTACTTTAAAAATCGTGAAAAATTTATAAAAGCTATATAAAATACTTAGAAATTTGAATGTTTTTACAAAAATATTGTCAAACATTTATAGTTGACATATGAAGGATTAGTAAGATTCGCCAAGGTTTCTACATTTTAAAAAATATTCCCATCCTTAAAATCATCCCTGCATGGAAACAAAGAGAAGAGGGTTGAAGATAGGGGGAGACAACATGAGCATGTGAATTTTTGTATCTAAGTGTTGCCATCAATGGAAAATGGGGAAATTGTTGAAAGATTAGTTGTTGAAATATTGGTTGTCATTGAATTTTTGAAACATTGGTTGTCATTGATGTCAAACCTTGAACAAGAATTTAACAAGTTACATGTTAGTTGCATGTTAAAGTAATAGTGAGCAGAAGTTAACAAGTTGCATGTGAGTTTCATGTTAAAGTAATTGTAAACAAAAGTTAACAAGTTGCATGTGAGTTGCGTGTCATCATGAGATCCTATGTGATTTGCATGTCATCATGAGATCCTCATTAAAAAACAGAGAAGAGTCAATTGGAAAATCACTTATGTGAATACTAATTAGAATATCTGAAGCTAATAAGTTGGAGTCATCGAAGTTCAGTGAAGAAATAAGTTTGCAAGAGTCGAGCGTACGGAGAAAAAGTTAGAGATCCAGGTTCTTTGTGTAAATCTGCAGGTTTCAGAAGGAAAAATGTAGACATCTGCAATCTGTAGTGGGGAAAATCATGGACATCTGTGAGAAGACAATGTAAGGGTCATGGACCTATGAAGAAAAAATGTTGAATATAATAGATCTAAAACTCAGGTTAGCTACACATTGAAGGTATGTCTTCATGTGTATATTAGGGTGTGCATTCTAAAGAAATCAAGAACATATATGTCTTAGTAATTCATAAGAATTTGATTTAGAGAACTCCCTTTTGGATATTGGTAGGAGGTATGCGTGGTTGCAATATTGATGAGATATTGAAATCAGTAGCAACAATAGAAGTATCAGAAACAACAACAACATAAGTATAAAAAACAACAGCAACAACAGGTTATCAATTACGACGACATAGGTAGTGATAGACTAGTCTACATTTATATTTCAGGGTGGTTGGATGGGGAAAGGAAAGGAGGTTGTAGCCTCCTTTCGGTTGGAGCCAGTAAATTAGGGAGTTGGAGATTCCTTCATGTTGCAGCCTGTAAATAGGGGGTTGGAGCCTCCTTATAGTTGTAGATGGAGAAACAGGAAGTTGGTTCTTCCAATGAATGAACTCTTTCATAAATAAGAAAAACATTATGTTGTTTTCTTCAGCATTGGGTTTCCACAAAATTATGGTGTTGATAATATATTGAATGCTCATGATAAACTATTGAACATTATTGGAGGTTTTATATTGTGATTAACAATACTAATCTTTCTCATATTGATTCACCCCCTCTCTCAGTATTCCAACAACATTAACTTTATAACTCCCAAGTTTCTTAAAGTAGGGAAGCTAGGGTAGGGACCTGATAATATATTCGACCCTAAAAGTGAAGAAAATGGTCCTCAATTCCAAACATAAAAAGTCTTCTAATAGTTCTAAGTTACAGGAATATAAACATGAGAAATGATCAACAAAGCTTGATTTTAATTCACAAAATTTTCCTTGCACATGTGATAAGACTCAAGATGAAATAAATGTTTTATAATTATGCCCTAGCATAATCAACAATATTATACAATGGATTCTCGATTAGTGTACTAATGACAAAAAAAAAACTGACCAATTAATATTTTGATTGAAAATGCCCATCAAACCATTAAGATCATGTTACTTTTTAGTTATGAGGCTCCATATAACTATATAATATACATAGAGATATAAAATTAGATTTCATCAAATCATATAGAAAATAATGCATAAAGGAATTTCTGATGTATAAGTGCACAATACCTTTTGACACCTCTTTGGGATAATATTTTAACAATGTGAGAAAATGAGATGAATGACATGTTTTTCAACAACTATATTTTCATACTTTTGAAGCTCATAATTGAATTTTCTCAACTCCATGATGCCAAATAAGTGAAATAAACATTTCTAAGCCACTCCTTACATTCATATTCCTTACATTCATATATGATTTTTGGCTAATATATTTAATTTGCATTAGAGAAATCCCCATATGTCTAAACCATATTTGAATGGGGGTTATTTTCTACTTCTACCATTTTACTCCAAACAAAGGACATCGTGTGGAGTCACAAGTATGCACTTAAAAGATGACTACCTTCTCTATTTCTTTCTTTATAGACCAAGCAACTATGTTAACAATGAATATTCTAAATCTGAATATTAACTTAAAACAAAAATTTCCATACACAAAGCGATCATTATGAGAAAGAAAATCCATGTGACAACATATGATTGGATCATATGAATTTGAATCTCAAAGGATGAGAGGTCACCGATCTCTAGGCTAGCGTATATTTCCTTTCTGCCACCTTCCACGCACAATATTTTACACTAAGAGTGGCATTCCCCATCAACTCTTTTTCGGTGAATGTGGATTGTACAAAATGATGCAATGGATATGAACCATCGATCATCTTGGGTAGGTGAAACCTCAATCATTGACATTGTGGATTTTCTTCACTATTGATTTTCATTCAGCATACTCGTTGACTCTTCTTTGGATCACAAATGTGGCCATTAGGATTGTGTCATTCTTTCCTTTGAGAATTATGAAAATGAGAAAAGGAAAAATTTATTGTAGTGGAATGCACAGGAAAAGAGCACATGCCTCCGTAGCGTGCAACATCAAAATAATTTGTTTTTACAAGTCATAACAAGATTTAGTGGAGACTAGCATGTATTCATGGGGCAATATGAACATTCTCAACTTGCATGTAGGCTCCTCAATCAGTGTGCAGAGCATATCATTTTGTGTTATTTTTGCTTATTTTAATGGTTGCAAACAATGCTCATATGACCAATTTCTATATATAAATGCATTATGAACCAAACTTTTGTATCTAAATGTTTTTAAAGGAAAAAATTAAAACAATAATGAATACAACTAAGAGATTGATTTTTTTTATTAGTTATAACTTAAAACTAATCAATAAAGAATTTTATTTTTCATTTATCTTTTTAAAATTATTAAAATTAATGGAAATTTGAATAAATTCTTTTCCTTCAAAATGTATTAAATCAAAGTTGTATTTTATATATTTATCTTTAATATTTATAAAAAATTCTTATAAAAAATATTTTAATTAAATAATTTAAATCCTCAAAAAATATTAAATTATAAATTTTGATGTGAGCCTCTTATTAATTATTAATTATTTATAGTGTAAAATACTTCTTGTGAATTTTCTATGTACTTGAATATATATGCAAATATACTTCAAAAATAACTCTTAATCTAAAAATGAATAAGCCAAACCATTCACCAAAATATTGAACACAAGAAATAGTCAAAACCCTTGAGGTTGGGTAACATCGTATATTATTCCTTATGGAAGGAATGCACTCCTCAAGTAATAATTGTTTGCTACAATAATAATATTCATCACTATGCTTCAATACATTGCTTACACTTATTTATATAACATTATCTCTATTTCCTAAGAACATTCTAGAGAAGAAATATTCTAGAAGGTAGAACCTTCTAGAAATCCTTCTCAATTATTAAGTACCAAAGACCTACACGTATAATCACGACAAAAAATACAAATAACAATATGCAAAATATCATTTATTATTACCAAAACCCTTGAGGTAGGGAAACACCATACAATGGATCCTATTATGGAAGGGATCATCTCCTGTTCACTTGCCTCTTCGAGAGGGAAACCTCCTAATCAGCTACATGCTCCAAATACAATAATTATTCTTCACATCCCATTACATTTATTGAACCCCCTTATATAGCGCTACCAATCACCTAAGAACATTCTGGAGGAGGAATTTTCTACATGTAGAACCTTCTAGTAGTCCTTTTACATTTATTATGTTTATACTAATATATATAACTACCATAGTGGGCCTTATTTAATAATATAGTGGACCTAGTTCACCTTACATTGAATGGCCTCCGCTATTTTCATTATGGGCCCTCGAGGCCCCCCTAATACCTCTCTAGCTACACTACATTCATTCTCCCTTACGAAAGTGTTGTCCTCGACGCTTGTTATGAAGGTGTACAACCATATACCAGGGTCACATGGATAAGTGTGGACCATAGTGTTGAAGTAGACTCAAGAACCAGGGTCCCATTTAGAAATGAAAACCACCATGTTGAAGTAGTCTAACTACTACTGTAAACCTGGATCTCATGTCCAAGGGATCATGTGCACTCCACACTGACGATATTGGAACTTAGTATCCAATTGAAAATGATGCTCCAATTGTCATGTTGGACAAGCAGTTTTGGGATACAATTTTGGGAAAAATCATAAGTATAGAAGAAGTGTGCAACATAGGTTCACAGGAGAAGAAGGAAGACCAGAGATTGCATAGCTGAGGTGCATCCAAGAAGACAGTGAGCAACAAAGGTGCATCTAGAAGTACAATGTGCAGTGAGAGAAGAATAAAGGAGAGAATATAGCAGGAGAAGAAAGAGGAAGAAAAGGAAGGATGACAACTCGACACGATAAATATGGAAGAATGTGCAAAATCAAGAAGAATAAGTAGTCAGAATAAAAATGAAAGATACAGATGAAAAAGAAGAAGAAAACAGTCAAAACGATGACCTTTTATAGATGACTAGGGTTAACTGCAGAATATTTTTATGTGCTACGAGAGTTGAGCAATATCCACGATGAAAGGGAACAAGAGCATTTTTTTGAAGTGACATCAATCGATTTAGGGAAACATCAAACTTGTATCTTCTTCCTCTTTTATATTCTTAGCTTTCACTTTCCACGTGCATGCTTCACTTCACTTTGCAAATGTACGTTTGATCACCTTTTCATCCTTCTCACCGACAGGAATTACACATCTTACTAATACATTGATTCGGTGATATAAGATAGCTATTATGCGAGTAATGTTGATCTATATTATGTTAAGGATGAAGGCCATCTCGGAGTCACTTTATAAAAGAGTGTTTTGTAACGTTAAGGATGAAGGAGAACAGTTTTATGTGCGACAAGAGTTGAGCAATATTCACGATGAAAAAGGGAATAATAGCATTTTTTGAAGTGACATCAATCTATTTAGGGAAACATGAACTTGTATCTTCTTTCTCTTTTATATTCTTCGCTTTCACTTTCCACGTGCATGCTTCACTTCACTTTCCAAATGTACGTGTATCACCGTTTGATCCTTTTCACCTAGAGGAATCACACAACTTACGAATACATTCGAGTCGGTGATATAAGATAGGTATTATGTGAGCAATGTTGATCTATGTTAACGTTGAAGGCCAAAAATTATTTTGGCTGGACTTAATTATATTTTAACTAATGCCATACTTTGAGAGGTGTTCTTTACGTAAATTACAAATAAAAATATGCTTTGACAGGTATTATCTACGAGTACAACTGTAGTACGCTTTTACAGGTGCTGTCTACTTAAATTACAAACAAAACAAAAATAATTTAGTACTTTATTCCAAAATGAGATCTTCATGGCAATAGTTTAAGAAGTTTAAGAATAATGTGTGAATAATGGCAAAGGATTTTTACAACCTGCAATAAAGTTAGATTCCAATTATGTTCTTCAACCTTAACGTCCCAAAATATTACAAAATAGCGAGAGTAGTCTTCGGTGTTTAAGGTAATACAGAGTACAGTTTGCTTTAGTTTTTATCCTTTCAAAACTACCGTTTAGCCGCCATAATTAATGAAAGTCTATTAAATCCTTAGCATCTTAAAGATATTTAATAATTTGATATTTCAATCTTTTGTTTTTAATTTATTTTTATTAAAACTATTTTTACAATTGATAAAAAGTATTTTTTATAATTTACTATAAGAGAGATGTGTAACATAGTATTTAATGTCTTGTTAATGTGCGGGTGGGGAAGGTGAAATAGGTTTCTTTTAACTTATTTTGATTAAAATTATTTTTTATAATTCACTAGAAGAGAGATATGTAAAATGTGTAATATATTATTTAATGTGGGCGTGGGATGATGAAATAGAATTTCTTTTCACGCATAAACAGTGCAGGTTTTTGTCTACAAACCCTAGTTTTTCTTTGGCACACCTTAGTTTTCTTTTGGCAGCTACCTGCAAGGGATGGAGTTGGTCTATGGAGGGGATTGGAACTCCCTCCAAACAAGGACGTTGCTACCTTTCGTGCGTCTGCGATCTCAAATGGCTTTGGTGATGATTGAGAGAGGGACCGATATGCGTGTGTCCCCAGGGGCAATGGATATTTATATTCAATAGAACTAGCCAAGGGGAAGGCACACGATATTAGATGGGAAATTAACCCAAACAACAAACTCAACAAAAATTGATTCTAGCCCACCCAACTACCCATGGACTGTCAACAAAATCTCCAAACAATATTTTACCAAATTTAAACAAATACAAAGTTATTTTCTGTGAAGAATATGAAGTAAAACAAGAGAAGGAAGGATTGGGGTCCTTGGATCCTTTTAGTTATAAACCTATACTCTTAGAAATTTCTAAGAACAAGTCTCCATAAAATATTCAAGGGGCTTTGGAAGGGGAAACCTTATGGGATATGGAAGGCTCCTAATAGATAGAGAAGAAACAAGATAATGGATTCTAGAGAAAAAATAAGCAGGTACAGGAATGAAAACAAGGAAATAATTTCAGTTGCAAGAGGATGCGAAAAGAGAATGAAGGATCATAAGAGAAACTACCCAAGCAGTGGAAGAAAAATAGGAAAAACTATGAAAAAAGAATCCACCACCCACTCGACGCTAGACAAGAATATAATTATGGGTTCCAAGAAAATTTGAAACTTAGATGTTGCTAAACCGTCTCAAGGTGGTACCCCAAAATCCAGTAAATAATGAAAATTCTGTCAAATCCAATAAATAATGAAAATTTTGTCATGAGTGTTAGGGACCAAATTCAAAGAGGAAGTGTTGAGATATCTAATTCGAATAGAAAATCCCCAATTCCTCCTACTCCATAAGACAAAGCTAGAGGCTTTAGAAGCCATCCAGTTAAGCGAGACAATGGTGAGTTAGAGAAAGCATTGTTGTTAGCGTGCGAGTCTGGGTTTTACCGTGCAGATCACAGACTATACAATACTTAACATATAAACTCAGAAATACAACAGAGTGTGTAAATACTTGATATATATTTATAAAATTGGCGTTGTGGGATAATACAATAACTATGTCAAGCTTCGACTTTAACGACTTCTGAACAACTTTTGGACACTTGCAAAAACCAAATCTTGAGCTCTCATACTTCTTGACTCCTTACAGGTGTTGTTGCTTGCTTACTCTTCTCTATGTTTTGTTCTATATCGACTACCTACAGATATATATAGATAAGATTGAAACTTCCTATAGAAGTAAAACTAGCTCAAGCAATAAATATGTCAATAAACACAATTGGCTTATATCTACTTAACAGAGCTTGAGAATGATAAAGATTGACTCATTAAATAACTCCCCTACTTGGTGATGAAAAAAACAATTTTGTGTAAACATAGAGCTCACGGACTTGAAACTTGCATGCTCACTAAATGAATAGACATGAACTATCAAAAATATATTACTGCGTCGACTCCTAGACAATTGTGTAGTTTCTGAAATGAATCCCTTGCCAAATATTTTGTAAATATATCTGTGACTTGTTCTTTTGACCTTCAAAATTATAATCAAACTTATTTCTATTCACCAATTCTCTGATAAAATGATACCTTGTATCAATATGCTTGGTTTTCTTGTGAAACACATGATTCTTTGATAACATGATGGTAGAATTGTTGTCACAAAATATTGTAGTTGGTTCATGTTGTTCCTTCCCTGATGCCCATGATACTATACTTGTTCCAAAATGAAATGTGTCCCCATAGGTACTTTCCCTGTCATCTATGCTACCTCCACAATCAGTGTTAGTATATCCAACTAGTTTGAAATCTTCTGAAGTAGAATACATAATGCCAAAATCTTTTGTTCTATTCACATATCTTAGAATTATTTTACCTCCCTTCCAATGTGATTCTTTTGGAGTTTCCATGAACCTTGAGATCAGGCTCAGTTCATACATAATATTAGGTCTTGTTGCTGTTAGATACATAAGAGTGCCTACCAATATTTTAAACAGAGTGGGATCCACCTTGGACCCTTCATCTTCTTTGCTTAACTTCAATCATGTTATGACAGGTGTTGGGGTTGCTTTGAAATTTATCATGTTGAATCATTTAAAAATTTCATGTGCATACTTAGATTCCGAAATAAATATACCAAATTTGGACTAGTGATCTTCAATACTCAGAAAATATTTCATAACCCCAAATCAATCATTTCAAATTCATCCTTCGTGACTCACTTAAATTCTTCTATGAGAAACTCACCTGTAAAAATCAAATCATCTACATATAAGCAAACAATTAACATATTACCTTGTTGATTTGCTTTGATGTATAGTTTTGGCTCACATTCAATTCTATGAAATCCATTCTGAGTGGGATAGGAATCTATGCAATTGTACCAAGCTCTGAGAGCTTGCTTTGATCCATATAGTTATTTCTTCAATCTATACACTTTATTTTCTTTTCCTGGAACCTCATAACCTTGTGTTAGGGTCCTAACCCGCACATAGGTAGAACAACATATTCAGATGTAATAAAGGTCAATATTAATAAGGCCTTGCAATAAAATAGAATAAGTTGAATGTAAGAAGACCTAATAGAAGATTCCACTTCTAGAAGGATCTTCCTTTAGATGCTTCTTTTGATATACATATTTAGTATAAATAGGAGTTGAGGGTATGACAACCCTAGCTTGGAGATTATTGTAATAGAGCTATGCTCGACTGGAGGTTGCCTCCTCGAAGAGGCCTGTGAACATTGCTCTCAAAATCAAAGTGTTATATCTGTTGTTATTCTTATATCATTTCAGTGTTATTGTGGTGATTATTCTGGTTATATTGTTGTTATTCTGCCATTTCTAGCATTTTATTTCCGTTCTGCATACTTTTTATATCTGGTATATTACAAGTGGTATCAGAGCACTTTCCTTGGCATAAATTGTGGGTAATTTTTTTTTTTAGGGTAGAGACGTATTCCGGCATCTTTAAGCCACAAAGATCTATCGTTAGACGCATAAACCCACAGTTGAGGGATTCATACATGAAGGAAATATAAGTGGTTCTTAAGCGCACATATATTGGCCACCCTTGTAACCCCTATTGGTACACCTTCGAGTGGTAGCGCATCAGACAACACCTGTGTGCGGATTGACCTAGATTTACTTAAGCCCTCTTTAGATAAACCGATCAGTCACCTAACGGCTATATTGCCACCGAGAACAACACTCAGGAAGATACTCTCTAGTACCTAGGTAGTTGGGTAGTATGGTTAAGGGTATGGTCTATCCTCCTTAGTTAGTGCACTAAGATATTGGGTTCAGTACTACTGTTGGACCCCGCACATATATCAGAGAGCTATAGCACAAGGAAAACCCTTGTCTGTATAACCCTTGAATACCTAACCCTTGGGGACAAAAACATAAACAAATTAAAACATACAAGATCTATTGTCGTGCAACTGTGTTTGGGTTGCCAAGTAAATACACATTTCTTTCTAGTTAAGAATTTGGACATTTCCTCTCTGCAGTATTCTTCAGACCGGTGTATAACTCTGCGGGTGTATAAAAAAATAAAAACATAAAAACGTCTGAAAAAAATTTCACCATTATTTGAGACCTATTCCATTGGATTCATCTCTTCGTCCTTATCACATTCATCCATATCATTTTTCGGAAAAAAAATTTACCCCACCCACCCCTTTTCAGTTCCCCCATCCTCATGGCCCATACCCGTGGCCAAGACTTGGAAGCTCGCTTCAACACCTTTCATTCTAGTCTCATCGAGACCCAATAAGAAGTGAAACAACTCAGTGCCAATGTTACCACCATCAATACAACCATGCAGTCCTCAATGCAGGAAATCAAGCAATACCTCACCACCCAACTTGAATCTGTCTTTTCGGCACTCTGCACCAAACTGCATATCCATAGAGACAACCCTTCCTCTTCCTCACCTCCACATACTGAAGGTGACTATTCCTCTAATTCCCATAACTTTCAGAACCATCACTTTCAACATGATCTACGCCTTCCGCAGGTGAGTGTGACCAAATTTGATGGCTTAGACCCCATTGGTTGGGTAACCCAAATGGAACATTATTTCTCTTTATACGACATTACAAATGACTTGGCCAAACTCCAGTATGGTGTTCTCGATCTAGATCAAGAACGTTGGCAATTGTGGCAATGGAGAAAAACTTCTCGTCAAGGGTATATTGCTTGGACACACTTTGTGGTAGAGTTTTATGAATTATTTGACACTGACACCAACCATTTGGTTTGTTTGACAAAGTTGAAACAATCAGGAACAGTGGAAGACTTTATAGTTTCCTTTGAGTGCTTGGATTTTCAGACAGAGGGCATGTATGATGCCTTTTTCTGAGAATTTTTTATTAGTGGCCTCAAGGATGAGATTCGGGCCCATGTCCTCATGGCTCAACCTCAGAGTTGGGTGGAGGCTACTAAAAGAGATAAAGAAGCACAACAGGTTGTATCTTCTCAAAACCAGAAACCCTCCTTTATCCCTCGCCCTAAACCAATAAATACCACTACTCCCTCCACTCCACTCAAGATCCAAAAATTGACTAGGGATGAAATGGATGAATCCCAACTCAAAGGCCTTTGTTATAATTGTAATGACAAATATTTCCCAGCCCACAAGTGTAAGGAACAAAAGCTGTCTATGGCCATCTCCGAGGATATTTCGGAAGAGGATATTGAAACTCCCCTTGCGTCTGAGTCACCTGAAACCCCCGACATAACCCCTCCCTCAGAATCTCCTGAAGTAGAACCGGTCATTTCCCTCAATGCTCTCACTGGCTTCTCCGCTCCCTAAACCCTAAAGCTAATCAGTTACATCAAGCATCGGAAGGTCATCATTCTGGTTGATAGTGGAAGCACCCATAATTTCATTCATCATCGCATTGCCCAAGAAACTAATTGCTACATCCATGCTACCAATAATTTCCAAATCATGATTTCTAATGGTGGCTCCATAAAATATGGAGGGCATTGTGAAAATGTGCGTCTCCAAATTGGTGACTACCACCTGAAATCTCTTATGTTTTCGATCAAAATGGGTAGTTGTGACATTGTGTTGGGTGCAGACTGGCTAAGGACTTCAGGTCCCATTCTCATGGATTTTCAGGCATTAACCATGCAATTTGACCAGGAGGGCCACCAATATAAGTTCCAAGGCATCATCGTCAGTTCACTTGAGATCATTAGTTCCCATCGCATGGAAAAGTTGCTCAAAAAGGGTCATTCAGGTGTTATTGCTCAACTCCATGCCATACAAGCAACAAAAACACCCTCGGTGCCGCAAGACATCCAAGCCATCCTTTGTAAACATCAAGTGGTATTTTCCACTCCCCAGGGACTCCCTCCTTCACGAGGTTTTCATGATCATTCCATTCCCCTTGTACCGAGAATCCTTCCTCCCAATATCCGTTCGTATCGTCACCCCTTTTCCCAAAAGAATTAAATTGAGAAAATGGTCCAGGAACTCCTTAATGCAGGCGTTATCCACCCTAGTACGAGCTCCTACTCTTCTCCTGTGGTCATGGTCCTGAAGAAAGAAGGTTCTTGGCGAATGTGTCATGAATTTCGTGCCCTCAACAAACTTACCATTAAAGACAAATTTCCCATTCATGTCATTGATGACCTCCTGGATGAACTGAGTGGCACCCAATTCTTTACTAAACTTGATCTTCATTTAGGCTACCACCAGATATGTATGAAAGAGGCAGACATTCCCAAGACTACCTTTAGAACTCATGAGGGCCACTATGAGTTTTTGGTCATGCCCTTTGGCTTGTGTAATGCCCCCTCCACCTTCCAAAGCCTCATGAATCATGTCTTCCATACTTTTTTCCGTCATTTTGTCTTAGTTTTCTTTGATGATATCCTCATATATAGAAAGAACTGGAAATAACATCTTGCTCATGTGGATTGAGTTCTCCATCTACTCTCTCAACACCAAATTTTCCTGAAACACTCTAAATGTGCTTTTGGTGCCTCAGAAGTAGAGTACTTGGGTCATCTGGTTGACAAGGATGGCGTTAGGGTGGATCCTAAAAAAATTGAAGCTATGCAAGACTGGCCTCACCCAAAGACTCTCAAAAGCTTGCGTGGATTTCTGGGCTTAACAGGTTATTATCGCAAGTTTGTTAAAAATTACGGAAAGATGGTAGCACCTCTCACTGCTCTCCTAAAAAAGAACTCTTTCAATTGGACTCCATTTGTTGCTCAATCTTTTCAAACCTTGAAGATGGCCATGTGAACCACCCTAGTCCTGGCCCTTCATGATTTCACAAAGACCTTTGTCTTGGAATGTGATACTTCAGGGAAATGAATTGGTGTTGTTCTTATGAAAGAGGGTCGGCCTTTGGCATTTACTAGCAAGCGACTATCTGAAAGAAATCTGGGAAAATCTATCTATGAAAAGGAAATCTTGGCTATTTTGCATGTCGTTGCTTTGTGGCACTCTTAGCTATTGGGGAAACGCTTCCAAATTAAGACAGACCATCAAAGCCTCAAGTATTTTTTGGAACAAGGCATTTCCTCCCCTGAGCAACAAAAATGGGTAACTAATATATTTGGCTATGATTATGAGATCATTTACAAGAAAGGAAAATAAAATGTGGTTGTGGATGAACTTTCCCGCAAATATGAAGATGAAGGATCCCTTTTTTCTCTTTCCTTCATTGTAGCAGATTGGCTCCAAGCCGTTCACCAGGAATGGATACAAGATCCCAAAAGTTCGTAGTTGATCCAACAATTGCAATCTAGTGCTCCATCTCCCCCAGGGTACTCTTGGATCCATGATGAGCTTCGATACAAAGGTCATATTTATTTAAGTAAACAATCAAAGCTTAAATCCACGGTACTTTCTGAGCTTCATGCTACACCGACAACGGGGCACTTCGGGTTCACCAAAACCTATGACAGGGTCAAACGTTCTTTTTTCTGGGATGGTATGAAACAGGAAATTCATAATTTTGTCACTGAACGTGATGTGTGTCAACGCAACAAGGAAGAAATAGTCAAATCTCTGAGCACACTACAACCGCTCCCGATTCCACCTGCTATTTGGAAGGACATCTCTATGGATTTTATTACAGGCTTACCCAAATTGGGAAATCAATCAGTGATCATGGTGGTTGTTGATCGTCATTCCAAGTATGCTCATTTCTTCTCTCTTCAACACCCATTTAAAGCATCCATGATGGCTCAAATGTTCATGGATCAGGTCTTCAAGCTTCATGGCATGCCACACTCTATTGTTTTTTATCGCGACCCAACTTTCACAAGAAATTTTTGGCAAGAAGTGTTTAAGCTACAAGGCACCCAATTGCATCTTAGTACAACTTATCATCCCCATTATGATGGTCAAACAAAAGTTGTCAACAAGTGTTTGGAAACATATTTGAGGTGTTTTGCCTCGGAAAAGCAAAATCAGTGGGCTCAATGGTTAACCCTAGCTTAATGGTGGTACAACACTTCATACCATACAACTACACACATGACACCTTTTGAAGCGGTATATGGACATAAGCCACCTTTAGTTCTCTCATACTTACATGGTGTCTCGAAGGTCTAGGCGGTTGACAAAACACTTACAATTCAAGAGGTTATTATTTGTACCCTCAAAGAGAATTTTGTCATGGCACAAAATCACATGAAGAAACAAGAAAATCAAGGTCGCTCTGAACGTCAATTTGAAGAAGGGGATCAGGAGTTTCTTCGCCTGCAACCTTACAAGAAAATTCCCTCAAGGCCGAGCATTATCAGAAGCTAGCACACAAATTTTATGGTCCTTATACAGTTCTCAAGCATGTGGGACAGGTGGCCTATCAGTTAGCTTTGCCTAGTCATTCGAAGCTACATCCTGTTTTTCATGTTTCCTGCTTAAAGAAGGTGATCGGAACTAAGTGCCAAATTCAAACCAACCTTCCCGAGTTAGACGAAGAAGGATCCATTTGGCTACAACCAAAAGCCATTTTGGACCAACGTGAGTGCCGCCTGCATCAGAGAACCATCAAGGAAGTGCTAATCTAGTGGAAAGATACAACTCCAATAGATGCCACTTAGGAACCAACTACCATTCTGCAGCAATTTCCACATCTCAAGCCTTGAGGACAAGGCCGTTTTTAAGGGGGAGGACATGTTAGGGTCCTAACCCATACATAGGTAGAACAATATATTCGGATGTAATAAAGGTCAATATTAATAAGGCCTTGCAATAAAATAGAATAAGTCAAATGTAAGAAGACCTAATAGAATCTTTCACTTCTAGAAGTATCTTCCTTTAGATTCTTCTTTTTATAGACATATTTAGTATAAATAGGAGTCAAGGGTATAAGAACCCTATCTTGGAGATTATTGTAATAGATCTCTTCTCGACTGGAGGTTTCCCCCTCGAAGAGGCCCGTGAACATTGCTCTCAGAATCAAAGTGTTATTTCTGTTGTTATTCTTATATCATTTCAGTGTTATTGTGGTGATTATTCTGGTTATATTGTTGTTATTCTACCATTTCTATCATTTTATTTATGTTCTGCATACTTTTTATATCTGGTATATTACACCTTATGGTTTTTCCACATATACTTCTTCTTCTAAGTACCCATTCAAAAATTCTTACTTTACATCCATTTGATAAAAATACCATTTGCTCTACGCAGCAATGGCCGACACAATTCTGACTGTCTCCATGCACGCAACAGACGCAAATGTTTCATTGAAATAAATTCTAGGTTGTTGTGTAAAACCTCTTGCAACTAACCTTTCCTTCTGTTTCTGCACATTTCCTTCTGCGTCTTGCTTGGTTTTATAGATCCAATTGACACTTATATGATGCAAACGCGCCACCCAGGGCACGTCCGCTCCCACCAAGACCTTCTCTTCCTTCGGCCCGAAGAGCTGAAACACTCTTCAAATCCCTTATCGGGACTTTCCTACACACACAGGACTCACCTTATGATCTCCCTTTGCCCTATTGGGAAATCGGACCTCTTAAGATCGCGAGTCCTGAAATCACAGGATCGGGTCTCGCAAATCCCCGAAACCTGATGGGTATCCTTTCACGGTTTCCTTGCTCTTATCGAGAATGTCCCCGTCGGGAAATCGGTACTTACGAGGTCGCGAATCACTCACCTCACGGATCCCCGATTCCCGATTTGCGATGGCACCTAGCATTGACTCCTGCGATGGTTGTCCTTTCGACACCTGTCCTCCACTACGGCCCTTAACCCTGTCGGGAAATCGCGTATCGGAATATCGTGATTCCCGTTGTCAATGTACACGGGACTTTCAATTCCCCGAACCCCGATATAAATTGCCACCTGTCCTCTGTTCTATCACCTGGGGCCCACACTCCTGTGGTGATCAGGAAATCGCGTTTTGGAGTTTCACGATTTCAAATGCGCTGGTTCACAGAACTTCCAAAGTTCTGAACCACAATGTGCAATGACACATGTTCCCCACTGAGATACTATAATGGTGGAACCGTCGCGTTTAGGGATTTCACGATTTCTCCTCCCGTGATTTCCTTGTCACCAAAAATCCCGAAATGCCAAACCCCGATGCATGTGTGAACTTTCTCCTCCACGTCACCGCTTCCTTCCACTCTATCGGGTATCGCGAAATCGCGATTTCAAGTGCAACGATTCCGTGGTATGCGTAAATCCCAAAATGTCGAACCCTGACTCCTTCAGATCCTTGGACACGCGTCCCTTACATCGAACGGCTCCGATTGTGTCGGGAAATCGCGGATCGAAATTCCGTTATGCAGGAGTTTCACGATTCCAGAAATCTCGATATCCCGAACTCCGACTCTTCGGGATCTCTCACCACGTGTCCTTGTTATTTGGACGACTCTAATTCTATCAGGAAATCGTGGATCGCGATTTCGACCTGCTCGAGTCTCTCGTCTCCGAAAACCCCGATTCTCTGATTCCTGACCTTTCAGGATCTCTTGCCACATGTCCCTACTGAGATCAACGACTAATATTCTCTGTCGGGGTTTCGAGACTCAAAAGGTCTCAGTTCTCTCGACTTGTAAAACCCCGATGCCTCCAAAATTCCGATGACTTCCCAGAATGCTGACACGTGTCCTGCCGAGACCAACGGCTAGGATCCCTTCTCGGGATTTCGGGACTTTCAAGGTCTTTGATTCTTACCCTATGAAAACTCGATGACGCCAATATCCTGATGTCTCCTTCGGGTTCTTCCTCTGCTCCTTCGGCCTTAAACCCTGCGCAACTTCTCGAGATCTAACGGCTGACGGGATTTCGCAGTTTTCCTCGGTGAATCCTGACCGTCGATTTCTTTCCTCCCTTCTTAAGAACTTCTTGGCACGGAAACCTCCTGTGCAGTCTTCGGTAATTTCAAAGGTCTTGCTCCTCCTGAGCTTTCCCACTCTGACTCTTTCAGAGGAACTTGCACACACTCCTTGCGCTCACCCTTCAACAAATTTCCAAGTGTTGAATCTTTCTGACTCTGCGCACTTCCTGCAGCAGCAGTCTTCAATGTCCTTCTTTTTTCTTAGATTTACAACTGAGGCTCCTGCTTCAGCCTGCGCACTCCTTGCACGGCTTTAACAACCCACTTCCACTTCTGGGTGAATGAGAACAAAAGTTAAACTATTGAGCCTTCATCAACGCACTCCTTGCAGATGAATTCAACTGCACACCTTGCAGGAATCTCCTGGCTCAGATAGAGAAACAATTGAAACTCATTCCATCTTTCCTTCAGACTTCAGTTGAAACATGAAATCACATGCACAACATATACAAAGAAATTCATAACAAGAAGCAAACATTCATGAGCACATAAACAATATACACAGAGAAACAACACCAACCATGAGTTTGAATCAGAACTTTCTTCTATTAATTCAACATCTGTACATGGGTGTTCTTCATACAATTCTCTGCATGTTGTTCTCTTCTTGCTCTTGAATAATGTTACAATGATACAATGAGGGTGTCTATATCCGTTTTCCCTCCTTCCATCTAAAACTGTCTAATTTGGAAATAAATCCTATCTACCTGCATTAACTAGATTAAATGCCTCCTATCTACTTCAGACAAGAGCGTATGGCTCGAGGTCTGATACAATATAGAAAAGCGCCTTCATAAATGGTTCATTAAAGACTTGCGCTACAATACCAAAGCACTTCAAAAATTTGGGTTTGTTTGTCCAGCTGATCTCCGCTTGATGTGCTGGCTCGCTTGATGAGTTGGCGATGCTCCTGCATCATACTCCTCGGCTTGAAAATTTTCATGGGCTCCTATCCATGAGCTTCTACACAGTCTGTCCATGCTTTTGAATCTCTGCTTCAGTCTCCCAACTGGCATCTTCCACTGGGTGGTTCTTCCAATTGACCAGATACTCGAAGTATTGCTTTCGTCTGGTCTTTTTGCTCACCCTCTTATCAAGTATATGCTCCATCTGTCGATTTTATGCAATCGGCATCTGCTTCTGCCACTGGACCTCTGGTTGTTCATCATTTCCAGCTCCTGCTTCCTCAGCCTTATATGGATATAAGTCTGAGACATTGAATGTCGGAGATATTCCGATCTCATCTGGCAACTCAATTTCATAAGCGTTTTCTCCCAATTTCTTTAGGACTCTGCATGGCCCAATTTTCTTCATTTTTATTTTGTTGTATGTTCCCCTTGGGAACCTTTCCTTCCTCAGATGTGCCAGAACTAGATCACCAACTTCGAACTGAAGTTGTCTCCGATGTTGATCCGCTCTGCGCTTATATTCTTGGTTTGATTCCAACAATCGCTTCTTCACCCTGCTGTGAAGTTCTTCCATCGCCTCTGCGAATTTCTCAGCACTTGCGCTCTTAGTTATTATCTGCTCTGAATCCCTCAGTTCAGATACTCCTCTTGGCTGCCTGCCGTATACAATCTCAAATGGACTTTTTCCTGTTCTCCTATTCACTGAGTCATTGTATGCAAACTCTTCCTGTGGCAACACATTGTCCCAACTGCTATGGTGCTTTGTCACCAGGCTTCTTAATAAATCTCCCAGACTTCGATTTACCACCTCTGTTTGCCCATCTGTCTATGGATGATAGGCAGAACTAAACATCAAGTTAGTCCCCATCTTCTTCCAGAGTGTCCTCCAGAAATGTCCAATGAATTTTGTATCCCTGTCCGATACTATACTTCTGGGTAAACCATGAAGTCTAACGACCTCCTTGAAGAACAAATTTGCGATGTGAGTCGCATCGTTGGTCTTCTGGCATGGGATAAAATGTGCCATTTTGGAAAACCTGTCAACCACTACAATGATCGACTCATGTCCTCTTTGCGTCCTAGGCAATCCCAATACGAAATCCATGATGATTTCATCCCACGGCCTCTCGGGTATGGGTAATGATTGATAGAATCCTGCATTCTGTTTCCTGCCCTTTGAATGCTGGCAAATTCTACATCTGTCAACAAACTTCTTGACTTTCGATCGCATCCCTGGCCAAAAGTAGGCTTCGCTTAGCTTTGCAAATGTCTTGTCGTGGCCAAAATGCCCTGCCAATCCACCACTGTGCTTTTCTTTTAGCAGATTCTCCCTCATGGAGAAATTTGGAATGCACAGTTGATTGCCTCTGAACAACAATCCCTCCTAGATCATATAATATATCCAAGGACTTCTGTCTTTGAGAACTGGATTCTCAGCTGCTTCATATTCCTCAACAAAATCCGCATCACCTGCATACATGTCCCTAAGACTTTCAAAACCCAATGTTTTGACTCGGAACTCCTGCAGCAACAAACACTTCCTGCTCAAAGCATCAACCACTTTGTTAGCAGTACCTGAAATGTGTTTAATTACAAATGTAAAATTCTGCATATACTCTACCCATTTAGCATGTTTCTGATTCAACTTCTCCTATTGAGTCACAAACTGCAATGCATGATTATCACTATATAAAAAAAATTCTTTTGGGATCAAGTAATGCCTCCACTTCTTCAGCGCCTGTATGATAGCATAAAACTCTTTATCATACGTGGAGTACTTCACTTTTTCCTCATCCAGATTCTCGTTGAAATATGCAATTGGTCTGTCCTCCTAGCTCAAGACTGCTCCTATGGCAAAGCCACTTGCATCACATTTTACTTGGAACACTTTCGTAAAATCCAACAACACCAAAACTGGTTGTTCTGTGATCTTTCGCTTCAATAGATTGAAGCTCTTCTCTGCCTCTTCAGTCCAATGAAAATATTTATGTCTTTTCTTGATAGTATCTATCATTGTTGCACTAATTCCACTGAAATTCCTGATGAATTTTCGGTAGAAACTAGCCAGTCCATGAAAACTTCTCACCTCGAAAATATTTCTCGGTGATGGCCAATTTTTAATTACCTCCACTTTACTTGGATCCATCTTTAATTCATTCGCCGATATGACAAATCCCAAGTAAATGAGTTCTATCTTCATAAATGAAGATTTCCTCATGTTGATCAACAACTTCTCTTGTTGTAGCTTCCTCATTACTGCAGCTAAATGCTTCAGATGTTCTTCTTTTGTTTTGCTGAAAATCAATATGTCATCTAAATAAACAATGACAAACTTACCAATGAATTCCTTTAGCACTTCATTCATTAGCCTCATGAAGGTACTCGGTGAATTCGTCAAGCCAAACAGCATGACTAGCCATTCATACAACCCTTCGTTGGTTTTGAAGGTTGTCTTCCACTCATCGCCTTCCCTCATGCGAATCTGATGGTATCCGCTTTTCAAATCAACCTTTGAAAAAAAATTTGCTCCACTTAAACAGTCCATCAAGTCATCCATCCGTGGCAACGGGAACCTGTACCTAATGGTTATCTTGTTAATGGCTCTGGAATCTGTACACATTCTCCAACCTCCATCTTTCTTTGGACTCAGTACCGTTGGAACGACACATGGACTTAAACTTTCCCTGATCAGTCCTTTATCCAACAGTTCCTGTACCTGCCTTTTAACTTCTTCGTTCTCCTGCAACGTCAACCTGTACGCAGCTTTGTTCGACAAACTGGCTCCTGGTATGACGTCTATATGATGACTCATGATCCTCATCGGCGACAACGAATGAGGTAATTCATCCACCACTATATCAACAAACTCTTCCAGCAGTTCCTGAATTTCTTCCGGCAAATCATCCACTCTTGTGCTGGTCAAAACAACTTTTGGTTTCCTGACCACAAAGAATTGTGGATCTTCCTTCTTCTTTACTTCTGCCAGAAGTTCCTTCCCACTCATGAGAAGTACAGTATTCCTCGGTTTTGGTTTTAGTTATTTTTCTTTAATTGGAAGTAGCATATGTGTTCTTCCATTCTTCTCTAAAGTATACGTATTCATTTTCCCGTCATGAATTACGTTCCTGTCATATTTCCATGGTCTGCCTAGCAATAAATGACATACATCCATAGGAATAACATCACATAAAATCCTATCATTATATCCTCCTATCTTGATGTCAACTAAGCACTGTTTGGTGACATTTACCAGATGTCCCTTCTGTAGCCATGAAACTTTGTATGGACTCGGGTGATCAGTTGTCTCCAGTTCTAATTTCTCCACCATCTCGGTTGAAACGAGATTGTTTGTGCTTCCTCTATCCATGATAACTTTTCATTTCCTGTCTTTGGTCTTGCATGTGGTTATGAAAAGTCGGTTTCTCTGAGCCGTGTCCTCCACCTCCTTCTCGGGTGTTAAGAGAACCTTACGCATAATCAATGACCTTCCGTCTTCTACGTCTTCTGCTTCAGCATCTCGCCTCTGTGCTTCAGCGATGTGAGCTTCTCCTCCATCCTTCTTCCTATCTGGACAGTCAATTGCCTTGTGTCCATTCTTTCCACACGTAAAGCATGTGATGACTCCACCTCTAGCTCTTCCTCTACCTCTGGTACGAGGAAATGTGTTATTATCAACGTATCCCCCGCTCTGTTCTGTCTGTTGCCTTCGTTGTTCAGCATGTTGTCCTCGCTGTGAACTTCCACCTCTTTCTGTTCTAGTCTGAGGCTTTTTCCAGTCGTCCTTGGATTTCTGAAACCTATCTTGGGCAACTGACTTACCTTTTAGCTGGCTCCTACCTCTGCCTCGCTGTGCTAGCTTACGGCTTATCTTTTCCTCAGCTTTCAACGCCATCTGATACGCATCCTCCACCATTCTGATGGTTGTCATACTCATCTCATCCTGGATATCGTATCTTAATCCATTCATATACCTGGCAACTTTTTCATCATCGCTCTCCCGATGACCTGCTCTGATATTCATCTTATAGAATTCCTCAGTATACTCCTTCACTGTCATCAACTTTTGTCTCAGGTTCTGCATTCTCCTGAACAGTGTGATTTGATAATCCCTTGGGATGAACTTTGCCTTCATCTTCGCAATCATTCGATCCCATATTTTGATCTTTTGCTTGCCTTTGGAACGTCTATCTGCTTGAAGCTCGTCCCACCATAATGCTGCGTGTCCCTTCAATTTTGTGACATCATGCCTAACCTTCTTATCTTCTTCGATGTCTTCATAATAGAAGTAGGTGTCAAGAGCTCTAATCCAATCTAGAAGCTCTTCTTCATACAGATTCCCTTCATAAGATGGAATGTCCATCTTTGTCTTCGAACTCATTTGGGCGATATCTTTAATTAATCGCTCGTTGGATGCATCTTTAGCTGCAACTTCTCCTTGTTGTTCGGCTTCAACTTCGCCTTCGGAGTCACTCAAATCTCCAGCATTGGCTATGCATCTCTGCGCTGCTTCCATATCTTCTAATCTCGCTCGGAGATCACGTATCTGCCTCTCCATAACTGGATTCTGTGCTTGTCTCCCTCTTCCTCTCGGGTTTCCCCTATCCTTTGGATCGGGTGATTTTCTTTCTCTCCTCGGCAGCATAGTGAAATTTTCCTTTCTTCTCTGCTACAGAAAGAAAAGTGATTTTCTCTCTCTGATACCACTTGATGCAAACGCGCCACCCAGGGCACGTCCACTCCCACCAGGACCTTCTCTTCCTTCGGCCCGAAGAGCTGAAACACTCTTCAAATCCCTTATCAAGACTTTCCTACACCCACAGGACTCACCTTATGATCTCCCTTTGCCCTATCGGGAAATCGTACCTCGCAAGATCGTGAGTCCTGAAAGCACAGGATCGGGTCTCGCAAATCCCCGAAACCCGATGGGTATCCTTTCACGGTTTCCTTTCTCTTATCGGGAATGTCCCTGTCGGGAAATCAATACTTACGAGGTCGCGAATCACTCACCTCACAGATCCCCGATTCCCGATTTGCGATGGCACCTAGCGTTGACTCCAGTCATGGTTGTCCTTTCGACACCTGTCCTCCACTACGGCCCTTAACCCTGTCGGGAAATCGCGTATCGGAATATCGCGATTCCCGTTGTCAATGTACACGGGACTTTCAATTCCCCGAACCCCGATATAAATTTCCACCTGTTCTCTGTTCTATCACCTGGGGCCCACACTCCTGTGGTGATCGGGAAATCACATTTCAGAGTTTTGCGATTTCAAATGCGTTGGTTCACAGAACTTCCAAAGTTCCGAACCCTGATGTGCGATGACACCTATTCCCCACTGAGATACTATAATGGTGGAACCATCACGTTTCAGGATTTCGCGATTTCTCCTCCCGTGATTTCCTCGTCACCAAAAATCCCGAAATGCCGAACCCCGATGCATGTGCGAACTTTCTCCTCCACGTCACCGCTTCCTTTCACTCTATCGGGTATCGCGAAATCGCGATTTCAAGTGCAATGATACCGTGGTATGCAGAAATCCCGAAATGTCGAACCCTGACTCCTTTAGATCCTTGGACACGCGTCCCTTACATCGAACGGCTCCGATTGTGTTGGGAAATCGCGGATCGAAATTCCATTATGAAAGAGTTTCACGACTCCAGAAATCTTGATATCCCGAACTCTGACTCTCCGAGATCTCTCGCCACGTGTCCCTGTTGTTTGGATGGCTCTGATTCTATCAGGAAATCGCGGATCGCGATTTCGACCTGCTTGAGTCTCTCGTCTCCGGAAACCCCGATTCTCTGATTCCCGACCTTTCGGGATCTATTGCCACGTGTCCCTACTGAGATCAACGGCTGATATTCTTTGTCGGGGTTTCGAGACTCAAAAGGTCTCAGTTCTCTCGACTTGTAAAACCCTGATGCCTCCAAAATCCCGATGACTTCCCAAAATGCTGACACATATCCTGCCGAAACCAACGGCTAGGATCCCTTCTCGGGATTTTGGGACTTTCAAGGTCTCCGATTCTTACCCTATGAAAACCCGATGACGCCAATATCCCAATGTCTCCTCCGGGTTCTTCCTCTACTCCTTCGGGCTTAAACCCTGCGCAACTTCCCGAGATCTAACGGCTGACCGGATTTCGCAGTTTTCCTCGGCGAATCCTGACCGTCGATTTCTTTCCTCCCTTCTTAAGAACTTCTTGGCACGGAAACCTCTTGTACAGACTTCGGTAATTTTGAAGGTCTTTCTCCTCCTGAGCTTTCCCACTCTGACTCTTTCAGAGGAACTTGCACACACTCCTTGCGCTCACCCTTCAACAACTTTCCAAGTGTTGAATCTTTCTGACTCTGCGCACTTCCTGCAGCAACAGTCTTGAATCTCCTTCTTTTTGCTCAGATTTACAACTGAGGCTCCTGCTTCACCCTGCGCACTCCTTGCACAACTTCAACAACCCACTTCCACTTCTGGGTGAATGAGAACAAAAGTTAAACTACTGAGCCTTCATCAACGCACTCCTCGCGGATGAATTCAACTGCACACCTTGCAGGAATCGCCTGGCTCAGATAGAGAAACAATTGAAACTCATTCCATCTTCCCTTCAAACTTCAGTTGAAACATGAAATCACATGCACAACATATACAAAGCAATGCATAACAAGAAGCAAACATTCATGAGCACATAAACAATATACACAGAGAAACAACACCAACCATGAGTTTGAATCAGAAATTTCTTCTATTAATTCAACATCTGTACATGGGTGTTCTTCATACAATTCTCTGCATGCTCTTCTCTTCTTGCTCCTGAATAATGTTACAATGATACAATGAGGGTGTCTATATCCGTTTTCCCTCCTTCCATCTAAAACTGTCTAATCTGGAAATAAATCCTATCTACCTGCATTAACTAGATTAAATGCCTCCTATCTACTTCAGGCAAGAGCGTATGGCTCGAGGTCTGATACAATATAGAAAATCGCCTTCATAAATGATTCATTAAAGACTTGCGCTACAATCCCAAAGCACTTCAAAAATTTGGGTTTGTTTGTCCAGCTGATCTTCGCTTGATGTGTTGGCTCGCTTGATGAGTTGGCGATGCTCCTGCATCATTATAACATCCTTGTCTTTAGTTACATCTACCAATTTCCATGTTTTATTGTTCTATATGCATATGATTTCTTCATACATGGCTTGTGCCATACATCATCTTTGACAACTTCTTCAAAAGTTAATGGATCAACTATTTGTGAAAATAGAGCAAAAAATGAAAACGAATTTGTTGTGTCATTGTTGTAGATGTCACACAAACTTCTTGTCTTCCTTGGTAACAAACTTTCTAATGTTGGATCTGGAGATTTAGAACTACTTTGACTGCTTGCTAGAGTTTTTTGCACTCTTGGTGTAGACTTCACACGTGCATATCTCGCTGGAGTAGTTTGAAATGATATTTGTTTCGCAGTGCCATGTGTATAAGGAATTGTGCATTGATTTCTACATGGTGTTTGAACCATTTCATCCTCTATGTCATCATTCCCAATAACATCAATAATTATGATTTTGTTTTCTATGTTTCCATCCCATGCTTTATTCTCCACAAATTGAACATTGCGGCTGATTATGAATTTCCTTGCAATAAGATCATTCAACTTGTATGATTTTATATCTTCAGAGTGTCCAAAAAATATACATTTATTCCTTTGTTGCCTAGCTTCTTTCTTCTCTCATATGGAACATGTGTGTATGTGATACAACCAAAAACTTTTAGGTGCACCACATTATGCTTCATATATGTCTAGGATTATTGAGGAACTTTGTTATATTCACACTCTTTTTAGGAAATTTGTTCATGATATATACTGCAATTGTGACCACCTCAACCCAATACTCATTTGGCAACTTTTTGGCTGCCAGCATATTGTGCACCATTTCACTGATGGTTCGATTCTTCTTCTTTGTGACACCATTTTGTTGTGGTGTATACCGCGTAGGGAATTGCTTGTAGATGCCATGAAATTTACAAAAGTTCTGAAATTCTATTGAAACATATTCTCCTCCTCTATCATTTCTTAGAACCTTGATGTAATAACCACTCTACTTCTCCACAAGTGATTTGAACTGCTGAAAACAACTCAATGCATCATATTTATGTTTTAAGAAATAAATCTATGTTTTTCTTGAGAAGTCATCAATGAATGTTAGAAAAAATGTACTGTCTCCTATCGATGTTGTTTGCATTGGTCAAAAAATATATGAATGTACTATTTCCAATGGGGATTTTTATCTGTATGACTTGCCAATTGGAAATGACTCTCTATGTTTATTTCCAAAGATGCATCCTTCACATATTATTTATGTTTTTTCAATTAAATCCAAACGTTTCACCATATCCTTTGTATGTAGCAGCTTCAGACCTCCAAAGTTCAAATGTCCAAATATGAAATGTCACAACCAAGAATCATCCTACACTTCAGATTGGAATGTTGTCTACATCTCTTTGTTATTGTCTTCTTTTTTCTTGAGACTGCATGCACTAGTTTTTCCTTCCTTGGAACTGTGTGCACTTACTTCTTTGCTTCTTTCTTTAAATGTAGTGTCAGACTGCAAATATTTTACTTTACTGGCAACTTTCACTATTTTTATCTCCATAGATGGCTTCAATGTCAATGGGAACATTATGTTGCTTGTCATGTGAATTCTTGCAATAAGTTGATTGCTTAGATATATGTCCATAATCACACAATGATTATATTCCATGAAGATTTTGTATCCTTTCTGTAATAATTGTCCCGTGCTCATCAAATTATCCTTTAAACCAGAAACATAATATACATTAGGAATAACATTGTGTTCTCCTTGTTTAGTTAAAATGTTAATATTGTCTTTGCCTAAGATAGTGACTCAGATGTCTATTCCAAGTGTAACATTAGTTTGGAATGACTTATCTAAACTAAAAAACAACTATAAGTTTCTTGTCATGTGACTATTGCATCATGAATCTAGATACCATATGTCACATGGAATTTCTTGAGCAAAATTACATTCAAATGATGAGACTATAAGTATTTCTTCAGTGCGTGCCATAAACATAGGATTGTAGATACTATTTGCATTTTTTGACTTATCTTGACCTTGATTGTTCCGATTATACTGTCTCTTTCTGCACTCATATGCATAATGCCCATACTTTTCACAATAATGGCACTAAATCTTTGATTTATCAATTTTTTTATTACTTGGATGATTGTTATTTTGACTTTGAACTCTTCCACCAGTATTTCCAGGACTGCTACTACGTCCACCTATGACATAACTTCTTCCTCTACCTCTAGATTTAGCTCCCCCCTTCCTCTTCCATGGCTTATAGATGACTGGGCATAAAATGAATTTTCTAATGACATATTTGACCTATTTAATCTATGTTCATGATTAATGAGGGAATGTTGCAATTCATCTAGACCAAACTGACTCAGATCTTTGCTCTCTTCTAGAGTCACAACAAGGGTATCAAATTTAGGAGGAAGACTCCTAAGTACCTCCTCAACAACCTTTTTATTCTATATGGTTTCTCCATGAGACTTAATCTGATTTATTATGCTAATAACAGGGGTATAAAAGGAATCTACTAAATATGTGTTTTTCATTGACAAAGTTTCAAAATCTCTTCTAAGAATTTGTAGTTTTGAATTTTTTACTTTGTCCATACCTTGATAATAATTTTGCAATATGTCCCATGCTTCCTTGGCTTGCTTTGTTGATGCAAATCTTGGGAATATTCTCTCATGCATGGGTTGATGTATGTAAAACATCATATTTCCATCCTTATTTCTTGGATCTTTCAAAGCATCCTTCTCAGCTTGTGTAAGTGCATTGTATGTTGCCTGATATGCTCGTTCTACATATCCATTCTCGACTATCTCCCATACCTATTGGCACCTAAATAACACCTTCATGGTCAAGGGCCATAACTAATAATTTTTTCCTGTAAAAGTGGGAGGTTGCAAATTTGAAGTAGAAACCATATTTCACCTTACAACAGAGTTGATGCTCTAATAAAATTATTCTGATAAAACCTTATTTGATCAACCTGCTCTGATACCAGATCTCATATTTACAACGCGCAATCAAAATCTTCGCAACGTAGTGACAAATACTGTGTGCCGCAAAACTTCATGGCTGAAATCTCATGGTTTTATCGCACAAATAATAGAATATACTATTTACTGCGCACTATGATAATAACACTCAATAAAACAATTTATTGACACAAAATAAACACAGTTTTATACTTAACATATAAACTCAAAAATACAACAGAGTATCTCAACAACAAAATACTTGATATGTATTTATAAACTTAGCATTGTGCGCTAATGCAATAACTATGTCAAGCTTCGGCTTCAACGACCTCCGAAAAACTTCTGCACACTTGAAAAAAATACAGCTTGAGCTCTCAGACTTCTTGATTCCTTACAGTTGTTGCTTCTTTCTTACTCTTCTCTCTGTTATGTTCCATATCGACTACCTATAGACTTGAAAATATACAGATAAGACAGAAACTTCATGTAGAATTAAAATTGACTCAAGCAATAAAGACATCAATAAATAAGACTGACTTCTATCTACTTAATAGATATCGCGAAAGATAACGATCATCTCATTAAATAACTCCCCTTCTTACTGAATTAAAAAATTGAGTTTGTGTAAACATAGAGCTCATGAACTTGAAACTTGTAGGCTCACTGATTGAGTGACTAAGTCAGTGGAGACTTAAATCACATCAACTTGTAATTAATAGTTCCAATAGCAAGGACCCCTATGAGGAACAATTCCATTTTGAAGCTGGTAAAATCTTTTAGTATATAGCATTGGACTCTTACTAGTTTTATACATATTTAATCGGGAAAAAAAGTTTAATGTAGTTGATGTTTACATGCCAATGGCCTCTCCAGAAAAAAAAAAATTATTGTTGGGAATCTCTCTTTTTCTTTCAAACTTCAAAATAATCCAGAAATAGTGTAATAAGAGGTGACTTTAGTGTCATTCTGAATAACAAAGAAAAAAGAAGTGGAAACATTGTTTGAGATCCATTTCATGAGAGGATGCAAAAATTTATGACTAAATGAGACCTTGTGGATATGAAACCCTCCAAATGTAAGAATACGTGTTCCACTAAAAGTATTATGCTAGGGAATATTGCAACAATGCTAGATCATTTTGGTGCATAGTAACATCTTATCTCAAAAATTCATCAACTCATCAAAAATTATTCCCTATACCATATCCGATCACAAACCAATCCTAATTTATTTAGACTAATCCCATGACTATAACCACATTCCTTTCATATTTACCCCTTTGTGGATACAAGAGGAAATGGATTTGGAAGTTATCTCTAAATCTTGGCATACGTGGATCGTTGTTTCCCTATCTACATCTGGGATATAAAGTTGAAATTAGTGAAATAATATCTTAATATTTCAGTTAAATAGTCATACACATCGCAGAAGTTGAAGAGCCTATGATTTTAATCAGGATATCATAACATGGATTTCTTCAATTTTCAACCAAAATCAAGAAGGAAAAGGAACAATGTCAAAGAAATTGCCAAAGAGGATGGTACAAAGGTAACAATTTTTAAGAAAATAAATCAACAACCAAAGAATTTTTTCAAAATATGTACTCAAATATGCCAACTAATTTCTCATGTGGTTGCATGCAAATAGAATGTGTATGCATGCACACTATAGTGAATAGTTTGTGTAACATTGGTGGATCATATTCTAATCATTTTGTCTAATTGTTTGATATATGTTATATGTATGGGCATACCCATAGAGGTGAAGAGAGAAATGATCAATGTAGTGTATCACAATGTGTGGGAAGAGGGGAGAGGATGGTTGTAGCTATTCCAATTCTCCCTTGAATAATAAGAATATTGATTATCATTGTCCAGTGATTTTTCTCGTATTGAGTTTCCATCACTGTGTCAATTGTGTGATTGTTGTTGTGTTTGTTTCTTGGTATTTTTTTATTTACTATTAAATATCTCTTTGTTTATGTTTTTTCTACCTAACAAGTGCTATCAAAGCTTAGTTGGAAATAATAGATGAGAAGATTGTGTTTTTTTCGTTTAAGCGGACTGATTCGTATGCAAAGGTGATAACTCAGTCATAATCTCACCTCAGGTTGCTTGACTGGAACGATAGAGTGGAGTGATAGTAGCGATAACTCTATCATAATCGCACCTCAGGTTGCTTGACTGGCGCGATAAATGTTTGTCATTGTATCCTATGTCTTGTTGGAGGAAGCAATAACCGTGGAAGGTAATGTATGCACAAAAAACAAGGTAAATGAATAGAGAACATGTATGGATTTTTTTATTATGCACAACATATACTTTATAAGAGGATCTCCACGGTAAATTAATGGGAGGATGTTATAAGATATATGTTATAAAGGGTCAACTTTGTAAGGTTTTAAGGAATATACATTAAACAATTTTTTTTAAACCTTTTACTCTTACTTAAATATTTTGGGGTTCAACCTTGAAATACCATTATTCCTCCATATTAAGAAGGCTTGGTTTATAAGAAGTGGTTTGGATGGGTTTTTGTGTTAATGAAGAAAGTGTATAGTTGTAAGTTTGAGGTGGAGAAATTCAACAGCAAGAATAACTTTAAGCTATGGAAGTGCAAGATGCGGGGTTTGTTTATGCAACAAGGATTGTAAGATACATTGGTGGGAAAGACAAAGAAACCAACAAGCATCACAGACAAGGACTAGGAAGATATGGATGCAAGAGCGCTCAGTACTATTCAGTTATCTCTAGAAGATGAAGTGTTGTTTAACATCGCTACAGAGGAGACAACAAAAAGTTTATGGAATAGACTAGAGAGTTTGTATATGAAAAAATCCTTGATGAACATAATATTCTTGAAGAGATAGTTGTACAACTTATTGATAAAAGAAAGTACAAAATTTTGTTGATCATTTGAATGTTTTCAATACAGTGATTTGTCAATTCTCTAGTATGGAAGTAAAGTATGAAGATGAGGACAAGGTAGTTACACTATTTCCTTCATTTCCCAAGTCACAGGATCATTTGGTCACATCTATGTGGTTTAGCACAACATATACCATTTATTATGATAATGTTGTGGGAGCTTTGATATCTAAGGGGATGAGGAGAAGATCCAATAAAGAAACCTCAATAGCAGAAGCAATGGTGGTCATAGGTCGATCTACAGAAGTAGAGAAAGATCAGAAAGGTACATTCAGGTCTAAGTCAAAAGACAGTATGGGTAAGGAAAAATGTTGGTTATATGGAAAATATGGGCATGTCAAGAAGGATTGTTGGAAAAGACAACAAGCATCCAAAGAGGACTCCACAAAAGAAAAAAATTCAGCTACAGGTATGGTTGATAAATTTTTATGTGCCTGTAGTATAGATTTTGCAGACCAGTGATGGTTGAGTTACCGTGAAGAAAAAAAATGTATCTACTTTAGAGTTGTAAAAATAATTGATTTCATGTAAATGGGCATACATCTGTAAGACCTGAATAGACATGTGCACCAATGGAGAAAAATCCGTAGTAGATGTTTTTGTGTTCTATAGAGCAACGATAAGTGTAGGAGGGTGGTGCAAATGCCGACTACAAACATCCTAATGAGAATGAACTTCTAGTTATTGATAATTTTCCTCTTAGTTTTTGGCTAATTGAGTAATTGATGGTTATCATTGAATTGCGTCCTTTAAGATTTTTTATTTCAACTGGGAAAGCGTTAAAGCTACTTTTTAATTATTTTTTACCATTACTCAACAAAAATATTGGATCAAAAGATGGGGAGTTGGGGAGTATTTTAGTGGGAGTTGGTGTTGGGTCGTCCCGTATTGAAGGTTTTTATGAAAATCATTCCATGTTATCTCCACCAATCAAGTCTAATATTTTAGACAACCATCTTGAATAGAATAAAAAACATCTCCAGCATATTTCACCTACTATCAATGGTGGCTTGTCCAGTCTCAATTTAATGAATATGTCTTTTTATTTACGAGAATAATTTTCCTGTGTTGTTTCTACCAGTCGAGGTCCTGATCATCATAATCATGATTATTATTTCCCAGAGAAGAGGAGGAACATTGTGTCAGGAAAGCGTCCAAGCATCCTAGCAAAGGTGCCGGAGACCCAATGTAATCATGGGCCAATGGACCATAGAAGAAGAAAGGTAAATTACTTCCTGAACTTCGCAACGATTTTTATAGTCTTTTATGAGTATATCTTGGTTGAAGCCTTTAGAAAATTTTCCACAAATGCATAATGGTTAGAAATTAGGATTGAATCATGACAATGGGATTGAACTGTAGTGATCTCTGCATTTTCTTTTATTTATGGGTAGGGCACTTGTGAAACATGCCATAGACGTTTGATAAAATGCTTGATAATTAAATTGTATCATGAATTATGGTTTGCAGGTTGCTTGTGAAGCTTGTTGAAGAATATGGACTGTGAAAATGGTCATAGATTGCATAGACTCTTGTAGCTCATGTGGGAAAGAAGTATCGTTACGATCTCTTGAAAGCTTCTACGATAGGATCTCTTCAAAGATTGTCCATGGTTAAATTAAAGGAAGAATCCAAGATCGAATATCACATATGATATCTTGAAAGATTCTATGATACAATCTCTTGAAAGCTCGTACACGGTTAAATTAGAAGAATAATCCAATATCAAATAGCACATACAGTTGAATTAAGGATAACCACTTGACAGATCTAGAAATGACTCGCTAGGCATCGCTGACCTACTTGGTGGTACTCAATGCAATATGTGTGACGCCCTACTGGGTGGTACTCAATGCAATCCGTATTGATTTTCCTTTAAGGTACCATCCATTATAGGTCTTCAAATAAGTCCTTTTACATAATTTATACTTGTAATTAGCATAGCTCAATAAGAAATCAATGGTACGGATACATCACCCAGTAAATCCATAGAAGCTCTTATTTTATGGTACAAGATAAATATCATATATTAGGATTCAAACCTTCTATACTACAACAATACAACTACCTTTCGACCTGGTAAGTTACTAACAATCTCTTTTCAGACTCGTTTGCAAATTAAGTGAAAAAATGGAGAATTTAAAACAAATATACTAATACTCCCTAGAGTCTGCCAACGAAAAGTCATTTTAAACTATTGGTTCCTAAGAAATTTTAGATAGTGATTTCCTTTCATTGAGAAGGACATGTAGTGAATTTTAGGAAGACTAACTTCTCATTTAAGGAAAAGAAAAGAAAAGAAAAAACAAACCAATATCTATACTTTACTTATACCTGTAATTTCTCAACTATTAGTCAATTGCAAAAACAAACATGGAGGGATTTGATTTTGCAGGAAATGTAGCTTACGTTCAACTGAGCCATGGACCTGTATTGGTAATTGGTGGCTATCATTAAGGGAGGTATACATAGGTTTCAATTTGCATGCAAACCCTCAGATTTCTTCTCATAAAATTGTCCATGTTATTCTTCGAACCTTTTCATTAGAGACCCCAGGATGAAGAAGAGGAGAAACACACAGTACGAGTACTCCTTACAACTTAGATTCAATTTAAGCTCCAAAAGCCTCGTATTTAACACAAAACACTATATTTAAAGAATCCTTTAAAACTGGAATGATTAGATTGTCAACATCTCTCATGATTGATAAATTGTGAAGCAAGAAATGCAGAGAGAAAGAATAGAACAAAAAACAGTATATTAGAATATAAGAAGAAGAGTACAAAATGAGTAGATAAGATCATGAAGAAGTGAAGTACCATGCAAAGGGAAATAGCAGAGCTAAATAGGCTCAAGAAAAACAAGAATAGAAAGTACAGCTGTCCAGAACAACTGGCAGTGTATAGTCAGCCTGTTGAGGTTACATTATATTTAACACTCCCTCTTAAACTCAATAGTTACAAACATCAGCACTGATTATGCCTAAGTGTTGTCTCTGAAAATCAAAAACCGATTTTCCCAGTGGCTTTGTAAAGATATTAGCAAGCTAATCTCGAGAACCACAGAATTGTAGTACAATATCACCATTATTGACTAGCTCGCGTATGAAATGAAAACGAGTGTCAATGTGTTTGCTTTTCTTGTGAAACACATGATTTTTGGATAGAGAAAATGTTGAAGTATTATCACAGAATATAGGAGTTGGATCCTTTTCTGTATGTGACATATCTTTCAATATTCTTCTCAGCCACACAGCTTGACAAGAAGCTAAGGTAGCAGCGACATACTCTGCCTCTGCAGAAGATATTGAAACAATTGGTTTCTTCTTTGATGCCCATGAGATTAGGTTCATGCCCAATTGAAAAACATGTCCAGATGTGCTTTTCCTGTCATTTAGGCTGTCTGCAAAATCACTGTCTGTGTAACCAGAAAGTTGATTACTATCAGATTTAGTGTACCATAAGCCGAAATTGAGATTTCCTGCAACATATCTCAGAATTCGTTTCGCCATTTTCCAATGAGAATCTTTGGGCGATTCCATGAATATGGAAACAAGGTTGGCTACATACATAATGTCAGGCCTAGTTGCTGTAAGATACAACAAACTGCCTACTAAACTTTTGTGCAGGGTAGATTCCATTGTAGGGCCTTCATCTTTCTTGCTCAATTTTGTGCCTAGTGGTATGGGGGTTTCTGCTGGATTGCATTCTTCCATGCAAAATCTTTTGAGGATGTCTACTGCATACATTTGATGACATACAAAAATGCCTTTGGTTGATTGATCAACCTCAATCCCTAAAAAATATTTCATTATGCCAAGATCTATCATCTCAAACTCAGATTGCATGGCATGTTTAAAATTTGTTAACTCAATATTTCCCGTATAGATCATGTCATCAACATATAAACATAGAATCAAAATTTTACCGTGCTGATCTGTTTTGGTGTAAAGAGTTAGCTCATTTTGGCTTCTGCTGAAACCACTTTTGATCAGATAAGTGTCAATTCTGGTGTACCAAGCTCTTGGAGCTTGCTTTAATCCATACAAGGCTTTCTTTAACCGATATACTTTGGCTGGGTGCTCTTGGACTTCAAATCCAGGTGGTCGATCGACATAAACTTCTTCTTCTAAGAAATCATTCAGGAATGCTGACTTGACATCCATCTAGTATACTTGCCATTTGTGTTGGGCTGCTATGGCCAATAGAGTCCTTACAGTGTCTAATCTTGCTACTGGAGCAAAAGTTTCACCATAATGAGTACTTGGTTGTTGTGAGAATCCTTTGGCAACAAGTCTTGCCTTGTTTTTTTCGGTCTGCCCTTTTTCATTGAGTTTAGTTTTGTAAACCCACTTGACACCAATACTCTACTTGTGACTTGGCAAGTCAACAAGATCCCATGTCTTATTCTTCTCAATGGAGTCAATTTCTTGGTTCATGGCTTGAACCCAATGTGGCTCCTTAGCTGCTTCCTTAAAGGATGTAGATTGACATGACATTAAAGCAAAAAGGTTGTGTTGTTCAAAGTCATCCAACTGCTAATGGATTTCTCTCAAACTTCAAGTTCTCTGATTTTGTGGTTCAGAGAATGATTCTCTGCTAGAAGTTGAGTTATCCTGAGAATTTTCAGGTTGTCTTTGTACCTGCAATCTTGGAAGAATAGTTTGAGGTACTTGCTGTCCTGAATTTTATGCATTTTCAGAACTTGGCAGCAATGGATTTTGGCTGTCCATTTGCTGATTTTCTGAATCATTCCAGAATTGATTTTCTAGAAATTTTACATCTCTACTGAGAATTAGTTTCTTGGTGATTGGATTGTAAAGCCTGTAAGCTTTAGATGTTTCACTATATCTAGTGAAAATACATTTCTCACTTCTATCATCAAGTTTCTTTCTTAATTCGGAAGGTATATGAGTGTATGCTATGCATCTGAATGTCCTTAGATGTGCAAAATTGAGCTTTGTCCCACTCCATGCTTCTTGAGGGACTTTTAGCTTTAGTTTGGTGGTTGGAGATCTATTCAGGAGATAAACTGAGCATGCTACTGCTTCAACCCAAAAATTATTTGACAAACTTTTCTCTTTAAGAAGTGTTCTTGCCATATTCATTATTGTCTGATTTTTCCTTTTAGCCACTCCATTTTGTTGTGGAGTATACCTGCCTGTTGTTTGCATGATAATGCCTTGTGATTTGCAGAAATTTGCAAATTCTCTAGAGTTGTATTCTCCTCCTCCATCTAACCTGAGTGATTTGATATATTTGCCACTCTGTTTTTCAGCTTCTGCCTTGAATTCTTTGAATTTTGCAAAAGTTTCAGACTTGTGTCTGAGAAAATAGATCCATATTTTTCTGCTAAAATCATCAATAAACGTTAGAAAGTAAAAGCTACCACCTATTGACTCTGTTTGCATTGGTCCACATAGGTCAGTGTGAACAAGTTCAAGATGTTGTTTGGCTTGATTGGAAGACTGTGGAAAACTAGTTCTCTTATGTTTTCCAAGTATGCAAGACTCACATGGGGGAATTTGCTCCTTAAAGATAGGAAGACCTTTGACCATGGAGTTATTCTGAAGACGACTTAGAATCTTAAATGGTAGATGTCCAAATCTTATATGCCAAATCATAGTTTCATTCAGGGTGGATGCACTTTGTGCATATGGTTGAATCAGATTTGCAGTTCTGAGGGTAAGGGGAAACATCCTATTTGAAGTCATATGGATTTCAGAAATTAATTTTCTGCTTGGGATTTTGTCATATATCTTGCAAGATGCTCCCTCAAAAAGTACCTTATAGCCATGTTCAATGAGTTTTCCTACACTTAGCAAGTTATGTTTCAGATCTGGAACATGATAGACATTGTTTATGTCTTTATTTACATTCTGTTTAGTAAGAATAGGGACAATTCCTTTTCCTTGAACTTTGACTAAGTAATCATTTCCAAGTGTAATATCAGATGAGATTGAAGAATCAATGCATGAAAGTAAATCTTTGTTACCTGTCATGTGATTGCTGCATCCACTGTCCAGCAACCCGAGATATTTAGGTTGTTGTTCGGTCTTGTGGCACGAAAGAAACATACCTCCTGAGTTTTCGCCCGTGTGATTTGCCACATGTGCTCTGCCTGAGAGCTTATTTGCTTGCTTCTTTTTGCATTCAGATTCATAGTGCCCATAATTTTTGCAGTAATAGCATTGTATGCTTGATTTCTCATTTGATCTTCTCCCTCTGCCTCTTTGAGGCTGGTAACTCTGATGTTGATTTTGTTGTTGTTGTCTTTGACCTTGGAAATTTTGATTCGGATATTGTTGTCTATTACCTCCATTGGAGTGAGGGTTACTTAGATTGCTCCCTCTTCCTTGGTGACCTCTGCTTCTTCCTCTGCCTCTCCCTCTGCTGAAGGAGAATTGAGTTTTGAAAGCATTTGAGATTGACTCATCTATGAGATGCAGTCTGGTCTCATGTGTCACCAGAGAACCAATTAATTCATCTGTTGAGAAATTTGATAGATCCTTGGATTCAAGGATTGTTGTTACAACCATTTCGAATTTCTTTGGTAAACTTCTGAGGATTTTCTCAACAATGCATTGATCAGTGATGGTTTCACCAATCAATATAATCTGGTTCACGATGCCCATGACTCTGGTCATGAATTGATCCACATTTTCGGACTATGTCATTCTTAGAGTCTCGAATTACGTTCTCAAGGTCTGCAGTTTAATTGTTTTGACCCTGTCATTTCCTTGGTAGGAAGATTTAAGGATGTCCCAGGCCTGTTTTGAATTACTAGCGCCTGTGATTTTTGAAAAAATCGAGTCATCCACAGAATTTTGAATCCAAAATTTAGCTTTATTTTCTCTGTTTCTCTGCGTTGCTTGAGAAATTTTCTGCTGATTAGTCATGGTGGACAATTTTGCTGGATCTGGTTCCACATATCCATGATCCACTAGATCCTAACACTCTTTTTCTTGCAAGAAGGATCTCATCCGAAGAGACCAGAACTCATATTTCTTTCCAAGAAGAATAGGACCCTGTGTTGGTCCTAAGTTGCTAGACGTGGCCATCTTTTAAGGAATTCAACAAAACAGAAAAAAAATTCTTACTTACCTGTCTCCTCCATGTAATTTGCAGTGGTTTCAAAACTCCGTTAGACGGGACCTTTGAACTCTCCAACTTCCGATTGTTGAAACGTCGATTTCCGATGAGAGCTTATCAGCTTTGAATTGGCCCTTAATCTCCGATCAATGTGACCACACGCCTAAAGGTTAAAGTGCTACGGGTTTTTTCAGTTCTTTGTCCTCTTGAATCCCTGATTGCCGATTTACCGATTTCCTTCTATCTTGGTAGCGAGCTCTTGGGCTTCTTCAATGGATTGAGGATCTTTGTCACTAAGAAGATACCCTAATTGGCCACTGAAAGATATGGTATAAATGTGAACAAGATAATCATCTTTCAGATGATGGCTTGGGGGAATTCGTTGGAGTAATGCTTGGAATCTAGTGTGAAATTCCCGAATAGACTCATTCTCATGCTTGGCAAGGCTATTTAGTCGAGTAAGCAGCATGTTAGGGTCTTCTTTGATGCTCCACCTTCTGAGGAAGATTTGCTCAAGTCTATCCATAGTTTTGATGCTTCCATCAGGAAGGCTGAGATACCAACGTCTTGCAGCATCATAAAGGGTAGCAGAGAATAACTTCATAACCAAGTCCTCAGCATCATCACTAATGGGGTGAAGATGAAAAAATTCCCAAAAGTTACTCATATGCTCTTCGACACTAGTGGCATCAGTTCCGGTAAACTTAGGCAACCACTTTTCATATTTGGGTGGCATTTGCCTAGGGTAGCCAGGTATGGCTGGCATGTCTAATGGCTTTAACAAAGTAGATGACCATTGTCTTTGATTGTTCACTGGGTTTGTAGTACTGGTCTGAGAGGTAGACATGTTTAAATGAAGTCTCTTTCCAAAAAGTGACTTGACAACAGGTGAATTTAAAGGAGGCTTCCTTCTGAAAGCTAAAGGAGGATTATTGAATCTCCTTTTGGTTTGTGGAGTCGCCAGATAGTTTTCCTGAAACTATCAAAGAATAGGGGAATAAAGCCCAATGGAGTCACCAGGTAAGCCTGTAAGAGAAAGGTCTTTGAGGCAAGGCTTACCAAAAGATTTGTCGTTGAGGAAGATTGACTCAGTGTTCCCCGGCAACAACGTCAAAATGTTATCACACAGTTTGTAGTTTAGGTCACAGGCTAGAGGATAGAGGACAAACTGGCGCAACAGGAACCTTCCCCACCCAATGTCACCTCGATGGGGAGGTTCTTTCTGTTTAGGGAGGTTATCCCAGGGGAGACATCCACGGTAACCTAGGTTTTGAAGAGGTAGAAGATACAAGGTTAAGTTTAAGAGTTCCCTCCTCACAGGTTACCACCAGTGTTAGATAGTCTGGCTAATCAGCCAATAAAAGAAGTGTATGCCCTGTTGAAAACACCTATCCGGAACAAGACAACAACAACACAATATATATTTGCAGGCTATAAATCAAAGGGTTAGTACTTCTTTGACTATCTGATATTATTAAATAAGCAATTGTAAAGCAATAGATATATAATGAAGTCAATGTTGTGTCAATTAGCTATGAAAGATCATAAATTCATCAATATCTACCAAGATGACTGAGATAACAATGTGTCCAGTCAACCATTTACTCAATAAAGCTTCAAATCATCATTTAATTGGTTATATCACAGTTTTGTTGTGTCAAGATGAGATATTCAACTATGACATCAGCCTTAATTAGGTTAGCAATGTTAGTTAGGGTTTCAGAATTTAAAGTTTTAAAGGTAGTTTTGCACACTAGAGCTTCCACGTTGGAGAAAAAATCAATGCATTAGGGTAAATGGAGTCAAAGATAAGGGCACAAGGTTTCAAAAGGATGATAATTCAGAAACTAGAAGGTAGGGTTCTATGGTACTGCAAAGGCAGGGCCCTAGAATCAAAACCCTAGGGGAAAGAGGCTCACTCTGGTGTTGCTTAAGAAAGGCCTCGTGCTCTTTCCTCCTTCTCTAAATTAACTTGGCAAAATGGCTAGCCTAAAGCATAAATCTAAGGTAGAAAGTGTTGCAATAACAAGGCTTTCAAACCCTAGAAGGTGAAAACCCTAGGTGTAGGCAATCTAGGCCTAGGACGTCTCCTCTTTTCAACTTATAGACTTCAACGCTAGCTCAGAAGAAAGAAGACAAGTGTAGCAACGGCTAGGCTCTATCTCTTTTATTTAATGGCTGAAAAATATTTCTCAACAAGGGGACATGTAACAATAACCTACTTGTGTGCTTGTTACCTAGGGTTTTTAAATCAGCAATACAATAAGCAAATGCAAGAAATTATACCTACAACCATTCACTTAAGAAGTTTTGCAAGAAAATTTACTTACATGTCATGAAGAAAAGCACAAGCAAACCCTAGTTGTAAACCTTCCTTGAGAGAAATGCCATAAATGCCAAAAATATCCTTCCAATAGCAAGTGCGCCTCACTTTAGATAACAAATCTACTCTAGTAGGGCACAAAAATCAGATCTCACTTGTGTGAGTGAAGTGTGTTCTATCAAAATGAGGGAAAACATCCTCAATCTATATCATCCAATGACCCTTAATTAAAAATTAGGTCATTAAAACAACCGACAAGGATGACTACTAAAAATCATACTGTTTTACATTTAACTGCTAAATAAAACCCTAAATGAGCAGCAAGCAGGACGTCTAGCCCCTCTGAGAGAGACGTTGGCCATTTTTAGGGAAAATCTCAGCACTAGAAGACAAACGTTGGCCCTCTATCGGCCTCCAAACTCTGCCACAAGTGCCAAACTTCCCTGTAAAGCTGCCACATGTTAGAGGTGACTTCAAGGATCCCTAGAGGACATCCTGGTCAATAGAGGGACACATTCCACCTGCAATGGGTCAACCCCCTAGGGCTGGGCTCAGCCAAGGCATCCTGGATGAAAACATCCTTCTTCTTCTCTCGTGAAAATGATCAATCAATCATTGTCCTGTCTATGCCCCTGATGAGGTCCCAACAACCATCTGATGGGCTCTTCAGCCCCATGGAGGTCCGAACTGATCATCTCCCGATGTGTACCGGTCCACCTGGTACCTGTCCATCGGGTATGGTCCTGCACATCAAAAACTTTGCCCTCCATGGGCTCATTATTCCTTGGGATCATAGCAATGTAAATCATATTTCATCATTAATTTTATCAAATGCATGCATAAAACCCCTAGCATATCTTCTAATAGCTCAAAGACATTACACTGACCTAATATACAAAGCTGAAGAAAAAGACAAGGTAACTTATTGGGCCAGCATCCATAAGAAAAGGAAAGTTCCCAAAGGATATCATTCGAGCCATGTAATACGAGGTGGTGTGGTCTAAGGATGCCCAGACATAGTTAAAACCAGGGGTGGATGTTATCCGTGGGTGCCTTTGTAGCGGGCGAGCTGTACCTGTCATGGATGAAATTCTTTCCAAGCCCTTTATTGCCTTTATTCTTTCTTTTATTCATTGTTTTTTCTTTCTTTTATTTCAGGGTCTAACTAGAGGACACTGCCTTGGCGTGGTGACCAGAGCTGACACTGTTACCCACGAGTACTTTCACATAAATGATAAGGTTGGCTCGTGATGAGACCCCCTTTCCCTTGGCCGTGCAAACAAAGGTCACTGCCCTGGCGTGGTAACCAGATAATGGCAATGTCATACTGTTAGGTACCTATGAACATAATGGGATGGCTCATGATGAGACCCCCCATCCTCTTGGATAGGTCTTGTCCTTTTTGTTATTTTTCTTCGAGTCCCTCTTGTTTCTTATCGAGAGGCTTTTTATTGCCTTCTCAGGGATCCCTGGGCGAGGCATCTCTAGGTTTTATTTTATCGATTTTATCTCTTACCAGCTGCTTTTACCCCCTAGGCCTTTAGCCCCTTCTTCCCACAGGATAAAGTGTAACCCCACAAATAGGTCATCCTAATGCTTGGACCAGGGGAATGGGATAGATGAATGGGAGATAAGATGTAAAATGATAATATGGTGGGAGCGGACGATGGATCTTCAAAATCCCCTCTGGTGGCTAACCAAAACCTATGGATACAAGCTCACTAGGGCACCCTGTCAATCCCCCCGACCATGGTCAAGTGGTTTAGTGTAAGATCCAAGCAGTCGTCAGAAATGAAAAGAATCTGATGCATATATCTGAGAGTTATAATGATCAAACATGACACATACCATGATACCTGGACCAATTACCGCATGGAGCAAGAGTCTTCTCTGATACAAGTCCAAGCCAAAGGTGATGGATGTTGCTGCTGCTGACAGGACAGGTCTGATGAAGAAGAAGAAATATGGGCCCTCCAGGGCCATGCTCAGGTCAATCCTGCTCTCGGTACTCCATGTCTAGGACCTGTGGGCCTCGAGACATGATCTCCTAGTTATCCCTAGAAATCGGGGATAACATCTGGCTCCAACTCGGGGACATGTGCTCACCGTAGAGCACATGAGAACCTCAACATCTCTGGCATAAACCTGCAGACCTGCTCACACTCGAAAAGGGCATCAGTAACAAAGGTGGGGTGGTATTTCCACCCTGAAAATATAACATATACGTATATGAAATAAAGCAATCAATATGCATGTGAGGAAACAAAATAGCATGAAATGCAGATGGTATAATACACGGAAAATGCCTACCTACTTATACTTACCTGTACAGTCGTGTCCCACGACCTTGGTGGGGTTTTAGGAGGCATCCATTAATGGGTAATGGGTGCCTTCTTCCTTCCAAAGTGGACAAATAGTACAAGTTATCAACTGATTCCATTCCGACTTTGAAAGGTCTGAGCCATGATTGTGTACTTCCTTTCAGATTAGTTGGCTCTCCTTTCTGAGTATCCCACATCCATACCAAATCTCCCTCCTTGTATTTTCGGATCTTGTGTTTGGTTGTTCCTTGAACAACCCTGGTGTACTGTACTGAGGGAGGTGGGTGGGATTTTCGTGTAAAAAATTCTTGTTGGGATGGATGAATTTGCATGTCCTCTTCATCCTTTTTCCTTTTTAATATCTTTACTGTCCCAACCTCTTTGTTCTGAAACTTGTCTAGGAGTTGTTGGTATTCTTCTTTCTTGGGCCACTCAATCTGGTCAAACTCTTCTTCTATTACAAAGGGTATATCTTCTGGAGAATATTCTTGAAGAGTTTGTATTACATCTTTTTGCGCTTCATTTACAGAAGGAACATCTTGTACGTGATTTCCAGTTATTGGCACATTGAGTAAACGTCCAGTTGTCCCATCTTTCAAAGGTAACCACAAAAAGGTGAGATCCATTTCAAGGGACCCACCTATCATTGCACCAAACTTCCTAGACCACAACATTCCCCACATGTCCGGGACATCAACCACTATAATATCTATGTGGACTGTCTTCTCGGGGAATTCTTTCAATTGTACTTCGACATTTTCAACTACACCATGTGTGGGTATTTATTTGGATTCAAATCCACACACATTTCTGTAAAGCCTAGTGACCTTCAAACCTATTTGCCGCATGACTTTAAGAGACATCATATTTGCACCAGCACCTGTATCCAACATGCAATTGTTAAGTTATTTGTTGTTCATCATAAGAGTCATGAAGAAAGGTGGGTTTTCACCATACTGGATCCTGAAGTGATCAGCTTGCAACATAATTGGGGGGTCCATAGGCTCAGTTGTTCCCGAAAAGAAGGTATTAAAGTGTTCTTTAATAGAGGGGATCTTAATTGCTTCTTTTAAGGGAAGATTTACATGCATCTTTGACAAGGTTCCTTCAAAGTCAAAATCAAGGGTAACCTTATCAGTTTTAGATGTCTTGGGAGGAAGAACCTCAGGAGATTTCGGCTGATCAGTGGTAGGTTGTTTTGGATTCTTTCTCCAGTATACTTGGACTTCTTGTTTTTTTATCTTTTCTCGTGATTCCTGGTCCAAGTTGTCTATTATTTCCATTCGTGTTTCTCTTGCTGCTTCCTTCAAGGCCTGCTGATGTTCCACATCCATGATATTTATCTGAGGAAGATTCATAAAGCAGTCTAGATTGTTGACTTGTTGTTGGCTGGCATTATAAGGACATTCATTCTCCCAATATGCTTCACTGCATTCCAGGCACCAAGGATTTTCATCAACGATGTTTGTAGGGGCCAGAGTATTTGGAACTTCATTTTCATTCTTTGGCTTGTAGGTTTGGTTCCCTTTCTGGATTGCCCTTTGAACGGAGGTCTAAGTGCCTGGGTCTGGGACTTTTCAAGTCTAACGATCTGGTTCATCATTTCTTCTTGATTCTTCATGATGCTATCCATAGAAGCTTGTAGCTTACTGATACTGGTGTAGAGATCTGAAGTAGGCTGAGCATTGTGTACCACTTTCTGCTTAGTGTCTATTCTCCCCCTAGGGTTAGCAAAGGGCTCAATCTTGGATGAAAGGAGATTTCCTTCTATCTTGGTAGCGACCTCTTGGGCTTCTTGAATGGATTGAGGGTCTTTGTCTCTAAGAAGATACCCTAATTGGCCACTGAAAGATTTGGTATAAATGTGAACAAGATAATCATCTTTCGGATGATGGCTTGGGGGAATTCATTGGAGTAATGCTTCGAATCTGGTGTGAAATTCCTGAATAGAATCATTCTCATGCTTGGCAAGGCTATTTAGTCAGGTGAGCAGCATGTTAGGGTCTTCTTTGATGCTCCACCTTCTGAGGAAGATTTTCTCAAGTCTATCCATGGTTTTGATGCTTCCATCAAGAAGGCTGAGATACCAACATCTTGCAACATCATAAAGGGTAGCAAAGAATAACTTCATAACCAAGTCCTCAACATCATCACTAATGGGGTGAAGCTAAAAAAATTCCCAAAAGTTACTCATATGCTCTTCGGCACTAGTGGCATCAGTGTCGGTAAACTTAGGCAACCACTTTTCATATTTGGGTGGCATTTGCCTAGGGTGGCCAGGTATGGCTGACATGTCTAATGGCTTGAACAAAGTAGATGACCATTGTCTTTGATTGTTCACTGGGTTTGTAGTACCGGTCTGAAAGGTAGACATGTTTAAAGGAAGTCTCTTTCCAAAAAGTGACTTGACAACAGGTGAATTTAAAGGAGGCTTCCTTCTGAAAGCTAAAGGAGGATTATTGAATCTCCTTTTGGTTTGTTGAGTCGCCAGATATTTTTCCTGAAACTATCAAAGAATAGGGGAATAAAGCCCAGTGGAGTCGCCAGGTAATCTTGTAAGAGAAAGGTCTTTGAGGCAAGGCTTACCAAAATATTTGTCATTGAGGAAGATTGACTCAGTGTTCCCCGACAATGGCACCAAAATGTTATCACACAGTTTGTAGTTTAGGTCACAGGCTAGAGGATAGAGGACAAACTGGCGCAATAGGAACCTTCCCCACCCAATGTCACCTTGATGGGGAGTTTCTTTCTATTTAGGGAGGTTAGCCCAGGGGAGACATCCCTCGTAACCTGGGGTTTGAAGAGGTAGAAGATACAAGGTTAAGTTTAAGAGTTCCCTCCTCACAGGTTACCACCAGTGTCAGATAGTTCGGTTAATCAGCCAATAAAAGAAGTGTATTCCCTATTGAAAACACCTGCCTGGAACAAGACAACAACAACACAATATATATTTGTAGGCTATAAATCAAAGGGTTAGTACTTCTTTGACTATTTGATATTATTAAATAAGCAATTGTAAAGCAATAGATATAGAATGAAGTCAATGTTGTGTCAATTAGCTATGAAACATCATAAATTCATCAATATCTACCAAGATGACTGAGCTAACAATGTGTCCAATCAACCATTTACTCAATAAAAGCTTCAAATCATCATTTAATTGCTTATATCACAGTTTTGCTGCGTCAAGATGAGATATTCAACTGTGACGTCAGCCTTAATTAGGTTAGCAATGCTCGTTAGGGTTTCAGAATTTAAAGTTTTAAAGGTAGTTTTGCACACTAGAGCTTTAATATTGGAGATCAAATCAATGCCTTAGGGTAAATGGAGTCAAAGATAAGGGCACAAGGTTTCAGAAGGATGATAATTCAGAAACTAGAAGGTAGGGTTCTATGGTGCTGCAAAGGCAGGGCCCTAGAATCAAAACCCTAGGGGAAAGAGGCTCACTCTAGTGTTGCTTAAGAAAGGCCTTGTGCTCTTTCCTCCTTCTCTAAATTAAATTGGCAAAACGGCTAGCCTAAAGAATAAATCTAAGGGAGAAAGTGTTGCAATAACAAGGCTTTCAAACCCTAGAAGGTGAAAACCCTAGGTGTAGGCAATCTAGGCCTAGGACGTCTCCTCTTTTCAACTTATAGACTTCAACGCTAGCTCAGAAGAAAGAAGACAAGTGTAGAAATGACTAAGCTCTATCTCTTTTCTTTAATGGCTGAAAAATATTTCTCAACAAGGGGACATGTAACAATAACCTACTTGTGTGCTTGTTACCTAGGGTTTTTAAATCAGCAATACAATAAGCAAATGCAAGAAATTATACCTACAATCATTCACTTAAGAAGTTTTGCAAGAAAATTTACTTACATGTCATGAAGAAAAGCACAAGAAAACCCTAGTTGTAAACCTTCCTTGAGAGAAATTCCATAAATGCCAAAAATATCCTTCCAATAGCAAGTGCGCCTCACTTTAGACAACAAATCTACCCTAATAGGGTGCAAAAATCAGATCTCACTTGTGTGCGTGAAGTGTGTTCTATCAAAATGAGGGAAAACATCCTCAATTTATATTATCCAATGACCCTTAATTAAAAATTAGGTCAGTAAAACAAGCGACAAGGCTGACTACTAAAAATCATATTGTTTTACAATTAACTGCTAAATAAAACCCTAAATGAACAACAAGCAGGACGTCTAGCCCCTTTGAGGGAGACGTTGGCCCTTTTTAGGGAAAATCTCAGTACTAGAAGACAAACGTTGGCCCTCTCTAGGCCTCCAAACTCTGCCACACATGCCAAACTACCCTGTAAAGTTGCCACACGTTGGAGGTGACGTCAAGGATCCCTGGAGGACGTCTTGGTCAACAGAGGGACACGTTCCACCTGTAGTGGGTCAACCCCCTAGGGCTGGGCTCAGCCAAGGCGTCCTGGATGAAAACGTCCTTCTTCTTCTCTCGTGCAAATGCTATATCAATCACTGTCCTGTCTCCGCCTCTAAAGAGGTTCCAATAACCATCTGATGGGCTCTTCAACCCCATGGAGGTCTGAATTGATCATCTCCCCATGCGTACCGGTCCACCTGGTACCTATCCGTCGGGTATGGTCCTGCACATCAAAAAATTCGCCCTCCATGGACTCATTAGTCCTTGGGATCATAGCAATGTCAATCATATTTCATCATTAATTTTATCAAATGCATGCATAAAACCCCTAGCATATCTTCTAATAGCTCAAAGACATTACACTGACCTACTATACAAAACTGAAGAAAAAGACAAGGTAACCTATTGGGCCAGCATCCATAAGAAAAGGAAAGTTCCCAAAGGATATCATCCAAGCCATGTAATACGAGGTGGTGTGGTCTAAGGATGCCCAGACATAGTGAAAACCAGGGGTGGATGTTATCCGTGGGTGCCTTTTTAGGGGGCGAGTTGTACCTGTCATGGATGCAATTCTTTCCAAGCCCTTTATTGCCTTTATTCTTTCTTTTATTCATTGATTTTTCTTTCTTTTATTTCAAGGTCTAACTAGAGGACACTGCCTTGGCATGGTGACCAGAGTTGACAATGTTACCCATGAGTACTTTCATAGAAATGATAAGGTTGGCTTGTGATGAGACCCCCTTTCCCTTGGCCGTGCAACCAAAGGTCACTACCTTGGCGTGGTAACCAGATAATGGCAATGTCATACTGTTAGGTACCTATGAACATAATGGGTTGGCTCATGATGAGATCCCCCATCCTCTTGGCTAGGTCTCATCCTTTTTTTAATTTTTCTTCGGGTCCCTCTTGTTTCTTATCGAGAGGCTTTTTATTTCCTTCTCGGGGATCCCTGGGCGAGGCATCTCTAGGTTTTATTTTATGGTTTTTATCTCTTACCAGCTGCTTTTACCCCCTGGGCCTTTAGCCCCTTCTTCCCACAGGATAAAGTGTAACCCCACAAATAGGTCATCCTAATGCCCGGACTAGGGGAATGGGATAAATGAATGGGAGATAAGATGTAAAATGATAATATGGTGGGAGCGAACAATGGCTCTTCAAAATCCCCTCTGGTGGCTAACCAAAACCTAAGGATACAAGCTCGCTAGGGCACCCCGTCAATCCCCCCGACCATGGTCAAGTGGGTTAGTGTAATACCCAAGCAGTCATCAGAAATGAAAAGAATCTGATGCATATATCTGAGAGTTATAATGATTATACATGACACATACCATGATACCTGGACCAATTACCTCATGGAGCAAGAGTCTTCTCTGATACAAGTCCAAGCCGAAGGTGATGGATGCTACTGCTGCTGACAGGACAGGTCTGATGAAGAAGAAGAAAGATGGGCCCTCGAAGGCCATGCTCAGGTCAATCCTTCTCTCGGTACTCCATGTCTAGGACCTGTGGGCCTCTAGACATGATCTCCTAGTTATCCCTAGAAATCGGGGATAACAGTGCTAAAATCTATCTAAGTGATGACAAATTTAATAAAATAAAGGGATATGGTGATGTATTTCTAAATTTTCTTGAAGGTCATGTGAAACAAATAAAAAATGCAATGTATGTATTAGGGATTAAGATAAATCTAATCTCAGTTTTAAAAATCACACATCAGGGATTGAAAGTTTAATTTTTTAAGATGCAAAGTGAAGGATATGAAAAATCACTACAAAGTCATAGTAGAAGGAATTAGAGTGGAAGGCCTATACAAAATTGATATTATCTAAAAATGTGTCTAAATAAGAAGTTTGGAACTTAAGGTATTCACATTTAAATCTGAAAGATCTAGTTTTAGATCAAAGAAAAGATCTGAAAAAAGTTCTTTCGTATTTTAAGAATGTGCATGTTGAATATGAATGTTGTGCACTAGAAAAAAAACATAGGAATATGAATGTTGTACACTAGGAAAACAACATAGGAATGTGATTCAAATCAGGAAAAATAAATGGAGAAGAGATTTGATTGAATTAGTGCATATTGATGTGTTTGGGCCAAGATAGATCACTTAGGGGGTCTTCTTATTTTATTATATTCATTGACCATAGAACGAGGTTCGCATGGTTCTATTTATTAAGAAAGAAAAATGATGTTATCAAATACTTTAAAGAGTTTAGAATTCCTTCATGCACAACAATAACTCAACACACTCTCCTAGATTATTGGTTGGTCTCCTTTGCACACTGTTGGTTGTGGAGCCTGATTATCTTTCTGATTTAGAAGTCTTTTACTTTCATCCGTGTTTATACCCCATGAAGTATTTACACCCCAAAAGTATGTACACTGTTCCACATGGGGGAGTGTAGAGGGAGGGTACCCCCTCTGCGGGGTCCGAGGGGGCTATCCCCTCGGCTGGGGGCAAGCGGGCCCCTAGCGGGGGTTCGGGGGCGAAGCCCCCGAAGAAAAAATTGCCTTGTAAAAGTATATTGTAATTTCATTGTAAATCTGGACTGTTCATTATAAGGTCGCAGATCTAACGATAGAGATTATGTTAGGGTTTTTTTCCCTAGAAGGCAACCCTATTTTCCTAAGGGAAATGTATTGCGGCTATGTATGTTGGCGAATATTGTATTCTGAGAGAGGAGACTGTGAGAGAAAGAAGAGGAAGTTACAACGGGTTTTGCTGTAGGTTGTATCTCTTCATTTGTTGGATAATAATAAAGGAAGGACCTGGCAATTTCTCTGGTGGACGTAGCCCACACTGGGTGAACCACGTAAATCTGTGTCTCTCTTGTATTGTGTGTCTTCTGTGTTTTGTTTTATTTTATTGCTCTGCAGTCCTGTTTTTCTAACAATTGGTATCAGAACGTAAGGTAACTCACAGGAAAAGAGGGTTCCTAGTTCGAGTGGGAGCAATGTCGGAAGATCGAAAGTTTAGGGTCGAGAAATTTAACGGCCAAAACTACCAGTTATGGAAGATGTAGATGGAAGATTATTTATATCAGAAGGATCTATTCCTACCATTGAGCGGAGTAGCAAAGAAGCCAGCGGTCATGAAGGATGAAGAATGGGAGATTCTTGACAGAAAGGCCCTAGGAACGATATGGCTGAGCCTGGCAGCGTCGATGGCTTTCAATATCTCGAAAGAAAAGACAACGAATGGTTTGATGGACGCGTTGTCCAAATTGTATGAAAAACCCTCAGCGTCCAATAAGGTATTTCTAATGAAGAGATTATTTAATATGAAGATGTCGGAAGGTGGGTCTGTTGCAGATCATTTAAATGAAATTTAATATGGTTACTAATCAACTAAGTTCTGTAAAAGTGGACTTTGATGATGAGGTTAGGGCTCTTCTAATCTTGTTCTCATTGCCAGAAAGTTGGAATGGCTTGGTCATGGCTGTAAGTAACTCTGTCTCTGGTTC